>OX637363.1:11081413-11495561 GCA_951799405.1 Agapetus fuscipes | reverse complement strand
AAATGCTACTTGCCCGACATGTGCAAGTAGTCTTTACAAGCTCTTAGATGGCCACTGGACTCAGAATATTATATTATATAGCTTGATCGTTGCTATAGAAAGCACCAATCAAACAAGAAACACCCAGATGATGTAAGGCTGGATGGACCTTAGGGGATTGGCCTTTAGTAAAGGCATATTGACGGTTACAAGGCAGTAGGGCATAAGCGACATAAACTAAATTGTTCAGGAGAGCAGTTAAAGTTTGAGATTGCTGAAAAAAAATAAAGGCATTTATTGGCATTCCTATTAATGTGGTTTTACGGTTTTTTTTATGTCACAAGCGCCTTTAGGACAAAAAAGGCCAAAATCTTGTCGGTTACACAAAAACCATACTTCGGAAACGCAAATGTTTGCTTGGGAATAAACAACGAAAAAATCATCGTAGAGCTATGGGAGTTAGCGCATTAGAAAGAGCGGAAAATTTCAATTAGGATAGCTTTCATAACTTATTTTTGAGCAAAATGCCGCTTTTGCCTGCCTTTTAAGCGTCGATATTCATTTTTCAAGACAGAGGAGAGAATATTTTGAAATTAAAAGAAAATTAATTTTCTTATTTATGGAAAACCCAGTTTAATTACGTAAATAAGTTAAAAAGACAGTTTTTGTTTAGTGACAAAGGTCCTAGGTCTACTGGCATTGATGTGTATATACTAAAGAAATACAAGAACCTCTTTAATTTCTCAGGTAAGGGGGTCACCACTTCAACCCCTTCACTTTCAGTGGATGAAACATGTGATATTTTTATTGGAAAATTCATCACATAGTATATTAAATAATAATAATTTAAAATATATTGGAAAGAAAAGTATGTATGTAAGATAGATTTATGTTTGTCCAACAAGAAAACTTATTGCAGGTACATACTGTAAAAAATACTTATTGAATCCAATTTGGAGCTTTTATTGTTGTATATTTTTTTTAAATAACTGTTATATAAACAAGCAGGAAACGAGATTTTCAACAATGTTTAAAATACACCGCTGGCTCAATAATGAATCATATGGGCAATTAGACGTACTCGTATACAGATCCTGTACAAATCATGCTTCGGAATTTCTCCCAAATTTGTGCTCATTTGTGTATGTTTACTAATAATAAGACTGATGATGTATACAACATGCGCGTATGATAATCATTTACGTTATATGGAGTGAATGTGTGTAATAAACAAGTGCATCACATTTTACGAAGGATTCCACAAAGAGTGACCTTGAGGTGTTAGTCAAGGGTGTGATATCGGTCCTTGGTTATTTATGCTATGCATGCTTTTGTAATTTATTTCGTAGGGAGGTCGAAACATTGAAAAGGGCTCGAAAATAAACCTCACCATGCGGCCGGATAGCTATGCAATCTTCCAAATCTCATCTTTGGAAGAAACCTTTTTTATCTGTAAAATATTTTTGAGGTTAAATCTTTAACACACTTGTAAGCACGTGGTTTTCGATCCAAATTAAGGTTCACCTTCTAAATGGGTTGAATCTGCGAAATAATTTGAATAGTATACAATTTTGCTTGAGTTAAACACAAGCAAAACGATTTTAAAAATTATTCAAATCACCCATACTGTAAAAAATGGTTCACTTTGCCAATGTCACCCTTATGTCAGGGAGGGTCGGCAAAAGTTGTAGGGTTTATGTTCATTTGAGGTTTGGATTTTAATTGTATGCACACATTCAGCATTTGTAAGCGCGAACTACACGTGTTTGTTTGTGGGCATGCATTTGATATGAGCTTTAATTGTTAATATATCTTTGCAACTTAGATTATACATAGATTATAGATAGGTCCCTTTTTTAGTGTGACGTTTATCCGAGTCAAGCTAGTAGGTACATTTTAAAATGCAAGACATTCAAAGAATTCACAAAGTAATTTCACAACTATAAATATGTTCTACTATAAATATAGTATTTATGTGTATTTCTTAGTGATATTTTGTTAAATATATGAAATGTTTGTTCCATATTTAACCTACGAATACTGACTGAATGCTGTAAGCTAGCAAAATTTCCCTGATTATGAGGAATTAACTGTGGATGACGTCACATAGCCGAGGTATATTTTTAATGTTCGGACCCCATTCGGTTGATGCACATTATTTGTATCACGGTATGAAGAATTCCATGAAATGGTCCTGAGAGGTTAGTCATAGATCTGATCTTTAAGCTAAACACAAGTACCTATTTAAAAATCGAAATCTAGGAAATTCATTTTATTTTTCTCATTTTCTAAAGGATTTCACTTAATGCCACCTTGAGCTTAAAGTCTTGATCTTCAATCAGTCATTTGTATTTTCTGCTTAATATTCCAATATTTTGTAATTCAACCCATTAGTAAAGACCTTATAGAATAGTCTTGAGGTGTTAGCCAAGGACCTTATGTGAGTCCAAAGTTGTTTCTATTTAAAATGTTACTATGTTTTCAAATTTAAACAATGCAATTTATTTATCACATTTTATATTCCTTGACTTATAGGTTGGTATGAGGCTGATAACCCATACAGTAAAAAATGGTTCACTTTGCCAATGTCACCACTGTTTCAGGAAAGGTCGGCAAGAGTGGCAGGGCTTATGTTCATTTGAGATTGGGTTTTATATCACAGGTTCACATGCGGCATGTTTAAGTGCCAACTCATACGTGTCTGCTTGTGAAAATGCATATAATGTGAATCCCTAATGTTACATATCTTTGCATCTTAGATTAGATTAGATTAGACCTTACGGTGTTATCCAATCTTCCAAGGTTGATCCTTTGTTATTTCTACTAAATACAAAGATTATAAAAGTGGCCTTGAGGTGTTCATCAAGGATCTGATATTGGTCCTTTGTTATTTCTCCTATTCAAAAGTAGTGTAATACTTGGTAATTTGTACGATGCACTGTTGTTTGTGAGTTGGAGTGAGTACTTGTGGGTTGGTAAGTGGGCCGCGATGCTTTAGGCCTGCGGTCCTGAGGGGCCGGGAGAGCGGGGGCCCATTTGTGTGTGTGATCCGCAGGGCTGCAACGCTTGCCGCTTTACTTGTGCGTTTGGACTGAGCCATCATCCACCAACCGACAGACTAACTGATGTGTAATGATTGTGTATCATGTGGCAGGGAAATGAATCACTTTGGGCCTGTTGCACCAAGCTACAATCAGACAACAATCAAAATTATAAGGATTTCTCCCTTTCAAACCAAAAATGTGGTTGCATGCACGTAACCCAGCTGTACATCATATTTTGTGATCAAATTCCATCATATTATTACCCACCTCCGGGAAATATTTAACCGAGGTCCTTACCAAAATTAAGCAATCAAATTTTATGTGTCAATCAAATATTGATTGGATGTTGGTGCAACAGACCCTAAGTGCATGTAATTTCAACTACATTTGTTGGAACTATATGCCACAAAGGCCAATTGTAACTTCTAGAGCTTTTATGAATAAATATTCAAATCCGTTATTTAATATCTTCTTAAAAAGTATAAACAGTTGAATTATACTTTTCGGCTTGTGCAACCGGTGGTTGACCTTGCATGGTGCTGGCCTGCCCTGGCAGTCTCATCACCACGGTAATTTTAACCTGCCGAATATTGGTAATATTTGTTTCCAAGATGGCCGCAAGTGAACAGCTAATTAGTCTTGATACAGATATTACCGATATTCGGTAGGTAAGAATTACCGTGGTGATGAGACTTCCAGCCCAGAATTGGTTGCTGTAGTCCATCAAAACTGGTAGTTTCATAAATATCACCCATATCCTTGTAAGGCTTCATAAGTGATGTGATGAATTCCAATTGAACACTCATCATATCGCTTAAATAGTACGTCAACGATATGGGCAAAACTTATGGAACAAGCGACTCCAACAGACAATGGCAACCAAACAGTTGCTTAAACAGAAGTCTATTGGAAAGCCAACTTTTAATTTCTAGATTTTTTAAGCTGTAGATGATACAAAGGGCCCTAAGATTTGGTATCGTTAACATGCCAAAGTGTCAAGCTAAGACTAAATAATTCAATAAATTAATGAATGACTCATGATTTAGTTGAATTCAGGACCCTGAGTACGAGTTTTTTCACTTTACTCGAAGTATTGAGTATTCGAGAAAAATTTATGTGAACTTGTAAAGCACCTCTGGCAAAACAAATTACGAAACCTTTTTTGCCAGGCGTGCTCTACAAGTTCACGTACATTTTTCTCGAATACACAATACTTCGCATCTCGGAGAGAATAGACTACAAGCTTTGCTTGATGGTCTTTAAGACTCTCCATGGGCTGGCTCCTGACTATCTGGTGGAACTCACAAAGAGAACCTGTTTAAATGAAAGGGGAGTTACTCTGAGGTCGGCGGGGTCATGTGCCAGTCTGTTGGAGCTGCCGAAAAGACAGTCATGCACAGTCTTCGGGAACCGCTCTTTCCGTGTTGCCGGGCCAGCGGCATGGAATGCTCTCCCAGAGAGGCTGAGAGTCCAGGAGAACGAGACAGCCTTCAGGAAGATGCTCAAAGCATTCTTGTTTTCCCGCTAGAGCCCACATGCGCCTTTGTAATATTAATTAATTATTTATTATTATTCGAGTAAAAAAACTTGTACTCAGGGTCAAGGCGTTGGCTTGATGCTAAGGTATGTAGGTACATTGTGCCAGTATATGTCATTATCACCATGCTTCTTGATTGTAACAAATATCTATATTCTGTTTTGTTTTCTGCTTTTTATAACATTGATAGAATGTTCAAACTAACACATACATTGATACGGATTGACAAGTTTTAGTTTTCATTTTGTTTTCATTGATTTTCACTAACAATTACTTAACTTAACAATAATTATAATCAAAATAAGTTTAATACACAACCAAGCTGCATAATTCAGAAATCCTGTAGATTCTAGAGACTCTAGGGGTCTATGACACTTGTTTTTAGTGCCATAGAGGTGTTTACGAGCTTGGTCGTTGCTACAAAGCGCCAATACTCAAGCAAGAGACCCAGTTGCTGTAAGGCTGGATGGACCTTTTAAATAGGAACAATATATAGATGCAACTCTCACCGAGTTGTCCCCAAACCAAGAACCTTTGTATTTTCACAGGCAAGGGGATTAGTCTCACGCCAACAATTTCACTTGAGGTAGGGGTCACAACAAACATTTAAATTGGCCCTTACACATGCTGCATGTGTCTAAATCTAATTCTAAATCTAAGCTGCAAAGATATGTATCATTTAAGATTCATATTAAATGAATTCCCACAAGCAGACACACATAATTTCGCGCTCACACATGCCGCATGTGGACCTACAATTTAAAAAAACCCAATCTCAAATGAACATAAGCCCTGCAACTCTTGCCGATCTTCCCTGAAACAGGGGTGACATTGGCAAAGTGAACCATTTTTTACAGGATGGGTGGTCAACCTCATACCAACCTATCAGTATACAAGGAATAATGTGTACTTACAAAATAAGGACAAAGCCTCAAACGAGCATAAACCCCTGCGACTCTTGCCGTGGTTCCCTGAAACAGGGGGGATATTCGGAAAAGTAAACCAATTTATACACTATGTCTCGTCATCCTCATACCAACAACAAGTCAAGGAAATCATTCATAAACTCAATAAAAATAAAAACATATAAAACTGTAAGTTTGTAGAGAACATCACTAGATGTAGGTTTAGGTTATGTAGATCTTCTCTTTAATTTTAGATAAAGTCAAACCTATAGTTAGAACTGACTTGAATAGGAGAGAATTAGAATTGATAGAAACTCAGCATGTTTTCAGTTATTTTATTTAGGGGTACATACCCCTAGTATACAACTTTGCAAAAATACCCCGCCATCAAAAAAATATAGAAGTGTATAAAACTATAGGACAGCACTCCCTGAGAGTGATTCAAAATTAAAAAAATATTAGGATAATTTATTTGGTGAGCGCTGCTTTTGTGTGTATCACACCTCAAGAGCCCTCTGCGAGCTTGGTCGTCGCTGTAGAAAGCGTCAATTCTCAAGCAAGACCCAGTTGTTTTAAGGTTGGATGGACCTTTCAGTGACCGGTCTTTGGTATAGGTTTATGAATTTTTCAACCCAGCGAAGAGCACATTTGGAAATATAAATTGTATATTTTGTGCTCCGCCGGGATTCGAATCCACAACCTTCCATTTACGAGTCCGAAGCGCTGCCACTGGAGTACAGACCGGTTTAAGAAATGCCAACAACATGTGTTGTACTTGAGCAGTCACCCATCCAAGTAGCATCCGCGCCCAATGTTGCTTAACTTCGGTGATCTGATGAGAACCGGTGCTTTCAACATGGTATCGTCGTTGACATTTAGTTTGTATACATTTTTTCTATTCACGTGATGATGGGGAATTAGAGCAATGTTTTATAAAGCGTGTCCCAGAATTTATGCAAGATTTGAATGTGAAAGAAAACACCGTTTATTTTCATTAGCGGTTATTTTTGTATCAAATGATAAAGTACACAGTGAAGGGTTATGGTTTAAAAAACACACAGGACAAATCCGCTGGAATATTCACACTCTTTTGTTGAAAAATTTCAAAAACATTTTGCATTAATGTGGCTGTACTTTGTTGATGTAGCCTTGAATTTCCATCTTCAATGCACGGGTGGTATTGAGAGTGTCAAAAAAGACTTTTAACTTCAAATAAACCCATAAAAAGATATCCTATGGTGCTTTTTATAGAATGAAAAAACGGATTTTACTGACCCTTTCATTAATCGGACAATTTCACAGGAAGACATAATATCGTCCTTCTGTACAAGTGGAGCTATTGCGACATCTATGGATGCATCACCGAAGGTTAATAAAAGTACCTACAACCTTCGGCCTCGATCAAACAACAATAATTCAACAGTTCGTGGTTCTTCTTTGTAGAAGACACACGTCTCCTGAGGACGTCGGATATGTCTCCGACGAAACGTAGAGAAAATCGTTCTTCTCTTTTGCACGGTCAGTAAATCCGTTTTTTTATTCTATAAAATGTCTAATGATCGTAATCATAATTTAAAATCTTTAACCTTATGGTGCTGTTTTTAGCATCATCAAACCAAAAAGAAAGAGTACAGTACTTACTAGTTACTTCTTAGGATGACTTTGTATAAAACAATCATCATCCACTAATCTAATAAGATATGTAACATTGGGGATTCACATTATATGCATTCTCAGAAGCAGACACGTACAAGTTCACGCTTGCACATGCCGCATGTGAACCAACAACATCTTAAATGGGCATACACGCTGCAGCTCCTGCCGACCTTCCCTGAAACAGGGGTGACATTGGCAAAGCGAACCATTTTCTACAGCATGGGTCCGGTCGATAGCTCAGTTGGTAGAGTGCTTGCATTCTATGCCGAGAGCTAGGGTTCGAGTCCCACCGAGGTTGTCAGAAATGATTTCCCATTTCGGTGTTTATTTCAAACCCAAAATAAAATACCGGCAAGGTTTACTCAGCCTTCACAAGAAATGAGTACCAGCCCTTTTGAGAGCCGCGAAACCCCCACTTCAACTGAAGTGGTTGGCGTAAGGCCGGCCCCCTTACCTGTAAAAATAAATAGGTTCAAATCGCCACATGCGACCCCTTCGGGGATAACGCGGCAAGAAGTTACACTATATGTGTAGCTTAGTTGCGTTTCTATTTTGTGTTTTTTTGCGGGTGGTCAGCCGCATACCAACCTATAAGTCAAGAACAAGGAACTAGTTGATGTTCAAGGACAATCATTCATTAAAACTTTATTTTCTGTGCATGGTCATTTTATACTAAGAGCCCTTTCCTACTTCGCTCCCCCAGTTCTTGTTTACCGTATACGCCAATCTAGTCAAATATGACTTTTTCATGCAATTGTCTTAAGAATCAAATTCTACACAATCTGAGCCAAGAAAAACTGTAAAACTCGATAATGTGAGAGTTCTTTTAAATATTTTTTAAATAAATTTCTTGTTTTCATAAGACACATTGGTCCAGTTCACATGCAAACATTGCTCATGTAAAATTTTATCGATGGCGTATACGGTAAACAAGAACTAAGGCAGCGACTTGTCGGGTGTCGGATCCGTATATTAATCGGAGGCTCCAGTGGCAGAACATTATGTATGAAGCTATTCACACTTATCGGAAACCGATTTTGTCCGAAATGTTCTGCCACTGGAACCTCCGATTAATATACGGATCCGACACCCGAAGAGTGGGAACGGGCTCTTAGGTGTCAGCTTCCAAATCATACTTTTTTTAGGATGCCAACAACCGACTGCATAAAATGGTATCAAATTGAAATCTTGTATAAATTTTGGGATGTCCAAAGGAGTTGAAATATTCCTACACATACCTACCAACATAATTCAATATTGTGAGTAGATATGTAAATATTTATGTTTAAATAAATCTGTTAGAAAGTATAGTGGCTGCCTATAATATCATCACCATCATTACCATCATCATTTTACTTTTATTTTGTTCATTTTTTTTTTGCGAAAGTCAGCGTCCTGTATAAGAAATGCAAGCACACTTAATTGGGATTTTTTGAAAATGTGAAGCATGATAAAAAAGTGTAAAGGACAAAAAATAAATAGTAGGAAGAATAAGTATTTTTGTATGTGCAGTAGGTGTACCAGTTATTTATAAAAATAGCCGTATTAAAAAATCCAAATAAATAAAATGAAATGTGTTAAATTAAAACTATGAAATAAATCAAGTAATCTTACAGGTCCTAACTTGGTTAATTGCTTTAATAAATCCATAATAAAATAATTGAAAATGTTATTTAAATTCATTGAATGCATCAGAAATAGAATTGACTCGATTCAAACTCCAAGATAACAAAATTGTGACGTCAAACCTCCAATTTGATAAGAAAAAGGCGAACCAATATTTTATTATTGGCTGCTAAGGACCCTTGTCACACAGACCTGTGACGTTTGCACGCAGACAAAAAAAACTGATTTGCAATTTTTGCAGTTTCTCAGAACCTTTGGGTACCAATCTTTCTTTAATCTAATCTAATCTAATCTAAGCTGCAAAGATATATATCATTTAAGATTTATATTAAATGCATTCCCACAAGCAGACATGTATAATTTTGCGCATGCACGCATGTGGACCTACAATATAAAAACCCAATCTCAAATGAACATAAGCTCTGCAACTCTTGCCGTCCTTCCTTGAAACAGGGGTGACATTGGCAAAGTGAACCATTTTTTACAGTATGGGTGGTCAGCCGCATACCAATCTTTCATTTTTTTAAATAAATTTTGTGATGAGAATATTGTTCACAAATTTATTTTTGATCTGGATTAAAAATATGTAACATTGATAATTTATTGAACGAATTGGCGTATAAATAATAATACAATGCCATCTATACATCCAGGATCAAAGCTATTGTCCAACTGGTTTACTGTACCCTGAGTACGAGTTGTTTCACTTTACTCGAAGTATTGAGTATTCGAGAAAAATGTATGTGAACTTGTAAAGCACCCCTGGCAAAACAAGTTTCGAAATCTTTTTTGCCAGGGCTCCTTGACTTATAGGTTGGTATGCGGCTGACCACCCATGCTGTAAAAATGGTTCACTTTGCCAATCTCACCCCTGTTTCAGGGAAGGACGGCAAGAGTTGCAGGGTGTATGTCCATTTGAGATTTGGTTTTTTATGTTGTAGGTTCACATGAGGCATGTGCAAGCGCGAACTTGTATGTGCCTGGTTGTGGGAATGCATGTAATGTGAATCTCCAATGTAACATATCTTTGCAACTTAGATTAGATTAGATTACAAGTTCACATAATTTTTTCTCGAATACACAATACTTCGAGTAAAGTAAAAAAACTCGTACTCAGGGTCCCGGGACTCAAACCAAGGCCATTTCTGTTTCAAACTTACCATGGGACTATCGTTCTAGACCTCTCGGCCATAACACAGACATAATGTTTTTAATAAGTTTTAATAACATTAAAAAACAAATCTAAAATGCATAATCTAAATTTACATTATTTTAATTGTTTAATGTTAGAATAACTACTAAACAAGTATTTTTGGTTGATTGGAGTGACAAAGTAGAACTACCACAACTGTGTATTTGATAAATGTGGCTATGTGTTGAGTGTTTTGACTGTTTGGCTTTTGTTTAAAATAAAATTTGGGTTTTACAGGTTTTCATTGGTGTTACTTGTGAATAATTTCTGTTTCAGGGTGATGATTGAAGATATATATATTTATAATTGTTTTAAGATTAACGGCATTTGAATGAAATTTCAATTTCAAATTATTTGTACTATGAAAAGTACAAATTTAACAGAGATGAGATGAACATCTAGGAAGCTAAATCAATTTTTACGGATTTTTTTCAAGAAATCAATTCATTCCAGAAGTTGATTCAATTACACGTGGTGTGTATTTCAAAATCCTAAATAAAATACCGGCAAGGCTTACTCAGTCCTAAAAAGAAATGAGTACGAGTTGGGAAACCCACACTCAAACTGAAGTGGTTGGCGTACCTAAGTCCGGTCCCCTTACTTGTTAAAATAAATATGTTCCACTCGCTACATGACCCTTAGGGGATAACACGGCAAGAAGTTACACTATTTCTGTTACTTTATGAGATCTGTTGCCGTGGTATATCGGAGCTGGAACTTCAAACGTTTCACCTATGTCTGCGATGGGCTTCTTCAGCGTGCTGATGATGTCGATGAAACTGCTATGTTTCATTTTCTATAATCTAAGTCGCAAAGATATATTGCATTTAAGTTTTATATTAAATGTATTCTTACAAGCAGACACGTACAAGTTCTCGCTTAAACATGCCGCATGCGAACCTACAATATAAAACTCAATCTCAAATGAACATAAGCCCTGCAACTCTTGCCGATCTTCCCTGAAACAGGGGTGACACTGGCAAAGTGAACCATTTTTTACAGTATGGTTGATCAGCCTCATACCAATTCATAAGTCAAGGAAATTTTAGTTTCCTGATATGGAAATAGGTTCACTCGCCATATGCGATCCCTTCGGGGATAACGCGGCAAGAAGTTACACTATGTGTGTAGCTTAGTTATGTTTTTTTTTACATTACATTATGAGAAGAAAATTCTGCCAAGATGAAATTGTTTCCGATTTGTTCACTCTCTCTTCAACTTTCACTCGATCTCGGCTTTCCGTTTTCGTGGCGCCGTGCTTATGCTGTTGTATTGGTCTGTTGCCAGCCCGCAGCATCAGCGAGGAGTTCAGCAGTGGAGGGGGGGGCGGAGGCCCGGGCAGCAGCGGGGGCGCCGCGGGGAGCAGCGCCGGGGCAGGGGCGGGGGGCGGGGGCACCACGCCTGACCAGTCCCCCTCGCAGCGCCCGGCACACGAGGACGCGCCCCCGCACCACAAGCAGGAGCACAAGGCCAAGGGGGAGAAGGAGGAGAAGGATGAAGGTACGAGACAACCCCTGCACCCATTCAGGCATCGCCAATGCCATTTTGTATACAGTAGTACCCTGACTTACTCTACCCCGTTTTACCCGAATTCGGAGATACACGGTTTTTGGAAAAAGCTGTGTCAATTTTTTTTCAACACAGAAACCGAAATAGAATCAGGCTTAGATTCTGAACTAATCTACATAGCTGAGGGATATTTTGAATGTTTGGAATCCACTATATGGGAAGTTGAGCGGCGTTCGGTAAATGGTAAAGCGACACTGCCGTACTTAGTTCGTTCTCCTATTAACAGAATGTGTCATCTTTTAAATTCTTCCTCTCATCTAGATTTATGCGGCATGAGCATAGAGTTATAAGGTCATTAGTATGTCAATGGGCATGAGCCTGTCTGAATTCCGAGATTTGTTTTGCTGAGGAAAGTATAGGTAATTATTTGACTGTGCTATTATGTAATACTAATCTAATCTAATCTAATCTAAGCTGCAAAGATATATATCATTTAAGATTTATATTAAATGCATTCCCACAAGCAGATATGTATAATTTCGCGCTAACACATGCCGCATGTGGACCTACAATATAAAAACCCAATCTCAAATGAACATAAG
The DNA here is from genome assembly GCA_951799405.1 of Agapetus fuscipes. Classification (NCBI taxonomy): domain Eukaryota; kingdom Metazoa; phylum Arthropoda; class Insecta; order Trichoptera; family Glossosomatidae; genus Agapetus; species Agapetus fuscipes. The sequence goes on along the minus strand of OX637363.1, from coordinate 11,483,511 downwards.
CCTTGCAACTCTTGCCGTCCTTCCCTGAAACAGGGGTGACATTGGCAAAGTGAACCAATTTTTTACAGTATGGGTGGTCAGCCGCATAACAACCTATAAGTCAAGGAACATACATGACAAATATAATACTAATCCTTGAATTTTTTTCTTTCTTTGTTATTCATTGTAAATTACCTTGTCATAAAATTATGTAATTGGACCACAGATCAAAAAAAGAAGAGACTTTATTCCGTTATCTATGAATTGGACTATCATCTATCTATAATCTATCTATAATCTAAGTTGCAAGGATATATTCATTCAAAGCTTTCAGATGTATGCCCACAAACCAACACGTGTAGTTTGCGCTTACAAATGCTGAATGCGTACTTACAAACAAAATCCAAACCTCAAATGAACATAAGCCGCACAACTTTTGCCGACCTTCCCTGAAACAGGGGTGACATTGGCAAAGTGAACCATTTTTTCAGTATGGGTGGTCAGCCTCATACCAACCTATAAGTCAAGGTTGGTCCGTGGATCATGTTCGTTAATAAATAAAATAAAATATGTCTTCCTATTATAAAGTCTCTTGATATGTCTTCCTATTATAAAGTCTCTTGATATGTCTTCCTATTATAAAGTCTCTTGATATGTCTTCCTATTATAAAGTCTCTTGATATGTCTTCCTATTATAAAGTCTCTTGATATGTCTTCCTATTATAAAGTCTCTTGATATGTCTTCCTATTATAAAGTCTCTTGATATGTCTTCCTATTATAAAGTCTCTTGATATGTCTTCCTTTTATAAAGTCTCTTGATAAGTCTCTTGATATGTTCACTTTGCCAATGTCACCCCTGTCTCAGGGAAGGACGGCAAGAGTTGCAGGGTGTATGTCCATTTGAGATTTGATTTTTATGTTGTAGGTTCACATGAGGCATGTGCAAGCGCGAACTTGTACGTGTCTGGTTGTGAGAATGCATGTAATGTGAATCTTCAATGTAACATATCCTTGCAACTTAGATTAGATTAGATTAGATTAGATATGTCTTCCTATTATAAAGTCTCTTGATATGTCTTCCCAATCGCTCTGTATGAAATAGAGCGATGAACACTCACACAGGCACTGTAGAGCCGAATCGAAGAGTTTAAGATGAATGTCCAGTGGAAAATGCTTTGGTTCTCTTAGCGTGATCGGTTCATCAATGAGGAAGTCCTCTCATGCATGAATACCACTAAACAATTTCTGCAAACAGACATTAGCAAAAGTAAAGCAAGCTTATACAAAAGAATGTCACCCCTGTTTCAGGGAAGGTCGGCAAAAGTTGCAGGGCTTATGCTCATTTGAGGTTTAGATTTTAATTTGTTAGTAGGTACACATTCAGAATTTGTGCGCCAACTTACATGTGTTTGATTGTGGGCATGCATTTGATATGAGCTTTGAATGTTAATATATCTTTGCAACTTAGATTATAGATTATTATACATAGATATTGACCGGTCCGTAGCTCAGTGGTAACACTGCGGACTCTGAATGGGAAGGTTGTGGGTTCGATTCCCGGCGGAGCACAAAAAATATACCATTTATATTTTCAAATTTGCTTTTCGCCGGGTTGAAAAATTCATAAAAATTTACCAATGACCGGTCACCACAGGTCCATCCAGCCTTACAGCAACTGGGTCTTGCTTGAGAATTGGCGCTTTGTAGCGACGACGATCAAGCTCGTAAAAAGGTCGATAGCTCAATTGGTAGAATGCTTGCATTCCATGCCGAGAGTCAGGGTTCGATCTCAAAGGTTTACTCAGCCTTCACAAGAAATGAGAACCAGCCCCCCCGGGAGCAGGGAAACCCCCACTTCAACTGAAAGTGGTTGGTGTGAGGCCGGCCCCCTTAACTGTAAAAATAAATAGGTCCCGAAACGTCACATGCGACCCCTTCGGGGATAACGCAGGCAAGAAGTTACACTATATGTGTAGCTTAGTTGCGTAGTTGCGATGGCGGGTCACCATCATACTTTGATAGAAGTGGCACTTGAAGAAGAGTTAGAAGATGGAGTCCATCCTGATGTTTTGTTTGTTTGTTGCAGAGGTGATAAAAGTGTATGATGGCAACCAGTCCCTGAGGCGGCGCATCTTCCGCACGGTGACCCTGAGTCGCACGGCCCCCATGGAGGTGTGCCTGCGCGCCGCGCTGGCCGCCTTCCACCTGGCGGGGCGGCGCCCGGCCGCCTACCGGCTCACGGACGCGCTGCACCCGGAGGAGGTGGCGCTGCACGACCCGCAGCCCCTGCAGAGGCTCACCCGCAGGGACAATAAGAGGCCCGCCATCTTTCTGCGATTCAGGTGCGTCAACTAAAGGCTTTTTTTAAATAGATTTGTGAAGAGGAATACAATTCCTCAACCTGTATTTCCAGGGCTGGAAGTCTCATCACCACGGTAATTCTTATCTACCGAATATCGGTAATATTTGTATGAAGACTAATCAGCTGTTCACTTGCAGCCATCTTGGATTGGCAGGTCTTCATACAAATATTACCGATATTCGGTATATAAGAATTACCGTGGTGATGAGACTTCTAGCCCTGGACAGAAACATGTATTATCATCAATTCATAATTCATTATTTTATATTTCAATGAATTGTCAATTAGTAATTATCCAATGACATCTGTTGAACCAGGATCAAATTTATCATCGATAAGACACGGCGGGTTTTAACTTGCACTTGTTTCAAAACTACTAATTTAAGAGCCAATTCCTTATCAAATTTTGCAGACAGGAGCTTTGCGGTGGCCAGGTCGGTTGCCTGGAACAATTTTTCTGGCGGTGTTCGCACGAACCAGCCTACCACCACCTTCAGAAAGGGACTGAGACGTTGCTTTTTTTCAGAAGCCATGGCGCCCTTGAGACGGTCCTGGACCATCAAATTGCGCCACAGGAAAAAATCAACCATCATCATCATTATCTAAGAGATATGTACACATCTTACATGTGACTTCCAGTATTTTGATGAGTATATTCTCCTCCCCAGGGACAAGGAGAATGCGGAGGGAGCGGTGCGCGTGTACCCTGGCCGCGTGGCGCTCGGCTCCGGAGACGCCCCGGAGAGCTGCGCCGTGATCTCCGTGGACAGCAGCACCACCGTGCAGGACCTTATGTCGGAGGCGCTGCTGAGGTTCGGCCTAGGCCCCTCGGCTAACCTGGAGGACTTCAGGTGCTCGGAGATGCTCATGGATAGAGGAGGTGAGGAAGAACAAACTGTTTAGGGTCTGTCAACAATTATTCTGGGTTAACCGCCCTATGCGTAGGTTAACAGCGGAGTGATGCGAGCGAATTTGGGTATCCCGAATATATATATATATATATATGTATTAACCGCCCTATGCATATGAACGTATGCGATATGCAAACTTTGAGTCTACCATACAGCTACATCCCGTATCGCGTACGCTCTTGAGAAGAAATAATATATTTGAAAACTACAAACCGCCTGGCGTCCGCCTGAATTCTAAAGCCACGTCATTACAAGTCTAGACAAGTTAGGACATTTAATTTTTATAATTATATTGTATCTATGTATCCATTTGTATATTATATCCAAACTACGCTCTATCATTGAAGTTGTTGAGAGAGAGATGTGAGACGTTGGTGCGCTGTGGCTTGCAGTGACGGAGCTGGTGCTGGGCCTGGAGGAGCGGCCGTGGGAGATCACCAAGCGCATGGGCCGGGAGAGCATCCGGCAGGCGGAGCTGCTGCGCTTCTGCCTGCAGCCCGCCACCGACCCCCACGGGCCCCGCCTGGCCGTGTTCGTGGGCAACCTTCCCAACAACCTATCCGAGAGGAACTACGAGAACATGCTCATGGAGTTCCTGGGGAGAGGTAGCACCATATACAACCCTTACAACTTCTCATCTAATCTATTCTAATCTAAGTTGCAAAGATATGTAACATTAAGGATTCACATGGACTGCTCCAAGGAAGAAGGAAGTAACTCCGAAATTGAGGTTTTTTACTTATTTCCATTTCTGAAGGTAACAAATCATTATCTTCATTCCAAGATGACAGCCGTGTCTCTATCTCTTTTAAATTCGTTAATAAATTAATGTAAAAAATAGTTAAGGCATTGTTCTCCATGGAATAAATAACATTCAATTGGCTTATTCCTGCAAAACTATATTTTTTGACTTAGTGCTGTCTTCCTTGGAGCAGTCGATATGCATTCTCACAAGCAGACACGTATAAGTTCACGCTAACACATGCCGCATGTGAACCTATAATATAAAACCCAATCTCAAATGAACCCTGCAACTCTTGCGGAACTTTCCTGCAACAGGGGTGACATTGCCATTGGCAAAGTGAACGATCTTTTACAGTATGGGTGGTCAGCCTCATACCAACCTATAAGGCAAGGAATACAAGCAATTAATTACATCCAGTTATAAAAAAACAAACACTAAAAAATCTACAAAAATGATGATGATGATAATAATTTAATATAGCGCTGTTTCGTGAAGATTGTCACTCCAAGGCTATCGCTGCGAAGCAGTGTGTCTTGAGGGGTTTTTTGAGGTTTTCTCTGGATTTTGATGCCCACACTTCCGGTGGCAGCTGGTTCCACGAAGAGGGACCCGTAACAGCAAATGCACAATTGCCGATTGCCGAACACAGTGGTTAATCTCCTGGTTGGCTCGCTCAACCAGCTCCAACGTTTTGGAGCTCCTCTCTGCCGAGCGCGTCAGTCCTCTCTCCTGTATATCCTTTGGGTGCACTAGTTCCTGCAAATACTCTGGCGCCATTCCTTGCAGAGCGTTGAACACCATGAGGTTCAGTGTAAAATGAATTCTCTGAGGAATTTTCAGCCAGTGGAGTCCTTGCAAAAGTGGCGTGATGTAGCAGTACCTGTAATCTATAATCTATAATCTAAGTTGCAAGGATATATTTATTCAAAGCTCTCAGATGTATGCCCACAAACAAACACGTGTAGTTCGCGCTTACAAATGCCGATTGTGTACTTACAAACAAAATCCAAACCTCAAATAAACATAAGCCCTGCAACTCTTGCCGACATTCCCTGAAAGAGGGGTGACATTGGCAAAGTGAACCATTTTTTGAACCTGTTCTGAATATCAGACGTGCACCGGCATTCAGTACTGACTGCAGTCGCTAGTTTACACAATTTTACACATAGTTTATGCAATGCTTTAGGTATACTTGTGGTCCCAACGCAACTAAGCTACACATATAGTGTAACTTCTTGCCGCGTTATCCCCCGAAGGGGTTGCACGTGGCGAATTGAACCTATTTATTTTTACAGGTAAGAGGGCCGGCCTTATGCCAACCACTTCAGTTGAAGTAGGGGTGTCCCAGCTCCCGAGAAGGCTGGTACTCATTTCTTGTGAAGGCTGAGTAAACCTTGCCGGTATTTTATTTTGGGGTTTGAAATAAACACCGAAATGGGAAATCATTTCTGACACCTTCGGTGGGATTCGAATCCGAGCTCACGGGGCGGAATGCAAGCACTCTACCAACTGAGCTATCGACCGGACTCTGGTACTTGTATCAAATTAATTTCAAAAGAAAAATATATGAATTCACTAATGTTGTGCATGTATGTGTTGTCTACAGAGAATAGATTTACGTCAATTGGCCCCATCTACTATGAGTACGGCTGCATGGTCATCATATATGAAGATGTGAACAAGGCGGTGCGGGCTCTGATGGCGCTGAAGGATGCCCGAGTGGAGGACAAGACTCTGCAAGGTGAGGCTAAATATATGGTTCATATCATAGTCCGTAGTCTAGTGGTTAACACTTCTGACTCGTAAATGGAAGGTTCGAATCCTGGCGGAACACAAAAAAAAAATATGATGATGATGAGTTGATGATTTTTTTATAGCGCCATTTCGTGATGAAGTCACTCCAAGGGCGCTTGTGCAAATGATGCCAGAAATTTGCTTGTCTTCAGTGCATTCCGGAACTTTCCATGGTCCTCTAGCTCTCTCACATGATGTGGCAGGTGGTTTCAGGCCAGAGGACCAGCAACTGCAAATGCACGCTCTTCAAACACTGTGTTAACTCTTCTTATCGGTTCTTCAATCTTTGATTTGGCTCCTGTTGAAATTATGTTGAAATGGCAGGATAATTAGATAATATTTATTTATTTCGCACAGACTTTTTCACAACAACAGCACATTGTTTTCACTAAATGACAGTCTTTTGTTTTCAATATTCAAAAACAGTGTTCTATATTCAAACTTATAGTTTCAGCCGATTGCAGTGTTAGGCTTTTTTTGCCGAGGGTGACTGGTTTGATTAAATTTATATTTTCAATTATGCAAATATGCTGGGGGAAAAATTCGTAGACCTTTACCAAAGACCGATTACTAAAGGTCCATCCAGTCTTTACAGCAACTGGGTCTTGCTTGAGAATTGTCATTTTCTGCAGCGACGACCAAGCTCGCAGAGGGCTCTTGAGGTGTGATGCACACAAAAACAGTGCTCACCAAATAAATCAGCCTAATTTGGGTTGTAGCGCCATTGAAGACGAAGAAGACATCCAAGAGAGAAAAAATTAATTTGAAACATGTTGTATTTTGAGTCAATAGAATACATTTTATTATTCTACGTCAACCATCGATATATAGAACTAAAAAGGCTAAGAAATCAATCCTTTGAGAAATAGAAATACGCTACCCCACTCATCACACAAAAATCCAAATTCAGTCTATCGGTAACCTTCCAACTGTCAACAGGTGTGTTACCTAATTGGAAAAAAATCCATATAAATTCCAAACTGGGTATTTTCTAAACGTGCCAACAAAAGAGAGTAAATGTGTTATAGAACATGGAATAATATTTCACTTTAATCACTATTCTATATGATTACGTTGATGAAATTTATTTTTCGTTTGCCGAAATATTTTATTCGCAAAAGTGACAGCCATTTCTAGAACTAGTGATGTTCAAATATATAGGTACTTGCTTCTTCAAGTATGTAACTTCTATGCTCGCTGTAATTGATACTTGTGAAAATCATCCCGTACATAATGAGGTGGGAACATTTTTGAATTCGGAATTTATCAGATATTTTCATACTTTCAACCACACAAGTAACAAACACGTTACCATAGTGATTTCATGCGTTTCCATGGTGATATGTACATAGATTGAAGACGGAGTAGAGACACGTTGCTTACATAGAAAATAACAAAAGCATTTCATATGTCGTTAGCGAAACAGCACTATTAACAATGTATGGTGTCAAAGACGCTGCATCATGTCGATTGGTACTAAATCACATTCACAGCCGCTCCATATATATACCTCCATGATGTCAACCGATAAATGTACCTTCTTTTATTATTTGTTACAGTGTTGATACTCCCAAGTATCGAGCCATCGATGGTGCCTGCTGGAACGAAGCCCCTGCTGGTGTTTGTGAATGTGAAGTCGGGAGGCTGCCAGGGCTTGGAGCTGATATCTTCCTTCAGGAAGCTGCTCAACCCTTACCAGGTCTTTGATTTGGACAACGGGGGACCTCTGCCTGGGTAAATACATCCTGAATGAGAAGTAGCACTCATGGTCTAATCTAATCTAATCTAAGTTGCAAAGATATGTTACATTGGAGATTCACATTACATGCATTCCAACAATCAGACATGCACAAGTTCGCGCTTAAACATGCCGCATGTGGTCCTACAATATAAAAACCCGAATCTCACATGGACATACACCCTGTAACTCTTGCCGTCCTCCCCTGAAAACAGGGGTGACATTGGCAAAGTGAACCATTTTTATAGCATGGGGGGTCAGCCGCATACCAACCTATTTCAAGGAACATACACAACAAATTACATTTTATAAATCAATATTGGTCATTGATCTTAATTGTTTTTTATGTTTTTAGGTACAAAATTCTAGTTAAACACTGTTTTGACAATTAAAAAAAAAAAAAATTTTTACCTGATGATGATTTTACCTATAAGGTCAAAAACGTTTGTAATTTATAATTAAAATAAATCGATATATATGTGAAAAGAAACAGTGCAACTAGAATTTTGTTTCTAAAAAATATAAAAATCAATCAATATGAATTTTCACAGTGTTAATACACAAACCATCAAAAAAATATCATTAATCTTAGCTTACAGTAACCTAGAAATAGAGTCATCTGAGTCGGTTTTGGTCCGTCCGTTTATTGATGTGAGAACCACTGTTATTCTTAAAGAATTGTTACTGTTCCCCAGGTTGTATGTGTTCCGGCACATCAAGGACTACAAGATCCTGGTGTGTGGGGGAGACGGCACCATAGGCTGGGTGCTGCAGTGCCTGGACAACGTGGGGCAGGACAGCGAGTGCTCCAGCCCTCCCTGCGCCATCGTGCCCCTCGGGACAGGTCAGACACTTCTCGATGAATGACTAAACAAAGAAAGTATACAGAGGTAATGCCAGAGGAAAGCGTCGAAGGGGAAGACCGAGGAAAGAATGGATAGACCAAATAGGTGAGATTGCAAAAGAATGGAACCTGCAGAGTGAGAATAAGAGAAAAGTATGTATGAAGAAAGTGATGAATGTTGAAAAGATGAAAGAGGTATGAAAAATGTGGAGACGCATCTGCGGAGGTACCGGCCACCCCTAGTGGAACGGCAGCAGGATGCTTAACAGTAACAGTACAGTACAAACTGTGTGATATTTAGAATCTTTTTTAATAAAAATCCAATTCACCCGACTTGAACCAGTTTATAACATATTATATTTTTTTGTGTTACAACAAATCGGTTAAGGATAAGTCATGCATAGACAGCTCATCCGTGCACAAATCAGTCACACGACAGTTCGTCTATATGAATTTTTGTCTAGGACATTTCAAACACATACAATAAAGGTCCACAGACAGCTGCATCACAAAAAAATTGCTCTTCAAAAATTTTTTTTTAATTATTATCATCATCATCATCATCATTGGCACGACAACCCGGGGTGGGTCTTGGCCTTCCTCAGCAACCGCTGCCAGCGCATTCTATCCAACGTCTTCCTCCTCCAGTCCCACATTCCCACTGCACGGCAATCCGCCACCACTCCATCCAGCCATCTTGAACATGGCCTTCCCACTGTCCGGCGTCCCTCCGGGTTCGTCGTCACAATCATCTTCTCTAGGCTCCGATGGTCCATTCGCTGAATGTGCCCCAGCTAATGCAGTTTGTTGACCTTTATTGAGTGGACCACATCAGCGTCCTGGTACAGCTTATACAATTCGGAGTTTTTAATTACTGTAGTTTTAATTAATTTTAGTTTTCTGTAATGGAGCTGTTTGTGGAACATATATTGGATACAACCGAGATGTCGGTGACCGAAAAGTCATGTGGACAAATTGTCATGTGTCTGATTTGTAGACGTCCTCAAGTAGACGTACAACAATGTGATAAAGAATTTTGTTCTCTAAGGCTCGGTATATTGAACTGTAGTAATATTTTAGTAAACTATTACTTGAAATTTCATTCAAAATACTCAATCTCGAGTTAACTAAACCCGAACATTATCGAAGTATGAGGCCACGCCCACAAATCTTAGAAATAATTGAAATGCCATTCAAAAGCTTTAAAACAAACAACTATTCATAAAAATCATATACCTAACCTTCATTAAGCAAGAAAACGAGACAAAAAATGTTCAGTTTGCAACAATTTTGATGTATCCTTACATTAAAAAAGAGCAGCTGCTGTCAGTGAAGCGCCGCCATCTTGAAAATCGAAAGTTAAAGTTACTAAATATTTACTGCCGAAATTCGGTGAGTGAAATATTATGATGATTTAACTAAAATTACATTTTAGTTAACTTTACGATACTTCAAAATACCGGGCCTAAGATCTGGAGAGTTTTCTTGCTTCTGAGTCAGAGTCCAGGCTTCACATCCGTACAATGCAACTGGCCAAACAGTGAAAGCCTTGTCTTGTCTTTTGTTTTGTCTTGAATTGTAATCTGACTGAAAAATACTACAAACCACAAACCATAACTGTAATTGTAGTGTAATATTTGTTGTTGTTGTTCAGGTAATGACCTGGCCCGAGTTCTCCGCTGGGGGCCTGGTTACACGGGTGGAGAGGACCCACTGTCCCTGCTGAGGGACGTGATAGAGGCCGAGGAGATCCGGCTAGACAGGTGGACTGTGGTCTTCCATCCAGAGGATAAGCCGGACCAGGATACCCTGCCCAAACAACTACCAGGTAACAGGGAGCGATTGTTTTGACTCAAAAAGGTTAACCATCATAGTCACCTTTTGACCGGTCCATAGTCCAGTGGCAACACTTCGGACTCGTAAATGAAAGATTTTGGGTTCGAACCCCGGCAGAGCACAAAAAATATACCATGGTGAATAAAATCAAATATGCTCTTCGCTGGGTTGAAAAATTCACAAAACCTGTACCAAAGACTGGTTATCAAAGGTCCATCCAGCCTTACAGCAATTGGGTTTTGCTTGAGTATTGGCGCTTTGTAGCGATGACCAAGCTCGTAAACACCTCTGCGGCACTACAACAAGTGTCATAGACCCCTAGAGTCTCTGAAATGTAGGGGGTCTCACGCACAGGATTTCTTAAAAATGACTAATTAGGTTGGTATGAGGCTGACCATCCATACTGTAAACAATGGTTCAATTTGCCAATGTCACCCCTGTTTCAGGGAATTTCGGCAAGAGTTGCAGGGCTTATGTTCATTTGAGGTTTGGATTTTATTTGTAAGTACACAATCAGCATTTGTAAGCGCGAACTACACGTGTTTGTTTGTGGGCATACATCTGAGAGCTTTGAATGAATATATCCTTGCAACTTAGATTATAGATCGATGACAAACTGTCAGGCTAAATTCAGACCATACTGTGTTGTTTTCCAGCGGCCATGGTGGCCGCAAGCTCCCAGAGTGAGGACAACTCCCAGATCTATGTGATGAACAACTACTTCGGCATTGGCATCGATGCCGACCTGTGTCTGGACTTCCACAACGCCAGAGAAGAGAACCCCAACAAATTCAACAGCAGGTAACAAATATTTACTACTAGACCTTTTTGCTTTTGTATTCAGCCTCCATACTGCTAGCAGCAGTCAGTATCCTGCATATATCTACTTTACTCTGTCCTTGTACTTCTCTTGAATCTCCCATACATTGTTGACATATTCCAGTCCTTTGCCATCTCCCTTGCTTCATCTATCCTCTACTTTCTATGCTTATCTATGACATTGTCAATGACGATACCATGTTGAAAGCACCGGTTCTCATCAGATCACCGAAGTTAAGCAACATTGGGCGCGGATGCTACTTGGATGGGTGACCGCTAGGTACACTGCATGTTGTAGGCATTTCTTGGACCGGTCCGTAGTCCAGTGGCAACACTCCGGACTTGTAAATGGAAGGTTGTGGATTCGAATCCCGGCGGAGCACAAAAATATACCATTTATATTTCCAAATGTGCTCTTCGCTGGGTTTAAAAATTCATAAAGCTGTAACAAAGACCGGTCACTGAAAGGTCCATCCAACCGTACAACAACTGGGTCTTGCTTGAGAATTGGCGCTTTCTATAGCGACGACCAAGCTCGCAGAGGGCTCTTGTGGTGTGATACACACAAAAACAGCGCTCACCAAATAAATCATCCAAATATTATTATTAAGAGGTAAGATTCAACTGTCATAGGGATCAAACTAGGCTGCCCCTTCGTTAGTCATCGACAAGTGTAAATTAAAACTGACATAAAAATATGTAACATGTTTGTTGTTGTTGCAAGGTTACGGAACAAGGGCGTGTACGTGAAGATGGGGCTGCGCAAGGTGATGGGGCGCTGCGGGAAGCTGTGCAGCAACCTGCAGAGGGAGCTGCGGCTGGAGGTGGACGGCAAGGTGGTGGACCTGCCCGCCGTGGAGGGCATCATCATCCTCAACATCCTCAGGTAAACATCCCGGCCGTAGTTGGCATCACCATTACAGAAAACTACGCAACGCAATACTACTAAGCTACACATATAGTGTAACTTCTTGCCTGCGTTATCCCCGAAGGGGTCGCATGTGGCGATTCGAGACCTATTTCTTTTTATGGGTAAGGGGGCCGGCCTCACACTAACCACTTTCAGTTTTAGTGGTGGTTTCCCAGCTCCCAGGGGGCTGGTTCTCATTTATTGTGAAGGCTGAGCAAACCTTGAGATCGAACCCTTGCTCTCGGCATGGAATGCACGCATTCTACCAATTGAGCTATCGACCTTTTTACGAGCTTGGTCGTTGTCGCTACAAAGCGCCAATTCTCAAGCAAGACCCAGTTGCTGTAAGGCTGGATGGACCTTTGGTGACCGGTCATTGGTAAAGGTTTATAAATTTTTCAACCCAGCAAAAAGCAAATTTGAAAATATAAATGGTATATTTTCTGTGCTCCACCGGGATCCGAATCCACAACCTTCCATTTACGAGTCTGAAGTGTTGCTACTACGGACTACAGACCGGTCCAAGATGCCAACGACACGCGGTGTACCTGAGCGGTAGCCCATCCAAGTACTATCCGCGCCCAATGTTGCTTAACTTCGGTGATTTATGGGAACCGGTGCTTTCAACATGGTAACGTTGTTGACTTGATCTTTGATAATTCATCGTCTAAGTTACAATTATATAGGTATATTGCCATTTATGGCTTATTGATTTTTAATGCACGCCTTTAATATGCAGGCACATCTAAATTCACGCTTACACAATATGTTGCATGTGTACATACAATAATATTCAACTTTCTCTGAAACATTGGCAAAGTAAAAACATTTTTTACAGCGTGGGTGGTCAGCCACATCCCAACCTACTAGTTAAGGAACACAAACATATAATTAACTCAACTTAACTAAGCTACACATATAGTGTAACTTTTTGCCGCATTATTTTTCTAGCCAGACAAAATTGGTTGGTGAAGACCATTTTTATTCACAAATCTATTTAAAAAAAAAAATTGCCCTAACTTCAAAACTACCGATATATATTTTTAAAAAAAAGAACACAATAACTAATTTACGAGTTTACGAGTCCGAAGTGTTACCACTGAACTACGGACCGGTCACCTAATTAAAACTGCAGTAATCACAAAAGTTTTTGGAGAGAAAGTTATCCGTATGTGACCAAAATGTCATTAACTAAAAAGTCGTGTGGCTCTAATCTAACCTAATCTAAGTTGCAAAGATATGTTACATCAGAGATTCACATTATATGCATTCTAACAAGACACGTACAAGTTCGCGCTTGCACATGCTGCATGTGAACCTACAACATAAAAACCAAATCTCAAATGGACAGACACCCTGCAACTCTTGCCGTTCTTCCCTGAAACAGAGGTGACATTGGCAAAGTGAACCATTTTTACAGCTTGGGTGGTCAGCCGCATACCAACCTATAAGTCAAGGAACACACACAAAAAATTACATTTTTAAAAATCAATAAATAATAACACGTATGGAAATCAAAACTAAAACAGAAAACAAATTCCAATTTAATAAACCCTAGCCGCCAACATTACTGATAAACCGCCATTTCTTTTTGTCTTTACATACTTCATTTCCTCCAGAGTCATAACCTTCTTCATACAAGTTCTCCTTTTATTATGGCTCTGGATATTCCATTCATTAGCAATTTTGGAAATTTGGTCCATCCATACCTTTCTCGGTCTTCCTCTACCAAGACATCCATCTATTCTTGCAACACATACTTTCTTTGTCAGTCTTTCATCATTCATTCTCTCCACATGTCCAAACTGTTAATTAATTAATTCTCAGAAATGTATAATTACTGCCATCTGTGTATTATATTATAAACCAAAATGACATCTTAGATATAACGATACAAGACTCAATTTAAACGCAATGTCATGTTTTGTTTCAGTTGGGGCTCGGGCGCCAACCCGTGGGGCCCGGAGAAGGAGGACCACTTCAGCAAGCCCAACCACTGGGACGGCATGCTGGAGGTGGTCGGGGTCACGGGCGTGGTGCACCTGGGGCAGATACAGTCCGGCCTGCGCTCCGCCATGAGAATTGCGCAGGTTACTGCACTACTTACTGCATACTTGCGAGTGTTATTCTTACTTGTCATATTTCGCCGTTGGCTTATCTGGCGACTATTTGCTTCGTTTTCCGGAGAGGGTGGTCTACCGTGTTGGTCTGATGGTTTACAAAGCTGTCAATGGTACGGCTCCTTCATACTTGTCTGACATGTTCTCACCAGTTGAGATAGATTTGAGACGCCAAACTCTCAGATCTGCGGGGTGTAGGGTGGTTGACTTAGTCCAGCCGTCACGTCAGACACGCACTAATTTTGGGGACCGTGCTTTCCGGTTTGCGGGCCCAACGGAGTGGAACAGACTACCACCTAATGTGAGGAAGGCAGAAACTGTTGGTGTCTTTAAAGGAGCACTAAGGACGCATCTTTAACAAAAATCTTATCCGTGATTTGAGAGGGCCTTTGAGGTGTGACACACACAAAAACGGCGCTCTTCAATTATGTGTACCTCATAAATAAATTATCCTTGTATATATATTATATATTAAGTCTGGGTACAAAGCCGGACCAGACAAAATTTGAAATATTAATTCCCGTACATGGTGTAGCCTAGGAACAGATAAGCCTGCAATAATTTTTGGACGGCTAAAATTACATCCGTTCAATGTCATATTGAAATAAAAATCTGTTCTAGAGATGTCACTTTATAAGTACTTAATATAAAAAAAATAGGGAATTTTAAGTCGTAAATAAATAACTATTAAAACAATGACTAACAAAAAGATGAAAAATAAAAGTTTTAATATGGTTTTTGTTGTCTTCGCGGACGCGCGTTGGTGTAAACTGGTTGGGAATACGTTGCGTTGTTCTCATCTTCCTTCGCTCTGGGGTGGGCCACGGCGCTTTGAAAACTCGCCTTGAAGATGCTTTCTGCTTGTGAAAGCGAAACGTCGGCAGATGTGGGAGCTGCAAATAGAACATGGTCAAATCCTGAAGAACACAAAAATGATTTATTTATTATTAACACCGGCCATGAAAGTGAAAGTTTTAAGCTTTATTTAAGTAATACCTACTAATGATGTGTATGTCTTCTTGTTTTATATCAGGGTGGTCACATCAAGATCCACATGAAGTCTGACATCCCGGTGCAGGTGGACGGGGAGCCGTGGGTGCAGAGCCCCGGGGAAGTGGTGGTGCTCAAGTCCGCTCTCAAGGTGACGCACATAACCTCACTCTGCCCCAACCAACTGACAGATGACATAACCTCAATGTCTGCACATTAGATGTCATCACCACGCAATGTTCACATCAATGGAAAACATCCATCTTTTGTAATAGTTACAGGAAATTCAATGTCAATATGATATGGACAAATAAGAGCTTCACTTTTCATTTGTGCAAAATTATCAACATTTCCTACTTATTAGTATCGATCAACATAAAAGAGCATCTGAACCGATTTGTGTACCAAAAAAGAGTGCGCCCAAGTCGCATGTTTCATACAAACAAGGTCTTGCTACATATTTTCAAGGCAACCGTCATATTTATGTCTCTTTTTGATTTATGACGTTAATTTCTCACGTCTCATTCTTTATCTATTTTTTAGTTTCACGGTAAGTTTTTTTCTTTGAAAAAAAAAAACAGACGTAAGTAAGCCATCTATGTCTTTTATACATAATTGATCAATGCTTATTAGTCTACAAATACAAGAAAAATTTAATCTAAAAAAAAAGGATCAGACTTGTAGTTCTTCTAACGTATTATAAGTTTTTTTTATGCTCAGGCCTTCAGGCTGAACAGTCTCGTCTTAGCTAGCAACTGTATCAGTAAATAGCAAGCAATAAAACATGGTTGTATGTCAACAGCTGATCAGGTAGTCGAATGTTGTCTTTACAATTGTACGGAGAATATTTGATCGATGACTACCTGATCAGTTGTTCACGTCCGCTATGAATAGCTACACCTACACGTTCAACTAACTAAGACGAGACTGCATACCCAGGTCTTGGAGTCGCTCAAGCATTGAGTTATTGATGAGGTAGTTTGTCTAAAACAACGTAAACAACTTTGTGAAAGAAGCCTGAATAGAAACTTGATGATCGAATTAAAATCAACAAGAAATCATTGGAATCCATTGATGTGAGCATTGTAAATTATTTTCTTTTAACATTGTCATTGCTTTTCCATAACTGTGTTTTTTATTTTTTGTGTGTAAAAATAATGCATGCTAAAAAATTATAGGTACCTATGTGTCAATAAATAAGAAAGTCAAAATAAGCAAAACAATAATTTAAAGCCGTAATATTAGTTGCGCATTAATATTGGTCATTAACAAAAAAAAGTTAACCTATCTTTTTTGTAGTGGACAAAAATGAATAAAACATGGCTTTGCATGAGTACAACATTGTCTAACTGCATGGTTCACACCCACAGCATGCCTTCATCCTTTTCTTTCACTCATTTGTCTCCTTGTCCCTCTTCAAAGATGAAAAAAAAAAATGTGAAAAAGAAAAAATGAGCTGAAAAAATTGACGCACATCAAGAATGACAAGGACACCAAACTCTTCTACTAGTTCCATAGACTGAGGGTAAATATCTTCTTCAAGTTTCAAAATGTTAGGAAAACAATGAGATGCACCACAAAATCAGAGATGAATGTGTACAGACAACTTTGAAATGTCATTTTAATTCAATAAATCTGTTACATATTTTTGTAGTGAAAACACCCAAAATATTCTTTACATTCATTGGAATCTATGATCACATCTTGTAGCTATTAAAAAGATTTTTCTGAATTGATGAGTGGAGTTGGAACATTCCAAATTTCCCTCGTCCGGATGACGGTACAGGTCTAGTGACTAGGGCCCTTAGCAGCACAACCGATGGAGGTGAAAATTCACACAATTTTTCCCTCTTCTTTTTTGTTCCAACTCCATTCAAAGTGTTCATCTTAAAGAAACTGTCTGCAATCAGCATTTGATATTTGATGTTTCAATGCCCCTGATACTTCGTCGATCTTGTTTAGAATGCTTGTTGAGTGTTGTATGTTACTTGTCCGATTCAGTTCCCAGTCAGTTCAATAACTCTTACACCCCAACAACCATTGCTGTTCTCAAAATGGAACCCGAATAAAAGCTCAGGAATCGTTCATTGTTTTAAAACTAATTTAATTCACGAATGATGCTGTATTATCAATCAGAATCAGCTGCATGTAAATAAATGTCTTTGATTATCGTTAACCGTTACTAATTTAGTGTAACTTTTTGATACAGGCCACTATGTTGAAGAAAACCAAACGTGCATCAGTCGTCAGTGGTAGCACATAGTGAAAGATTAACAAGCAAAATAAACAAAAATCCAAATCCGCAGACAAAGACACGTGATTGTTACAAGGAAAAGTCACAATGGTACAATGAAGCATCCATCTTGCGAAGATGCAACATAAAATGGCGGAGGATGTAAAAAATGACAGCTGTCAAACAAAATAGAATTTTGCAGGAAATGAACATCTTCAGGGCGTAACCGAATATGGTGCCATTGTGTAAATGACGAGGAAGCAAATGAAATCTATAAAGTATAATATTGAAGTTGGTGTCCTTCTAGTCCCCAGTCATCCTAGATTTCTTTGCGTGTTGTCCCCGCCTGCCTGCTTGACTCACCCACACTTTTGTTGATTGTCAAGTTTTGCTATGATACACCACACCACATATTTTTGAGAATGTTTTCAATTTTGAGAAAATATTTCTTTTGCGGCACTCAGCAGAGGTGTTATTCGTGATTTCTCTGCGTTTGGAGAGTGTCCACAGCAGGATGTTTTTTGTACACATTGTTTTTTAAGATTTCTCTAGTAATATGTGTTACTTGGTGTTTGAGGTTGGCTTCCCTCGAGCACAGTAACTTTTTGATGTAACTCGTAATCAGAATTGAGTTGTTGTTGTCTATTTATATATTTTTTGATATTGTGATATAAAGATGCACTAATTAATTCATAATGTAATATATAAGATTTACATTCAACTTTTCAGTATCACTACATTGACTTTTATAACATTTTTTTTGTTCATTTGGACTAAACATGCTTTAAGTAAATGATAAGGAATCTACCTCTCTTCTGAAATAGACTAACTATCTATTGACTGTTGACATAACAAAAGTTGATCTCAATTCAATGATTAATGTAAGAACCTTGTGACACACTCAAGGCTAAGTGTGGATCAGCCCGAGTTGACAAATTGTTAACTGTAAGCTTAATGTCCCCATGGCCTGGAAGGCAAGCTGCCCCGTTACATCTGCTTGTCCCCTGTACCTCCTCTTGTTTGTGGTTTTGTGTCCTCCCTAGGCAGGACCGCTAGTCTCTTGCACTCCTGTAACTGTAGGTGTGTCCCCTGCAAGGGCTGACTCCTCGGTAGCGGAGAGCTTAGCCCCCTGAGTTTTAGCTAATGTACTGTTGGTGGTTGATAAGCGCATGTGGAGTAATTCCGTTTGTTTGTGGGGGAACAGGCTACTATGCTCAAGAAAATAAAGGCCAAGAGACGAATGACTGAACCCCATCTGGCGGAAGGCCCAGAGAGCAGAGAATAGCCAGCAAGGCCGGGGGACGATCCTTCTGGGGCTCGGGCCGGCGGCGGGGAGCACCGCGCGCTGGCCGAGGCCGCGGTGCAGTTGTCAGGCACCACGCGCGCCATAGTGGGCCGCTAGGGCGCTAGGCGCTAGGGACCAGCCCACTCCCCACACCCCACCTCTCCTCCACCTCCCCAACGTCACATCACAATATTATTGGCATGCGTATATAATATCTCTTATCTATTTATATGTACTTTTCTATTTATTTTGCTTTCCATCAAAATTATATATTTTGAATACATCACATTTTCATATTATTGAAAGGTCCTGCTCTTTTTTACTTCAAATAGCAAATAAATACATCGCAATATACTTTTATACTCCCTACTCACACTGTTCCTCCCAGTTGTTGCATTTCATTCAACATAGCAATAATAACATATAGATCCTCCCAAAGATATACTCAGACATTGAATGCACAACGTGACAAGTCACGTTTCTTGTGTAATGACCAAAGCAATGCATTTATAAACGGCTCAATATAGAATAATGTTAGAGTTGGGATGAGAGTCCTACATCCTTGCAATGTTAGTGGGTAGATGATGCTGATGATATTGAGTGTGACTTGATCCTGTCCCATCCTCCCCCAGGCCACCATGCTCAAGAAGCTGAAGAGCAAGATGAAGCGGAGAAACACGGAGCCCTCCATGGGAGGGGCGCTCTCCCCGCACCCTGACACGGAAGACTTTTGAATTTGGTATAGCGAGCGATTGATATAACCTGCTTCAACCTACCTACACAACAAACCTACCGATTCTCCGGACCAACAAAACAACCCAAAGCTGCAGAAACTACAAACACAAAGGGCCGCGTAGCAGCAAACAACAAACAAGACTAATCTCCAATTAAGAAACTGAAGCACTTAAACTATTGAACTCCTTGAAATTATCCTAGACCTAACGAGGCTAACCTGATTGATGCACAGAAGGAATGCACTGTACATAGACTAACGCGATGGAATGATTATATCTTTGATTTGTGCGAATGGCAATTCGAAGCAGATAAGTCTCTGGCTTTTCTCCAACTGGGCTCAAACACAATATCTTGCCATTTGCACTCATCCAATGTTATAAACAATGGTAAAGAAGTGAAATTCAAACGAGAGAAGGTGCCTGTTGTAAAATATATCAAAAGGAGTTTAATGTGGAACGAGGGACATTTGAAAATAAGTGTTTTGTTGAATGTTTCTGAAGAAGATGCGGAATGCTGAGGAAGACTACGGGCTCCGTTTGCAGGTTAACTCAGCCGCTCGTTTAACCAATCTACAAGAGTGGTGTGATTCTCTATAAAACACAACATAAAGGAAATGCACAAATTGTGAACGTGTTAAAAATAAACTATTTTTTATTAAGTTTACCAATATCTAGTCAGAATCTGATGTGAAATCTTACAATTAGGATTAATTTATTTTCAAGAACTTTATAATTGAACAGAGTTGAGTGGCTGCGACTTGTAGAATATTCAGAAGAAGAATTGTTGCTTCTGGAGCATTCCGTAGACAAGTGAAGTGAATGAGGAATAGACATTTGTTCCCTCGTTAGGCTGGATCTGACGGAATGTTAACTACGCACATGCCATTATTACGGTCACAACTCATTAGCGGAAAACAATATTTTTGTTCAACAAACACAAAGTATTTCAATTATTTATTGTACTTAAATTTGTAGTCTTTAATTGTTTACAATATAACATTGTCGTTCATGATACGGGCAGACAGGACGCTGCTAACGTTTAACTAATGACAAACCCTTTGTCATAATGCACCAGGGTCGTGTCTGTTTGTGTTGTAATTTAAATGTAAGAATTCTCTATGATTAAAAAAGAATGTAAAATGTAATGAAAATATTACGATAATGTATGGTATTTTACCAATTTTGCATAGAAAAGATTGTTTAGGAAATGGTGGTCACCTGGTGAAGAGAAACTGAACAAAAGAATGACTCTAGTCTCTAACTAACTGTAGGAACCTTAACATGTTTGCCGTGTAGGGCGAAAAACATACACTTAACAAAATAACACCTCATTGTTGTTTAGGTTAAGAGAAGAACAATGTTGAATGCAAATCTATGTGACTTGAGGACTTCACAATGACGGAAGACTGTCAAGTGGACTCAAAGAACATGTGACGCCATCTTCAAATGGTGGCAACTCAAATGAAAATTGTGAAAATGTACTTATGTTTAAAAGAATCGGATTGGATCGGGTAAAAAAGGACATTTTATTGTAAGTGCTTGTATGTGAAACATAACCAGAGTGAATATGAAGAGATTGGTTCTGATGTGACGTAATTTTTGCCAGGTTGGAAGCCCTGGCGAGGACAGTTATCACTAAGTCAAGTTTGCACGAGTTAAATTAGCTCCTGCCGAGTTTATCATCAACAACTTCCCTTGGCTGACTTTCTCCACAGCTCGCTAACGAACGCTCGTAATTGCTAGATCACTTAATCAAAACTGATGGAGCTTGCGCCGCAACGAGCGCAAGGAAGAAAAGGTATTTTGGAATGAATTGAATGGGAGAAGTCACGCAGGGTATCGCGGGACAGCCGGGATTTTGTGAGGCTGTAACAACCCTCATGAAGCTCTAGGCTCGTCCCCGAAAACAATTGAACAAATATCATTTCATTCATCTCACGTCCCTCTTTAATAAATTGTGCTGTGAACGGCCCCCCGCTCTGCGGACAGGACAATCTTTATGTTTATCTGTGCGTCGTTTCTGCCGAGCGGTAGACCCGAGTGTTGGACTGATCGCACTAGCTAGGAGGTAGTGGGATTGCGTACAACGCGGACAGCAAACCCGTGCGGGCTCAGGGGATGCAAAAACAACAGTATTCCCTGCACGGGGTCTCCTCTCCCCCCTCATCGCATATTTCATTTTCAAAAACTATTAAAGATGTATTTTTAATTATATCCAAGCGCGCAGACTGCCGGATGATCCAGACAGCTGTCGGCCGTCGCTCACAAGCGCAGAGCCACAATACTGTATGTTTTAGATGCGTGTCGGGTTGCTCGCGAGCGATGGTAGGAGGTAGCCGCCTTAAGTCTCCCGGTCTGCGCGTGTTTGCCAACTTAAAGAAATAAAGTTTAAAATTTTAAATTAAAATTACAATAACATAATTAAAAATATCTTATTACTGTATGTAAATGTTTATTAAAATACTATAATATATTATTATTTAGAAATAAAGAATTATATGAAAAAAAAAAACAAGAATTAGAGATAAATGTAAAATTAAAAATATGATGAAGAACTGCTATTTGTTTTATTCACTATGATTCTAAATTGTGCTCGCATGCAGTACTTGGCGCACTTCCTATTGATTTCTGGCTTTATTTATTATGACTTATAGGTTGGTATGTGGCTGACCACCCATGCTTTAAAAATGGTTCACTTTGCCAATGTCACTCCTGTTCAGGAAAGGACGGCAAGAGTTGCAGGGTGTATGTCTATTTGAGATTTTGTTTTTATGTTGTAGGTTCACATGCGGCATGTGCAAGCGCGAACTTGTACGTGTCTGCTTGTGAAAATGCATGTAATGTGAATCTCCAATGTAACATATCTTTGCAACTTAAATTAGGTCAGATTAGAAGCGCAAGTTCACGTCTTGTATGAAAATTGAAAAATACATTTTTCAAAGACACTTTTATTTACTTTAAGGTTAAATTCCTAAAGTGGAGCTATTTTTATAGAAATACTTTTTTTCCCCCTTGAAATTTTAATGTTTGATAGCTTTATTTTTCTCAATCGAGTTACCTTCTGCAGAAAATCCTTCTCCGACACTGCTGTCCAGCCAATCTGGGTCTTTCAAACTATCCTGGGCTGGAAGTCTCATCACCACGGTAATTCTTACCTACCGAATATCGGTAATATTTGTATGAAAACCTGTCAATCCAAGATGGCCGCAAGTGAACAGCTTCTTCTTCTTCTTTGTGTCAGACACTACACTACTCTTGCCCAGTGTCGGGCAACATCCACTGCTTCACTATTACTCTCCATTACGTCGGCCAGTGAGCAGCTTGTTGGGCAGGCCGGGCAGATCCGAAGATGATCCATTGACTGTTGGGCTCCGCATTCACAGAGTGTGGTGTCATCTTGATGAAGGATTCCCCAGGCCCTCATGTTACAGCGAGCTCTGCCAACACCCGTTCTCAGCCTGTTGAGTGCTCTCCACACAGGCCACTCAAGATCCTATCCAGGTGGGAGGCTCTCGCCTGGCTGTGAACAGCTGATTAGACTTCATAAAAATATTACTAATACTCGGTAGGTAAGAATTAGTGCCCAGAGCTGTAAGAGACTTGCAGCGGCACTTTTGGGTTCGATGCAGGGTGTATTGCCTGGACATGAATGTCTTGATATAGGTTGTATATTTCAGAGTTGCAAGGAAAATAAACAATGTATTTAACAGCTTACAAACTTGCAGGAGCTGATCTTCAGGCTTGGACCACAATGTAGATGGACTTAAGTTTGAGCAGGCTTTAAATTTGTATCTTTACTTGACATGCAACAAAGCAGCGCCTTTGAGAAATGTCCATCATCTTCTCTATCCTTGGATACGGTCCACCTTTCTTCGGTTTTTATAAAACCCAAACTGAAGATTGTATTTGTATCTTTACTTTTGACTGATAGGTTGGTATGCGGCTGACCACCCATACTGTAAAAAATGGTTCACTTTGCTAATGTCACCCCTGCTCAGGGAAGGTCGGCAAGAGTTGCAGGGCTTATGTTCATTTGAGATTAGGTTTTTTATATTGTAGGTCCACATGCGGCATGTGTAAGCGCGAAATTATGCATGTCTGCTTGTGGGAATGCATTTAATATGAATCTCAAATGATACATATCTTTGCAGCTTAGATTTAGATTTAGACTTGACATGCAACAGATCAGCGACCTTGAAGTGATATTTCTTCAACAAAGCAGCGCCTTTGAGAAATGCCCATCATCTTCTCTATCCTTGGATACGGTCCACCATTCTTCAGTTTTTATAAGACCCAAACTTAAGTTTGAATCCAGTAAATATTTTTGAGAATTGTCTGTTGCCGTCGTCAGTCAGAGCTAGAGTTCCCGGACGTTTTGTCCATGTTTACAATTCGCTTCATCAGCGTAATGTTTGGATAATGTGCAGCTTTATAAATGAATATCACTCAAGAACTTTTATACATGTCAACATGGAAGAGCGGCGCCATCTTTGAGAAAATGGACCACAGCAATGGATGCCAGAAAACAACCCTAAAATGTTAGCCGCTGGCCATTAAAGCCTAAAGAATTCAAGTAAGTATATTTCTTTCCATACCAGTATTCTCTGAAAGTACTAAGGGTTCTAATCTAAGTTGCAAAGATATGTAACATTGGGGGTTCACATTATATGCATTTTTACAGGAAAACACATATAAGTTCACACTTGTACATGTGGTATGTGAACCTACAACATAAAAACCCAAATCTCAAATGAACATATACCCTGCAACTCTTGCCTACATTCCATGAAACAGGGGTGACATTGGCAAAGTGAACCATTTTCTTCTACAGCATGGGTGGTCAGCCATACCAGCAACCGTAGTACGAGTTTTTTCATAATACTCTAAGTATCGAGTATTCGAGAAAAATGTATGTGAACTTGAAAAGCACAGAGTATTATGAAAAAACTCGTACTAGGGTACAGGTTCTTTGTACAAACTTTTGAAATATTGAAGCTTGTATATATTGAAGAAATTCCTTGACTTATAGGTTGGTATGAGGCTGACCACCCATACTGTAAAAAAATGGTTCACTTTGCCAATGTCACCCCTGTGTCAGGGAAGGTCGGCCACAGTTGAAAGGGTTATGTTCATTTGAGGTTTGGATTTAATTTGTAAGTAGGTACACATTCAGCATTTTGTAAGTGCGAACTACACGTGTTTGTTTGTGGGCATGCATTTGAGCACTTTAAATGAATATATCTTTGCAACTTAGATTATAGAAGCTGATTTCTAAGCCCTACTTCTGTCAACTTGTTTTGATGGCAAAAATAAAACTAACCTGATTTTCTACAAGATGGCAGCATTTTTTCCTCAAGAAATAATAAAAAATATTCAGAAATCATTTATTACTTTTTCACTTAGCAAAAATACATTTCACGTTAAATAAAATATAATGGAGACCATACATTTCAATCCGGGGGGAAAAATTTGACGTCAATTGGCCGGATTTCTAGACACTTGTGATTGTTTGAATGGCTGCTAAGGACTTTAGTTCTGCTTCTGACCAACACCGTCCTGGCGCTGTCTTCTATATAAAATATTACTCTGGAGACAGGACATACAGCCATACTTCAATACAATGTTAGGTAGGCAGATTGAAAAGATGCTTAAGCAATTTATTAATCACATCTGTCATCGGATGTCACTGCAGGTACATATCGACGATTAAAAGGATATAGGGCATAAGCGACAAAAACTAAATTCTTCAGGAGAGCAGTTTAAAGTTTGAGATTGCAGAAAAAAGGTCATGGCTTTTTTACTTTTTATCACATCCCTGAAATTAAAACAGCTCTAGAATTAATAAAATTAAGGCATTTATCGGTATTTCTATTAATGTGATTCTATGTTGTTTTACGAGGTTTTATGTCACAAGCGTCTTTAGGACAAAAAAAAGCCCACAATTTTGTTGGTTACACCAAAACCATACTTCGAAAACGCAGTTTTTTTGCTTGGACATAAATGACAAAAAAGTCATCGTAGAACCATGGGAGTGAGCGCATTAGAAAGAGCGGAAAATTTTAAGTAGGATAGCATTCATAACTCATTTTTGACGAAAACATTGGTTATGTCCTATTTACTTTTAACCGTTGATATATATTACAATACAGTAAAATTAAAAAAAATATCCCTGATTATCTGGAATTAAATTTTTACTTTACCATGCGATGTGCGACCAGTGATGACATCTAGCCAAAGGATATTTTGAATGTGCGGACTCCATACAGTTAATTTTCTTTAATGGCAAGACAATGATGTTGACACATTTAAATAAAACAGTTGTTTACAAAGGAATCTTATTAAATAAAAATAATATTGCAATGGATAAAATATATAAAATGAAATAACAAAGAAGGTAGGTACACATTGATGATAAATCTTTAAAAATGTCAACAAAAATACATAAATTCTCATTAATTCTAACAAATAAAAAAAAAACACTAAAACTTTGTACTTCTTTGAAATGATTTACAGGTATCTCTTGCTTTCAAAACTTATTCAAATAAATATATCACTTTGTAAATAAATGTCTGTGAAAGATATATGGTAACTATGAGCAGGTTTTGTTGTCCTAGCGGATAATCATTTTAAGGTCCTTTTTCATATTTTGCTTAGAATTAAAAATGGATTTTCTAAACCGCAGTGTAAAAAATGGATTTCTCAATCAGTCATAAAATTACAAAGAGGGGAATGTCATACAACTTTAATATTATTGTAATTTTTTTCAGGAGTTATAAATCAAATGATAAAAGAATCAACAACCAAACTTTTAAATTTAAAAGAGTTTAAAAAAACTATTTACATTATGGAAGAGATGGCATCACACTTGAGTACAAAATATTAAAAAAAATATGGTTCCTTAAAATTAATAGATTGGTACTAAGCTGACCAACTTGTATATTGAAAAATATTTAGATTTTGCATGTGCCACCCCTATTTCAGAGATAAATGCAGCATGTGTAAGCATGAACTTGCACATTCTCCCTTGTGTACTACAAAAATTTGTATGAAATGTAAATCTTAAATGAATATGTATTCCTTGACTTATAGGTTGGTATGAGGTTGACCACCCATACTGTAAAAAATGGTTCACTTTGCCAATGTCACCCCTGTTTCAGGGAATGTCGGCAAGAGTTGCAGGGCTTATGTTCATTTGAGGTTTGGATTTTATTTGTAAGTACACAATCAGCATTTGTAAGCGCGAACTACACGTGTTTGTTTGTGGGCATACATCTGAGAGCTTTGAATGATATATCCTTGCAACTTAGATTATAGATATATTATAGAACTACACGTGTTTGTTTGTGGGCATACATCTGAGAGCTTTGAATGAATATATCCTTGCAACTTAGATTATAGATATGTAAGGACATTTCTTTGCAATTTCGATTATAGATAGCTAGCTGAAAATGGGAGTAGAAATGCCATTGTAGGTGATAGGAAGTAATTTACTCTATTTGAGTCGCATAGAAACCAAGGTGGCAATCTAGGATTTAAAAAAAAAAGAGATATATGTATGGAAGCAGAAAATATCAATTTCTCATCTATAATCTAAGTTGCAAGGATATATTCATTTAAAGTTCTCAAATGCATGCCCACAAACAAACACGTGTAGTTTGCGCTTACAAATCGCACGTTTAATAATAAAGAGCAATAACTCAAAAAACATGAATGTTGGGAAATCACGTTTAAAGTTCAGACAACCAGTACAACTTGTATGGGATGAAAAAGGCGGCCGATGTTTTATCTCGGTCATATTCGACCAAATTGAACGGCTGTCGCATTCTACCTATTCTTCTCGCATTGTTCTTGCGTTTTATTACAAAATCTCGATTTTCCCAGTTTTCGAGTTATTTCTCTTTATTATTAAACGTGCGAAATGCTGAATGTGTACTTGCAAATAAAATCCAAACCTCAAATGAACATAAGCCCTACAACTTTTGCCGACCTTCCCTGAAACAGAGGTAACATTGGCAAAGTGAACAATTTTTTACAGTATGGGTGGTCAGCCTCATACCAACCTATAAGTCAAGGAATTCATACATTTCTATAAATTTATTTCATTTGTCAAAAATATCACCTAGATTACTGCCTTTGGTTCTACACAACTATTTTGTTAAATGTGGTTCGTTCCTTATAATATAATTCATAGGAAAATACTAAAATCTTATCTACTTCAAGAAAGAAAAAAATGGATTTTACTGACCGTGCAAAAGAGAAGAACGATTTTCTCTACGTTTCGTCGGAGTCATATCCGGCGTCTTCAGGAGACATGTGTCCTCTATAAGGAGGAACCACGAACTGTTGAATTATTGTTGTTTGATCGAGGCCGAAGGTTGTAGGTATTTTTCTTTTTATTAACCTTCGGAGATACATCCATAGATATATATATATATAAGGATAATTTATTTTAATGTACACATAATTAAAGAGCGCCGTTTTTGTGTGTGTCACACCTCAAGGGCCCTCTCAAATCACGGATAAGATTTCTTGTAAAGATGTGTCTTTAGTGCTCCTTTAAAGACACCAACAGTCTTTGCCTTCCTCACATTAGGTGGCAGTCTGTTCCACTCCATTGGTCCCGCAAACCGGAAAGCACGGTCCCCAAAATTAGTGCGTGTCTGACGGTGTGGCTGAACCAAGTCCACCACGCCATCCCCTGCAGATCTGAGCGTTTGGCGCCTCAAATCCCTCTCAACGGGTGTAAACATGTCAGCCAAATATGAAGGAGCTGTACCATTTACAGCCTTATACACCATCAGACAAACACGGTAGACCACCCTCTCCGGAAAACGAAGCCAATGCAGTTTCCCTAACAATGGAGTAATGCGAGTAAATGGAGTAATGCGAGTAAGTAGATGTCGCTATAGCCCCAGTTGTACAGAAGGACGATATTATGTCTTCTTGTGAAATCGTCCGATTAATGAAAGGGTGGATATGACTCCGCCGAAACGTAGAGAAAATCGTTCTTCTCTTTTGCACGGTCAGTAAAATCCGTTTTTTTCATTCTTTAAAATGTCTAACGACCGTAATCATAATTTAAAATCTTTAATTACTTCAAGAAAGTCTTGTTTTCAATAAACTTGTATGGGGGTTCACTGGTTTAGAATACTTTCAGTGTTTATTCACATGCAGCAAATCCATGGCTTATCCGCTGCTTAAAGTGAAAGTCCCATACGAAAAATGCTGATCCACGGATTAGCTGTTGTTGTGAATAACTCTGGTTTGACACTTAACAGTATAAATCTCAATATTTAAAAAAATTACATTTACAACTATATGGATGTTAAGTATTTGTGGCAAACAGTATCCTTAGTACGAGTTGCAAAACTTGAGAAAAGTAAAGTTTACGGAAAATATTAAAGAGTGATTTCTCCCAAAATCTGCCGTTTTTGTTTCTTACACTTTATGGTCTTAGCAAAAGAGTTACAGTGATGATGAAAATCAAGTTCAAACAAACAAAAACGGCAGATTTTGGGGAGAATCACTCTTTAATAATTGCCGTAAACTTTACATTACTCAAGTTTTGCAACTCGTACTAAGGGTACAGTTGCATATGAGTTAATATTAAGTATTTCCTTGTTCCTTCACTTATAGAATGGTATGCGGCTGACCACCCATGCTGTAAAAATGATTCACTTTGCCAATGTCGCCCTTGTTTCAGGGAAGGTCAGCAAGAGTTGCAGGGTGTATGTCCATTCGAAATTTGGGTTTTTATGTTGTAGTTTCACATGCGGTATTTGCAAGCGCGATCTTGTACGTGTCTGCTTGTGAGAATGCATATAATGTGAATCCCCAAATTTCCATACAAAAAAAAACATGGATTTAAAATGGCTGTAATACCTCAGATAGGTGCGACTCAAAGCGCCCCAATATCTTAAAATGAGCATTATTTTATGCTTACATTACAGAATATAAAAAGAACATGTTTTTTACACTTTGTGCAAATTTAAATCATCTGTTTCTAAAGTTCGCTATCACCACACGTAACCGATTTTGAGGAATTCGGCGGAACTCTGTAATAAATATTGGCAAATGTGTTGTTTTAATAATAATAATATAATATTACGGTGATTTATTTGGTGAGCGCTGTTTTTGTGTGTATCACACCTCAAGAGCCCTCTGCGAGCTTGATCATCGCTGCAAAGCGCCAATTCTCAAGCAAGACCCAGTTGTTGTAAGGCTGGATGGACCTTTTGATGACCGGACTGTGGTAAAGGTTTATGAATTTTTCAACCCAGCGAAGAGCAAATTTGAAAAATATGAATGGTATATTTTTTGTGCTCTGCCAGGATTGGAATCCGCAACCTTCCATTCACGAGTCCGAAGTGTTACCACGTCGGTAGTTTTTGTTGTGTGTGTTGATATATTTTTAGGTTATGTTTAGGCAGTCTTGTCAGGTGGCAGGGCGCCCCCCTGATCTCACAGCAGTCCTATGTCTCTCAGGGCTCCATCCACAGCTTCATCCTGGCGGCAAACCAATAATATATATTGCAAATAAAAATAACCAGACACCAGTGGCGAAGGGTGCCATACAAGCCGGTTCCCATCGGCTTCCCTTTTAAAATGATGTAACAAGTAGTTAAAAAATATAGGCACAAAGTAAAAAAACACATTTAAAACCAAAGACACAATACATATTTTTTCCCCATTGAAACCATGCAGTCTACTTTATTATCATTTTTGCCTCATTTTAAACGGGAAACCGATGGGAATCGGTTTGTATGGCACCCTTCGCCACTGCCAGACACTAATAACAAGAATAATAAATGACAGTCTCTACTTGTTGGCATTATATCCTAGCAAGTTGAGACGGTGTCTGTAACAATGAGTCTTGTCCACAAAGCAAGTGTACTGAGGCTCTCACGACCGGATGGATTTTATTATTGACATATTGGCTACAGTTTCTTGTAGCCTGACCTTCCCCCTACACAACGACACTGGTTCGAGGTCAGCAAGTTGAGAAGTGTTGTTTAAATGGGATGTCCTGTACCATCCCGCGCATCCCCTGACCTAGCACCTTCAGATTACTATCTCATTACCTCCCTGAAGCTGCACATGGATGGAAAAAGGTTTTCAACCCACAAGGAGGTAAAGAAGTGGACGAAGGGGTTGGCGGTAGATTGCATTGACATTTTTCACAAAATGTGTTGCCGCGTCGACACTTCTCAATGTACTGACCTCAAACCGGTCTCGTTGCGTAGGGGAAGAGTCAGGCTACATGGAAGTGTAGCCAACATGCCGAATATAAAATCCATCTGGTCGTGAGAGTCTCAGTACACTAACTTTGTGGACAAGCCTCGTATACAAAATTGAAATATGTGTAGAGCAGTGGCGAAGGGTGCCATACAAGCCGGTTCCCATCGGCTTCCCTTTTAAAATGATGTAACAAAGTAGGTAGTTAAAAAATATAGGCACAAAGTAAAAATGTACATTTAAAACCAAAGAAACAATACGTATTTTTCCCTCATTGAAACCATGCTGTCTACTTTATTATCATTTCTGCCTCATTTTAAACGGGAAACCGGCTTGTATGGCACCCTTAGCCACTGGTGTAGAGTCATTTTGTGCTTAATCCTGACAAAATTGTAGACTCACCTTTTTGACTCATTTCTTAAGATTACTTTAAACCCCCTTCCACACTGTCCGGCTTATCTATGGTTACGGGTGGGATACCCGGACCAATTTTGTAAAAGCTTTCTTACATACTCATTCACTTCTAGACGTCCAATCTGGCATGGGACTTTTTTGAGTGAAAAGGACCTTATTGCCTGTAAAACAGGACTACTCCAGATTTTACGAAATTGCTATCTCACCAGGGCTAGAAGTCTCATCACCACGGTAATTCTTACCTACCGAATATCGGTAATATTTGTACAAAGACCTGCCAATCCAAGATGGCCACAAGTGAACAGCTATTTAGTCTTGATACAAATATTACCGGTGTTCGGTAGGTAAGAATTACCGTGGTGATGAGACTTCCACCCGTGATTGACTCTTTAATTACCTAATCAAAATTAACTTCAACCATATGTTTTAAAATACATAGGACTAGTCCAGATTATTTTTTATCTAATGCTTTTTAATAACTTTTTAAAATCCAGATTCAAGATCATGCATTGGCTTATTTTAGTTCATATTGATTAGTATTTATTATTAGTACTTCACAATCTATGTTATCATTCACATGCTTATGGAGGGGACAGGAGGAAGAAGAAGAAGAAGGGTTTTCTACGTTTGCATTCGAGAAAATTAAAAACAACATTTGTACAACCAATTCCCACAAAACTTTCAATATATTTCCACCACAATCCATAACATGTTTTATAGTAAGTACAATTATAGCAACAACAAAGACTGTAAACACTCTTTATACCTCAAACTAACACAAACATAAAAACAATATTATTCATAGTTTTTTAATTAAAAGTGGCGCATTTGGAGAGTGCCCTTTAAACACTTTCAGCGCTTACAAATAGTTCAGGGAGCCCACTAAAACCACTAAAATGGTGTCTAGACCATTTAATAATATCAGTTTTCCTGACAGTTGACAGCTCAACTCGACAAAACAAATATTAGTCATAATGATTAAGGCAAACTATAATATTGACGGTTAAAAATTTAGCTTTTGTCGCTTATGCCCATAAGCGACAAAAGCTAAATTGTTCGGGAGAACAGTTAAAAGTTTGAGATTGCAGAAAAATGTCCATTACTATTTGATTTTGTATCGTATCGTTAAAATCAAAACATCTCTAAAATAAAAAATAAAGGCATTTATTGGCATTTCTATTAATGTGGTTTTACGTTGTTTTACGATTTTTTATGTCACAAGCCCCTTTAGGACAAAAAAGCCCCAAAATTTCATTGATTACACCAAAACTACACTTCGAAAACGCAGTTTTTTGTTTGGGCATAAACGACAAAATGGGAGCCATGGGAGTGAGCGCATTAGAAAGGGCGGAAAATTTTACGTAGGATAGAATTCATAACTCATTTTCGACCAAAACGTCGCTTATGCCCTATTTCCTTTTAACCATTTTTTTTTTTAAATAGATTTGTGGAAAGGAATGCAATCCACCAGCCTATTTTGCCTGGCCAGTTGTCTTCATGCAAAAGCAGAAGCTTGTGTGCATGCAACGGCAACTGTTGAACCAGGGTCGAAGTTACGGTCAAGTGGGCTAGACGCAAGATTCCAACCAACGTTATCCAGTTCCAAATACCGCGCCTCTACCCCTCGGCCATAACACCGACCCTTTAAGCACATTCATCTATGACATAATGAACTGTAGATTCATCTCAAAATGCATAATGAGCTGTCTGGTTTCATAGATGAGGCTTGCTTTCATTTGCTTGTGATCATTTGGGATGTTTTCTGCGACTAAAACAGCCAGCTCCCTAAACACACTCAGTGTCAGATTGCTGCTTGGAAATGTGTGATATCCCGGTGTTATGGCCGAGGGGGCCAAGTGAGCTGATCTTTCTAGCGTGTTTGGAATGGAATAACGTTGGTTCGATTCCCGCCTGGGTCATTTGACCATAACTTTGATCCTGGTTCAACCGATGTCATAGGGTAATTATTAATGAATAATTCATTAAAATAAACAATAATGAATTATTAATTGATGATATTAATGCCTGTTTCTGGACAGGCAGAATAGGTTGGTGAATTGCAACCCTCCAAAAATCACCCACTGACCAACTCGCAATTCGTAATTGCAACTCGCATGGGTTAAAAAAAAAACTCCCGTAAACTGTTCCTCAGTTTGATTTTTATTTTCACTGGGAATCAGTTTTACTTTCACTGGGAATATTATCAATGGTATTATGAACTGGCAAAATGATACTTTTAGATAAAGAAAAGCACACTCGCAACCAAACAAAAGTCACTCGCAATTTGCGAGCTAGCGAGTAGAATTTTGGAGGGTTGGTGAATTGCATTCCTCTTCACTAATCTATTTTTTTAATTAATTTAAAATAATCCCAGCCCTTCTATAATAATCTATAATCTAAGTTGCAAGGATATATTCATTTAAAGCTCTCAGATGTATGCCCACAAACCAACAAGTGTAGTTCGCGCTTACAAATGCTGAATGTGTACTTACAAATAAAATCCAAAACTCGAATGAACATAAGCCCCACAACTTTTGCCGACCTTCCCTGAAACAGGGGTGACATTGGCAAAGTGAACCATTTTTTACAGTATGGGTGGTCAGCCTCATACCAACCTATAAGTCAAGGAATATGAATAATAAACTACATTATTAAATTTTAAAGTACCGTCCCGTTTACAATGTCATCTAAGGATAGTATTAAGTATACTACGGTACTATACTATGTAAGTATAAGTATGGTAAGTACATATAAGTAACGGTAAATATACTATGGTACAAACATACATATATAGCATTTTTCAGGAACAAGTTTTTCATGCAACACTAGGAAGACAATTAACAAGATACAGTACCACCACAAAAAATAGAAAAAAAAATTCCAGCTGATAGCTCAGTTGGTGGAATCATTGACTAGAAATTATTTTAATGAAAATAGACTATATATATTTGTTTCAACCTAAAACCTCGATAAGGACCTTAACAAAAAGGTCAAGATTTTTTCCTAAACCATCATTCTTCATTGTTTTTGTACGTTCTCTACAAGTATGAAGTATTTCAGTAGCTGAACTATCCATTGACAATATATATCTGTTTCAACCTATATAAGGAAATTGTCATTAGTAAGAAAGAGAATGAAGAACTTCACAGTTGCATTTCCATGTGTACAAAAAAACTCGGGCGGATATTTAAATGTTTCTAGAAAGGTGACAACATTGGCGCGTGCTTACTATGCCCGCAACAGTCCGATCATAGATGCATGCAGTATAAATCTTGTGATCTATAAAATTGACAAATTTTAAAGAAAAAAGCAGTATTTTAAGACATCATGGCACGTGTTATAATTGTGTGTCAAAACACAAAATGGAGGAAACAAGATAACATGAAATTTGACTCATAAAAACATGTTTTGTGTGACTACACAACTGCAACGTTTGACAGGACTGAGACAAATGTGGTAGATAGGATGTATTAATGCAGTAGTAAGTTTCTGCTGCTGAGGACTAGGGCTCGATCTCTCCCTAAGTAAGCTGCGAAAGATAGATTTTTCTTCTTTTATTATCTGCTTTCATTCTGTGGATCATGAGCCCCTGCCAGGTTCCTTTCGAAATTCCGTTGATCCTCCAGTAGTAAAAATAAAAATATACCTTGATACACTTTTAAAGCTTCTGTAACGAAAAAACTAATGGAGAAATCTGGGGAAAAATTGTGACTTTTTAAAGTTTGTGTATTCACACAGTGAAAATTCATTTTTATAAATAATTATAAAAAATTATAAAAAACACAGAGTTTTATTTTCACAAATTGAGTTTTTATTTCCACCTCAAGTACTTTCGACTTATTCACGTCATTATCAAGAGGATACTCAGGATAAGAGTATCCTCTTGATAATGACGTGAATAAGTCGAAAGTACTTGAGGTGGAAATAAAAACTCAATTTGTGAAAATAAAACTCTGTGTTTTTTATAATTTTTTATAATTATTTATAAAAATTGTGACGTTACTCCACTAAGAGGAATTCAGAATCCTCCGACTTCATTCAACAGCATTTTAGCCGCCCTATGCATATGAACGTGCGCGATACGCAAACTTTGAGTGTACCATTCTGCTACATCCCGTATCGCGTACGCGCTTGAGAAAAAAATATATATTTGAAAACTACACACCGCCTGAGTTCCAAAGTCACGTCATTACAAGTCTAGACAAGTTAGTTCCTCAAGGGCAGGCTAAGCCGTCGATTGTTTGTTTGACGCAACGCAAAAACGCAACTAAGCTACACATATAGTGTAACTTCTTGCCGCGTTATCCCCGAAGGGGTCGCATGTGGCGAGTTGAACCTATTTATTTTTACAGGTAAGGGAGCCGGCCTTACGCCAACCACTTCAGTTGAAGTGGGGGTTTCCCAGCTCCCGAAGGGGGCTGGTACTCATTTCTTGTGAAGGCTGAGTAAACCTTGCCGGTATTTTATTATGGGGTTTGAAATAAACACCGAAATAGGAAATCATTTCTGACACCCTCCTCGGTGGGATTCGAAATCGAGCTCACAGGGTAGAATGCGAGCACTCTACCAACTGAGCTATCGACCGGACTTTGGGGGCTCGTCCGGGACGTCTTGTAATTTTTTATACATACTCTTCAAAAGTCAGGGGTAGTTATGGTGTGGTTTCGAAACCTGTTTGTTTTTTTGCTATTTCTTGGAAAGTAACTTGAAGCTAAGGAGGTTACGATGCAGAACTTTCTTTAACATAACCATTAGGTAGCCACAGCTCATATTTCCTAAATTAAATATTGTGACCATTAATATAAAATTCTGTACGTAAATTTTTTCACTAAAATATTTGACAATAAGTGATGATGAATTTCCCCCAATTTTGTGTAAAAAACTTGTGCCAAGAATTTAAAGGCATCCTTAAAGGTTATCATTAACAGCTTAACATTAAAAATATTGCTTTTAAGGTACATTGTATCGACTTAATGGTAGGTATTATTATTGTTGAAGAAAAATACTTTTAAAAAACAAATAGGAAAAATAAAATAAAAATACAGGAAATATTCATAATGGCTACACATGCAATTTAATTTTGTGACAACAAAGTATTTTTAAATAGAGAACTTAAAATTACCTCTAGATAAACCCCCACATCAAAACAAATGCTATATGTTTTAAAAATAGATATAGGTTCCTAATATACAAGGATAATTTATTTATAAGGTACACATAACTAAAGAGCGCCGTTTTTGTGTGTGTCACACCTCAAGGGCCCTCTCAAATCACGGATAAGATCTTTTGTAAAAATGCGTCTTTAGTGCTCCTTTAAAGACACCAACAGTTTCTGCCTTCCTCACATTAGGTGGTAGTCTATTCCACTCTGTTGGGCCCGCAAACCGGAAAGCACGGTCCCCAAAATTAGTGCATGTCTGACGTGACGGCTGGACTAAGTCAACCACCCCACACTCCGCAGATCTAAGAGTTTGGCGTCTCAAATCTATCTCAACACGTAAGAACATGTCAGACAAGTATGAAGGAGCCGTACCATTGACACTTTTGTAAACCATCAGACAAACACGGTAGACCACCCTCTCCGGAAAACGAAGCCAATGCAGTTTTTTCAACAATGGAGTAATATGGCTAAATTTAGACATCCCAAATATGAGTCTTGCTGCAGAGTTCAGCACAGATTGAAGACGGCTGAACTGTTTTTTCGGCTGACCTATATACTAATGATAAACTAGTATTTTCCTCTTGTAGGGACATCTATTATACTCACTATTTCTAAATGAAAATATAAGGTTTTTTTATAAAATAAAGAATTTTTGCTGTGGTACCCGTTATTATGTACCGATTATTATGAATGTGGTTGAAAACAGAACCATCGCGCGCCATCTTGTAAAACATCATCTTTAAATTACAGGTTGGTATGAAGCTGACCACCCATACTGTAAAAATTGGTTCACTTTGCCAAATTCATTTCTGTTTTAAGGCGAGAGTTGCGGGTTTATTTTCATTTAAGATTTGTTTTTATTTATTTATACTTTTTTTTTTCTAAAGAAATCCTATGCGGGAGACTCCCTAGATTTCAGAGACTCTAAGGGTCTATGACACTTGTTGTAGTGCAGAGTTGTTTACGAAGTTGGTCGTCACTACTAAGCGCCAATTCTCAAGCAAGACCCAGTTTCTGTAAGGCTAGATGGACCTTTAGTGACCGGTCTTTGGTAAAGGTTTTATGAATTTTTCAACCCAGCGAGGAGCATATTTGAAAATATAAATGGTATTTTTTTTTGTGCTCCACCAGGATTCAAACCCACAACCTTTCATTTACGAGTCTGAAGTGTTACCACTGGACTACGGACCGGTCTATAGAGAGATTAGATAGATTTATCATCATTTGTTTCCCAGATTATTTAAATATTAGTTGTTAGTTGAATTAAAATAAAGTTCGTATAAAATATGAAGCTTTTTTCAATACTAAGAAGAGATAAGAGCATATAAAAGTATTTAAGAGAGGAGATAGCTTCACCACTGTTTTAGAGAAAGGCGTTCAGGAGTTGCAGAGTTAACGTTCAGTTGCGGTTCAGATAATTTTTAACTCAGTGCCATCTATAATCTAAGTTGCAAAGATATATTACATGCACAAGTATGCAACAAGCTCACGCTCACACATGCCCCATGTGGACTATCAACATGAAACCCAAATCTCAAGTGAAAAAATCCCTGCAACTCTTGCCGACCTTCCCTGAAACGGGTGACATTGACAAAGTGAACCAATTTTTACAGTATGTGTGGTCAATTAACATCAACAGACAGTCAAATCATCAATCAATTTAAAAGAAATAAATGGCTCTTGTGAGGTTTTTCCCATTACTATGGAAACTTATATTATTTCTAAGCATGGGCCAAATTTGTTTTACAGTCGGTTTAACCGAATTTCAGCAGCTTGAACCGATTCCGAAATTCGGTTCAAAAGCCGAACATTCGGTGCAATTTTTTTTTACCAGAATACCTACTTTCACCATTTTGACTGTTATAATTGGATATTTCGTAGAACCGCGAAATAAAAATTAGGCCTTTAGGTTGGTATGAGGCTGACCACCCATACTGTAAAAAAATGGTTCACTTTGACGATGTCACCCCTTCTACAGGGAAGGTCGGCAAGAGTTGCAGGGCATATGATCCATTTGAGATTGGCTTTTATATTGCAAGTTCACCTGCGGCATGTTTAAGCGTGAACTTATTACGTGTCTGCTTGTGGCAATGCATTTAATATAAATCTTAAATGTAATATATCTATGCAACTTTGCAGGATATATAAGCATTCAAAGCTCATATCAAATCGCTCCCCCAGTTCTTGTTTGCCGTACAGACCAATTTTGTCAAATATGACTTAAGAATCAAATTCTACACAATCTGAGCTAAGAAAACACATTAAAACTCGATAGCGTGAGAGTTGTTTTAAATATTTTTAAAATCAATTTCCTGTTTTCATAAGACACATTGGTCCTGTACACATGCAAACATTGCTGATGTAAAATTAGCTTAATGGTCTATGCGGCAAACAAGAATTAAGGCAGCGAAATGCATGCCCACAAACAGACACGTGTAAGTTTTAAGCTTACAAATGCTGAAAGTCTGTTTGCAGATTAAAATCAAACCTCAAATGAACACAATTTGCCGACCTTCCCTGTGGAATGTCTTTGCCAGTATGCAGTGCTTGTCCCAGCTAAATATTCGATCACTATATTTAGACCAACTCATCGATTGAGATTATCTTTCAGATCCTTTTGTGAAGCGTGTAGTGGACAGAAAGAAACAATAGTGAATGATTAGTAACAACATAGCAGGTATCACTGTTCATAACGAGGCTAACGAGACGGAGAAGTATGAGTCGTTAGCACTTCTAATTAGCATGAGAAGAAAAATGTAAATTTAGCGTTACATTGTAAAGGAAATGGCAATTATAATGAATGCGTAAATGCTGAGAATTAGAATTAATCATGAAAATGTATTTCAAAATGTACACATTTTGAAAGAACACAATTTACAAAAGTTTTGTTTCTAATCTAATCTAAGTTGCAAAGATATGTTACATTAAAGATTCACATTACATGCATTCTCACAAGCAAACACATACAAGTTCGCGCTTGTAAATGCCACATGTGAACCTACAACATAAAAACCCAAATCTCAAACGAACACACACCCTGCAACTCTCACAGACGTTCCGTGAAACATGGGTGACATTGGCAAAGTGAACCATTTTCTACAGCATGGGTGGTCAGCCATTTTTGAAAATGGAATTGATTTTAAAAATAAGTTTCTTGACTAATAAATTGTTAAATAAAGCTGACCATCCGTTCACTCGTAACGCAAGCATATCGGAGCAATGGGCGAAACTGTCTGGAAAGAATCAACCAGACCACGGCTACATACCCCGAAAAAAGTGATTGTTGTGTCAACAAGAACCGACCGTGAAAGCTTCAATGTACAATTAATTTCCCTCCTGTTTCAGGGAAGGACGGCAAGAGTTGCAGGGTGTATGTCCATTTGAGATTTGGGTTTTTATGTTGTAGGTTCACATGCGGCATGTGCGAGCGCAAACTTGTACGTGTCTGCTTGTAAGAATGCATATAATGTGAACCCCCAATGTTACATATCTTTGCAACTTAGATTAGATTAGATACGCATATATCGTCTACTGTCTCCTCTAAACATGACAAGAAAACTTGTGAGGAAGAGTCGCCACATTTTTGAACAATGATACCATAATTGAAACAAAAACAATAAATAAATAAAAAAAACATGAAAATTACGCATTCACAGAAACACTTAAATTCACCAAAAAACACCAGGTACAAAAGTAAGGTTAGAAAGTACACATTGCAAGAAAGGGACACATTTACACAGAATTCCCAAGAAGGAAAGAGAGAGGTTATTGGATTAGAGATTAGCAGTGCAAGTCAAACACCAAAAACAAATAATGCAGGATTTCAAATTCGGAACATGTTTTTTTTTTTTTAATTCATAACACTAAATGCTATTCACCATACATTAGTACTGGATGGTATAAACAGGCATTTTATTTTTTTCAATCTACCTACCATACATATCAACGGTTAAAAGGATATATAGGGCATAAGCGACAAAAACTAAATTGTTCAGGAGAGCAGTTTAAAGTTTGAGATTGCAGAAAAATGGACATAACCTTTTTATTTTTTATCATCTATAATCTATAATCTAAGTTGCAAGGATATATTCATTCAAAGCTCTCAGATGTATGCCCACAAACAAACACGTGTAGTTCGCGCTTACAAATGCTGATTGTGTACTTACAAATAAAATCCAAACCTCAAATGAACATAAGCCCTGCAACTCTTGCCGACATTCCCTGAAACAGGGGTGACATTGGCAAAGTGAACCATTTTTTACAGTATGGGTGGTCAGCCTCATACCAACCTATAAGTCAAGGAATACGATCATAATATCGTTTTAACCAAAACAGCTCTAGAATTAAAAAAAAAATGAAGGCATTTATTGGCATTTCTACAAATGTGGTTTTACGTTGTTTTATGTCACAAGCACTTTTAGGACAAAAAAGCCAAAAATTTCAACGGTTACTCCAAAACCATACCTCGAAAACGCAGTTGTTTGCTTGGGCATTAACGACAAAAAAGTCATCGTAGAGCCATGGGAGTGTACACATTAGAAAGAGTGGAAAAATTTAGTTAGAATAGCATTCATAACTCATTCGCTTATGCCCTATTTCCTTTTAACCGTCGATATTTTAATGCAAGTGCAAAAATGTGCAGAGATTATATTTCATCCTATATTGTCTTGTCTTGTATCCTGCCGCCTTTCCTCTAGGGGTGGCCAGTACCCCCACACAAGTGCCTCCACTTGACTCTGTCCTTGCATACTTCTTTCATCTCATCTAATTTCATCACTCTTTTCATGCATGCTCTTCTCTTGTTTCCACTCTGTAAATTCCATTCATTCGCAATCTCATTTATCTGATCAATCCATTGTTTCCTAGGTCTTCCCCTTCCACGCTTACCTGTTACATTCCCTTTATACACTCTTTTTGTCAGTCGGTCTTCATTCATTCTTTCAATATGTCCAAACCATCGCATCACACTTCTTTGAACTTTCACTTTCATGCTTTCTTTTACTCCGCATTCATTCAGAACCAATTCGTTTCTCACTCTATCTTTCAGTGTTTTTCCTGTCATACTTCTCAAATGAGCCATTTCTACGGTGCATACCTTATTTACTTCTATTTTACTATATAAGAATCCATATTGAATTTATGACTAAAGAAAAGAGAGATATGGAACGCTTATAGTATAATATGGTGCTAAAGAACTGTATGTAGGTAAATTTGCTTGTACTCGACTGATAAGTGATAACAACCACGTTAAATACATTTTATGTATTGGCACAAAGCAAAAAGGCACTGACTCACCAGAGTGCGGACATTTTGTAATCTAACGCAACTAAGCTACACATATGGTGTAACTTCTTGCCTGCGTTTCCCCGAAGGGGTCGCATGTGGCGCTTCGGGACCTATTTATTTTTACAGGTAAGGGGGCCGGCCTTACACCAACCACTTTCAGTTGAAGTGGGGGTTTCCCAGCTCCGGGGGGGGCTGGTTCTCATTTCTTGTGAAGGCCGAGTAAGCCTTTGAGACCGAACCCTTGCTCTCGGCATGGAATGCAAGCATTCTACCAATTGAGCTATCGACCTTTTTACGAGCTTGATCGTCGTCGCTACAGAGCGCCAATTCTCAAGCAAGACCCAGTTGCTGTAAGGCTGGAAGGACCTTTGGTGACTCTAAATACCTACAGGATGATGTCAAACAAGCCACTTTGACAGTTCAGTGCGGTTTGTATTTAACATAGATTGTTTTACGTTCAAAAATATTTTTTCTTTGCGTCCACACTCTTTTATGAGTCAATGCGTAAAAAGGCACAAATGTGATAAGAATATATGTTTTTCTACTCCCATTTGGTAATTTATTTAATACAAAACATCTCACGCTATCACAATGCCGTACATTTCTACATCCCGTTGTGTAACGCATATACTTTGTGTTGAAATGGAAATATTTTTGAATTTGGAACTTTTTCTTCGCAAGGAAACCTTGTCTTGAATGGGAATGCCATCCTTAACAACCAATAACAAATTGTTTGTTTGACTTTTTGGGTTAGCAGTGTTGAAATGGTCATTACTCAACAGGCTGTAGAAATGATAGAGATAGATGGAAACATTTTTGAATTTGGAACTTTTTCTTCACAAGGAAACCTCACTCTTGAATGGGAATGCCATGTTTAATAACAAATTGTTGGTTTGACTTTTCAGGTTCGCAGTGTTGAAATGGTCATTACTCAACGGGCTGTAGAAATGATAGATAGACGTTTTGTATTCAGTAAATTGCCATATTGGAGTGGAAACAATGTATAAGAATCAGTGGCGAAGGGTGCCATACAAGCCGGTTCCCATCGGCTTCCCTTTTAAAATGATGTAACAAAGAAGTTAAAAAATAAAGGCACAAAGTAAAAAAATACATTTAAAACCAAAGAAACAATACATATTTTTTCCCCATTGAAATCATGCAGTTTACTTTATTATCATTTTTGCCTCATTTTAAACGGGAAACCGATGGGAATCGGCTTGTATGGCACCCTTCGCCACTGATAGGAATACACCTGTATTAACTTCACACGTAGCTCAACTTTTTTTCCGTTGATTACTTGATACGTTATAAACACACCTAAGCTGCATTGCCTGCAACTAATTAAGTGAGTTTTTTTTACAGGTATGGGGGTCAGCTCTACGCCAACTACTGAGCTAAGCTACGAATATGTGTATTTACACGTTGACAATAATATTTTAGGATAGGTCTTTTTACAGTATTTTTAAAGAAGCTAAGCATTTTAAATATATCATAAATAAATTATATACTTTACATTTGGATAAAATCAAAGGGTAATCTAAAAAAGTCTATGAAATATTTTGAGCCTAGATTAAACTAATAAAGAAAGGATTTTTGTCATTTTTTCACAACTCTTTTAATACTTTTGTCATTGGCACACAACCTTTTTTTTCAAATTTTATAATACTGTCATAATTAAATACTTTATTTCAGTGATTCTTAACCTCTCCGAATGGTCACACAAAAATATATTGCCATGAACATTTTTTTTTTTTTTAAATTAATTTTTTGATCAACAAATTATCTCCAAAAGAGTGTGACCGAGTATTCAAATTCTCTAACAAGACCCATTAGCTGTATGGTTGGATGGACTTTTGGTGACCAGTCTGTGGTACAGAAAAATGATTTTTTCAACACAACAAAGAAAATCTATTTTAACTTAGATTGGTCATTAGTTTATGTCTTTTGATTTACTTTCTATGCTTGGTATTTTCAGACCACATCTTTAATCTGTTTTATATTGGTTAAGAATCATTGCTTTCTATAATTCTGAATGAAAATGTGACTAGATGTACACAAACGTGAATACTAGTCAGAAAAACGATAATAACTAAAGTAACATGGGCAAAGCACGGCCCGCGGGCCAATTCCGGCCCACGAAAGCATTTAATATGACCCACCAATAGTCCTTCGACAAAAAATAGTATATGGCCCATATGGCCCAATTATATTTTGACGATCCAGAAGTATAAAGTAGCATTTTTCCAATAATTTTTGCTTTCCTCTAAAATTTCTTAAGCTTTCTGGCCCCCCCCATTAAGAAAGTTTGCCCACCACTGCACTAGACTATGGACCGGTCTAATTATTCAGTCTTTTCTATGTTTCAAACAATGCAGTTTTACCTTTCATGACAAATTTAAGGGTATGAAGAGGGAGGAAAGAATGAGGAGAGATGCTACAAGTCTTCTCAAGAAGCGCTATTCAGCTTAATTCTTAACACTTTTGATATCCCGGAGATTGCTAGCGCTTGCGAAAGAACTCAATAGATAAAAAATCACAGTACACCTTATGGAAAAGATTGGCTTGGGATCCTAGGTATCTTGAAGAAGCAGTTGGCTGTATGCCTTTTGGGATCCCAGCACTGGTTCTTCAATAATAAAACCTTTAATTCTTGTGATTTACTAGGTTTTATTTGATGCAAATTTTACAGAACGAGAGACAATGCTGTTTCTTTGAAAGTCAGAAAGGAAGAGGAAGCAGTGTATAAAACTTGACAACTTAAAAGGTCAATAGTACCAACTTGGAGAAATCAAAAATATAATTGCTATTTTTTTACCTACTAAATTGAATTAATTAGAATGCCAAAAAGGTTAATAAAAATATACACAGATGTCAGTACTTTATGTCAAAAATGTCAAAATATTTGACACCTTATTTTTTAAAACAAATCGCCAGTGTCGCCTTAAGGTCGTAAAGAATTTAGCAGACTAGCGCTTCAGGTAACAAGTTGGAGGACACCTATAGGGAATAGAAAGATTTCAAAGTCTTTATTGAGAGGCAGAGTCTCTATTTGGGCTGAAGGGATGTTGGAGAGAGAAGTCTACAGGAGTTCATTGGCAGGACTACTGACCTCTTGCAGGAGATCTTGAGCTGCGATGGCCTTGAGCACGTTCTTCTTTGAGGTTTCCTGGAGCTCTCCGCCAATCACCAGCTCGTCCAGGATGAAGTAGGCCTTTTCAAAGTTGAAGATTATGTCCAGTTCACAGACCTTGAGAAGAAAAAATCTACTTAATTGTACATTGAAGCTTTCACGGCCGGTAGTTGACATAATAATATTTTTTTCCGGGCTGTGTAGCCGTGGTCTGGT
Source organism: Agapetus fuscipes (assembly GCA_951799405.1). Lineage (NCBI taxonomy): Eukaryota > Metazoa > Arthropoda > Insecta > Trichoptera > Glossosomatidae > Agapetus > Agapetus fuscipes. Next base: position 11,438,768 of record OX637363.1, on the reverse strand, counting down.
TGGTTTTTATTGCGAACAGTTTCGCCCATAGGCTTCAATGGGTATTATTAACGGGTAGCCAGGCGCTTCAATCTTCTCAGAGGTTCTGGTGTACTGAGACAGTACACCAGAAGCCTATATATATATATATTTATGTCAGGCTTATTTATTTTAAATTCCAGATGATAAGAGAGCGCCGTTTTTGTGTGTGTCACACCTCAAGGGCCCTCTCCGATCACGGATAAGACTTTTTGAAAAGGTGCGTCTTGAGAGCTCCGCAAAATATGCCCATAGATTTGGAGTTCTTCACTCCGGGTGGCAGTCTGTTCGGACCCGCAACACAGAAAGCACGGTCTCTAAAATTTGTACGTATCTGACGGTGCGGCTGAACCTAAGTGATTGCACCATCGCCCGCGGATCTGAGTGTCTGCCTCCTCACACCCATCTTAACAGGCGAAATCATGTCAGTCAGATAAGAGCCAAGCCATTGATGGCTTTATATACCATCAGACAAACATGGTAGACCACCCTCTCCGGGAAACGAAGCCAATGTAGTTTTTTTAACAGCGGAGAGATGTGAGCGAATTTGGATATCCCGAATATGAGCCTTGCTGCTGAATTCAGCACAGATTGAAAGCAGTCGAAATGCTTCTTTGGCTGACCACTATAAAGCGTTGAGCAATAATCAATCTGAGACATCACAAACGCACTCACCAGGGTCTTAACCGCATCTGACGGAAGACACTTTCTAATCGCCTTTATTTGGCACAGTGAAATGGGCGAAACCAACCAAAATATCTACTGTCAACCAGCTCACTTATTCCTTACATGACTCTAAAGAAATAAAAACCACAGGATTAAAGCTTTCAGTTTTTTTAAATCTATATATCTCACATCTAGATCAACACTAAGACAACTCAAAGAGCATTAGGTCACAGATTATCTTGTATTAATTGAAGTTACAATGTTTTCTTTAGAGCTCCAATATTGTAATTGCAATTATTTGAAGAGAAATTTATTCACCAAAACACTAAAGTTATGGAGCACAAAACATTTTGAGACGTTAAGAAAACACAAAACACAAAACGTTGAGAGAGGTTCCACGGTACAATTGAATATGAAATTTGTGTCACTTACACTTCCAAAATATTTGTCGAGGAGTTCCACATATCGGTGTATCAGTTCCAGGGTGAGCAGCTCGTTGTCATTCTGCTCTATGGCACAGCAGAAGTACAAGGAGGCGTACCTAACAATATAATAACAGGGTGATTTCACACTTTTATTCATTTCATAAAATGATAAAATAAATCAAATAATAAAAGGAGAGCTTCTATGAAGAAGGCAATGATTTTGGAGGAAATGAAAGAAGTATGTAAGGACAGAAAGAAATGGCGGTTGATCTATAATGTTGAGGGCTAGGGTTTTGTATTTTTTTTTTCGTTTCAGTTTAGATGTCCATACATATTATTATTTGTTGATTTTAAAAATGTAATTTGTTGTGTATGTGCCTTGACTTATAGGAGTTGGTATGCGGCTGACCACCCATGCTGTAGAAAATGGTTCACTTTGCTAATGACACCCCTGTTTTAGGGAAGGTCGGCAAGAGTTGGAGGGTGTATGTCCATTTGAGATTTGGTTTTTAGCGAGAGACAGCCTTCAGGAAGATGCTGAAAACATTTCTGTTTTCCCGCTAGAGCCCACATGCGCCTTTGTAGTGATATAAATCACAAAAAGGCGTAGATAATATCAAGTGAGTACCTCTTGTAGACGACCTTGACGTCCTTCCACTCCAGGAAGGAGCACATCTTGGGCTTCCTGGCCAACACGGTGGTGATGAGCTCGCGGGTGATCTTCTTCTTCAGCTTGTCGGGATGCGCCACGTACCACTTCTGCAGGCGCAGCTTGCCCTGCCGGCTGAACAGCAGCATGAACTGCATCTGGACATACAAATACCCAACACTATCAACACCTCTCCTCGCTCTTGATCATCATCATCAGCTCGACAGCCCTGGGAGGGTAAACGACGGATGAGACATAGATTTGCTAGGTCGAGATAATAACGAAGGAATTTTAAAAGCCAGTAAATATGGCTGGACTAAAAATATGGTGGTTGATCAGCAACTTATTTAGGTTTTCAGCAGTAACTTTGTGAAAGTTCATCTTTACAATTGTTAAAAATGAAAAACTTTGTTATAATTCACTGTGTGAGCTTTATTTTTAAAACACTACTAGTTTCGGTGGGTCAATATCCACCATCGACGGGTGTCAACTTAAAACTAACATAGAAATACAAAAAATACAGTCAGAATTTAATCAATTATAGAAGGGGAGGGGGTATAAGGTGGGCGGAGCTTAAGAGGAAACAATGAAAGAAGAGGGGATGTATTCGGAAAGACAATGTTGTTAATTAAATTGTTTTCTGAATTTAAATTTTTGTGTATCTGAAGCTTTTCAAAGTTCTATACCTTCTATAATTGATTAAATTCTGACTGTATTTTTTGTATTTCTATGTTAGTTTTAAGTTGACACCCGTCGATGGTGGATATTGACCCACCGAAACTAGTAGTGTTTTAAAAAAAAAGCTCACACAGTGAATTATAACAAAGTTTTTCATTTTTAACTATTGTTGATCAGCAATGTTGCTTTTACACTTTACAAGTTCTTTTAATTGTTTCATTATATTTCATTATTAATCATCATCATCCGACGATCGACAGCCCTGGGAGGGCCTTGGCTGAATCCAGGAGGTTCTTCCAATGTCGGTTTGTTGCCCTCATTCTCCAATTTCTCACTTGCATCACAGATATATCCGCGTCCACGTTGTCCATCCATCGCATTTCGGGCCTTCCTGAGCTGGAAGTCTCATCACCACAGTAATTCTTACCTACCGAATATCGGTAATATTTGTATGAAGACACGTCAATCCAAGATGACCGCAAGTGAACAGACGATTAGTGTTTATATAAATATTAGTGATATTCGGTAGGTTAGAATTACCGTGGTGATGAGACTTCCAGCCCTGGTCTTCTACGTCCCTGTGGTACTGCGAGTGTGAGGCGTTTTGCAGGGTTGTTGTCGTCTATTCTGATTATGTGACCAGCCCATCTCAAGCGCCCCACTTTGATGGAGCTGATCGCATCTGGATCTTTACAGATATCGTACAACTCTCGGTTATATCGACGATGACAACCATTGAGATCTCTCACAGGGCCATAGATTGATCTAAGGATCTATAATCTAAGTTGCAAGGATATATTCATTTAAAGCTCTCAGATGTATGCCCACAAACAAACACGTGTAGTTCGCGCTTACAAATGCTGATTGTGTACTTACAAATAAAATCCAAACCTCAAATGAACATAAGCCCCACAACTTTTGCTGACCTTCCCTGACACAGGGGTGACATTCGCAAAGTGAACCATTTTTTACAGTATGGGTGGTCAGCCTCATACCAACCTATAAGTCAAGGAATACAAATAATAAATTACATTTAAATGTAAAAATGAACAAAACCTTAAAAAGAAATCTATACAAAAAAAGTAAAAAATTTCCAATGCAAAAAATGTATCTAGCAAATTAATAAACGAACATTAGAAATCAACATTGCAGATTAGCCGCCACTTCTTCCTGTCCTTGCATACTTCTTTCATTTCATCCAGAGTCATAACCTTTTTCATACAAGTCCTCCTTTTATTATGACTCTGGATATCCCATTCATTCGCTATTTCAGAGATTCGATCCATCCATACTTTTCTCGGTCATCCTCTACCACGACATCCATCTATTTTAGCAACATATACTTTCTTCGTCAATCTTTCATCACCCATTCTCTCCATATGCCCGAACCATCTTAACATACTTCTTTTATTCTTCACTTTCACACTTTCCCTTACACCACATTCCTCTCTTACAAAATCATTCATCACCCTATCACTCCGTCTTTTCCCAATCATACTTCTTAAGTAGTCCATTTCTACTGTATGGACTTTACTAATCTCACTTTCACTCACCGTCCAGGCTTCACTTCCATACATCAGAGTGGGCACTAGTATACCACCGTGAACCACCAGTCGAACATTAATAATCTAATTAAATCTACTTACATGAAAGAAATCATATTTTTCAGAGGAACATTTAAGTAAGCAGGTACTTAAGTATTATTTATTTTTTAATGTAGGTAAGCTGTTTTTTTTAAACTATGAATAAATACGACAAAAGGTTCATTGATATGCGTTAAAAACCAGCTTCCCACAATACATTTCACAATACAACTTGTCAAATTAACATATTCAGAATAAATGAAAAAACATTCACGTTTTTGAAGAAATTTTAATTAATTTACGTACCATTTTTAAAGCAGGTTTATTGATGATCAATAGTAAATTATAACACTTTCACTATAACATTACAGTTTAAACAATGAATAAAATAAAATAATGTAACAGGTACTTATTACATCGACAACGACAGGAAAATGACAGTTTCGTGCAGTTTTCACATTTTTCTCTGTCAAAATTATCTTTATGGCTAAAAGCACTTACATAAACGCAGCCAGTAAAATACTGCCATCACTTTATTATACCTATTGAGTTTTTGGGGAATATTTTTTTTTCACAACACAACCCAACTCTTCTTGTGGGGAATTTGTGATTCACACGTAAAAGAAAAAGAGAACTCAAGGAAAACAAAGTCCGTGTTTGTCAGATTACGACTGTTGGTAATGGTAAATATTACCTACGTTTTTCTTCGTTTCACCGTCCTAAAATAAGTGAGCAATGGCCACGATGGAAAAACCAAGACCTAAACAGGTAAAATAACGAAATGTACCGACATTTTTTTTTTGGCTGCCTTGGGAGCTGAAATTCTTTGTTGGATAAAGTGCGATGTAATTCAACACCTACTGAGTAATAATGTTTTTGTGAAATGTCAATAATAATTCAAGATTTATTATTATTGTTTCGAAGCGATAAAATGCCTTGAAAGCGTTGTATTGTTTATTTATAAATTTGTAAGGAATGCCAGGCGAGTCCAATATGATTGTTATGGGAACCCATAATTTTAATTTGATATTCATGTTCCTTTTTTGAAAACACATTTGAAGGTTATGCTGATGTAAGGCAAGTGTGAGGCTGACCACCCATACTGTAAAAATTGATTCACTTTTCCAATGGTTGAAAAAAAATCATAAAGCCGTTACCAAAGATCGGTCCCTAAATGTCCATCCAGCCTTACAGCAACTGAGTCTTGCTTGAGTATTGGCGCTTTGTAACGACGACCAAGCTCGTACACCTCTGCGGTACTACAGCAAGTGTCATAGACCCCTAGAGTCTTTAGAATCTAGGGAGTCTCCCGCACAGGACTTCTTAAAAAAAAAATGTCAGGCCTGTTCAACGAAGGCGTCAAGGGTTGCAGTTTATTTTAATTTGAGATTTAAGTTGTATTGTGTTTATCTAGATTATAGTGTAAGTACACATGAAGCATGTGTAGACGCGAACTTACATGAATAAAATGTGAAATTTAAATGCTAAGAGGCCGTCCATATATTACGTCATTCGAATTAAGGGGGAGGGAGTCTGCGGATGATGGCAAATGACGTACGAGTACCAAAAGTGACGTCGTTCTTGTAAATATCAATTTCTAAAAAATATACAAAATATTATGTAAGATATATAACATTTTTTCTATTAGACTTTTTAAAGTTTGTGTATTCACACAGTGAAAATTCATTTTTATAAATAATTATAAAAAATTATAAAAAACACAGAGTTTTATTTTCACAAATTGAGTATTTATTTCAACCTCAAGTACTTTCGACTTATTCACGTCATTATCAAGATTTAAGGTATCCTCTTGATAATGACGTGAATAAGTCGAAAGTACTTGAGGTTGAAATAAATACTCAATTTGTGAAAATAAAACTCTGTGTTTTTTATAATTTTTTATAATTTTTTATATATAACATTATTAATTATTAAGCTCATCCATTATTACAGCAAGAGGGAGGGGGGGGTCATTAGATAATGACTATAGGATGATTGTAGGGGGGGGGGGTCGAAAATCGGCAAAAATGGATGACGTAATTTATGGACGGCCCCTAACATGTATTTGCAACTTTTTATAAATTGTTTATTTTCTCTATTGGATGATGTCCGACATTATTTCTCTGATTTTTAACAAAAAAATACTCCGTTAAGGTATCCATAGCCTTTACAAGAAATGAGAACCTACTCCTTCGAGGGCAGGGAAACCCTCAAAATTCAGATAAATTGTTACTCATGAGGCTGCCCACCTTCCATGTTAAAATGATACCTACATCAAGAACCTTGAATTATGATTAATCATATTTTAATTTTGCTATTTGTATTGGTTTTACTTTTTTTATGACGTCTATTTAGCTAAACTTTTCATTTTGTATTTATGTTCTAGGCAAAGAAAAAGACGAGACATAAAAGTGAGGAATCTGAGGAAAGCGAGAGAGCGACTTCAATTTCAGAAGCTTCTAATATACAAGAGTTTGAACTACCCGATGTGCCGAGCTTAGAAATTCCCAAAACCCCAGAGACAGAAGTCCAAGATGAAGAAGTCGAAGGAAAAAAAGAAGTAACGAATACTTTGGTTGTAGAGAAAACCGGTAAAACAGAGTTTGTGAATCTTAACACGTCTGAAATCAATGACGTAATACCATCTGTTCCAGATTTAGAAGTAACAAATGTTAAACCTAAAGTTGATGTAAAGATACTTGAAAAAGCTGTAAAAGACTGTCTAGAAGTTACAGATGCGTTAAAAAATATAAAACAACCATTGCCAATGACGGAAGATAGTAGCGTTTACGTAGAAGCTAAGAATGTCGCATCCGGATCAAAGAACTACAAAGAATTGTCGACAGCGTTAGACAAACTAAAAATTGAAGATTCGAAAGTGAAGAAGACGCAAGTTGAAGCTGCGATTACGCCGTTCACGTTTGCAGAGATTGAGAATGTGTTTGGCGTGCAAGAAATGACGGCGTCGAGGAGATTCGCTGCGGAATTTGAAAAGAATGAGATGCAAGCTCCTGCGTTGACGCATCCATTGTATGAAGCACTTATGGAGTATCAGAGAGCAAGGTCGAAGCTGATACTGAATCAGAAAGAGATTGGAGTCATGTTGACAGAGTGTACGGATAAGCAGAAGTCGTTGTGGGTTGTTAAGAGCTGTACGAAGAAGAATGGCGCTCGCTGCGATGACGGATGCTATTTAGACGCTTACTATAAGTACCAGGAAGCCATCTTGCAGAAGAATTTCATGGGAGAGTTCCAGAATAGGCTAAATCTGCTACGGGAGAAAGCCACGGAGACACATTCTCAGCATTCTCATGCACAGCATCTTCAAAAACTTCAGGTACCTTTATTTCAAAATTTCTAGATGTTCATGTATGTTTTATTCTTAAACTTTACAGAGAAAAAAGTATTGAATGATGATGATGATTAAATATAGTGCCGTTTCGTGAAGATAGTCACTCCAAGGGCGCTTGCTGTGCTATCGCGGCGAAGTAGTGTGTCTTGAGGGATGTTTTGAGGTTTTCCCTGGATTTTGATGTTTGAACTTCCCGTGGCAGCTGGTTCTACGAAGAGGGACCTGCCACAGCAAACGCACGATTGCCGAACACGGTAGTTAATCTCCTGGTTGGCTTGCTCACCAACGTTTTGGAGCCCCTCTCTGCCTACATCATTGTGTCATAAGTAAAAACCATTGACTTATGATATCTGTGGAGTAAAAATTATTTTAATATGAAATACACATTATATAACTGTTTCAACTTATTTACGAAAATGGTCCTTAGTAAGAAAGAGAACAAAGAACTTCACAGTTGCATTTCCATGTGTACAAAAAACCTCTGGCGAATGCAAAAATGTTTCTAGAAAGGTGTCAGCATGGCCGCGTGCGTACTACTATGCACGAAGCAGTCCGAACATAGACGCATGCGGTATAAATCTTGTGATTGATAAAATTGACAAAATTTAAAGGAAAAATGCATTATTTTAAGATATTATGTCGTGTGTTGTAATCGGGTGTCTAAACACAAAATTGAGAGAGCAAGAAAACAGAGTTTGCCTCGTAAAAGTATGTTTTGTATGACTACACCACTCCAACGTTTGACAGGACTTTGACAAATGTGGTTTATAGTATGTATCAATGCTGTCTCTGCTTCCCTAAGTTATTACTCAATGGTGAAAACCCTTTTCTAAAAATCTAAATCTAAATATAAGTTGCAAAGATATATATCATTTGAAAATTATATTAAATGCATTCCCACAAGCAGACACGTACAAGTTTGCGCTAACACATGCCCCATGTGGACCTACAATATAAAAACCCAATCTCAAATGAACATAAGCCCTGCAACTCTTGCCGACCTTCCCTGAAACAGGGGTGACATTGTCAAAGTGAACCATTTTCTACAGCATGGGTGGTCAACAACACCTTCTCTCAGGGTCAGTCTCCCCACCACTGACCCACGCCCTGTATATCCATCCCATCCGGGGATGTGTCACAGGACTCGCATGCAAAAGCTATGTGAGATGCGAGTGGCAGAAGGCCCTCCCGTGAAGCTACACTTTCCCAAGTGTTTACACAAAGCAAAGGAGGCTCAGAAATCGCTGAAAGATTATAGCCGTGAGGGATTAGGGCTCGATGATTTTAAATTTACAAACAAAAATGCAAAGTGATTCTGAGCATCTTAACATATGACTTAAGGCCTATGATTCGAGATGCTACTACTAAGACTGTTCAAGTGGTCAGCCGCATACCAACCTATAAGTCAAGGAAGAGGAAGTCATGAGTAAAAACCCTTTTACTTGCAGATAAACGAGTTGATCTGGATATCCACTGTCTGCGGTGTTAAGTACATGAAGGAGTCCCTGCGCGTGCTGTTCTGGGTGCTCCGGACATCTGCCTGGGGCTACGACAAGGAGCTGCGCTGGCAGCTGAGGGCTTGGACGGCCTCCCTCTCACGGGCACTGCTGCAGAAGGAGAACACCCTGGAGAATCTGCTGTTTCTGCTTCACCATATTCTGAGGTGAACTAAAACTGGAGACTTTAAGTTTTTTTTTAAGAAATCCTGTGAAAGAAGAAGTATTCTGGATTTTTTGGTTCCGGGTTTGGACCGTGGTCCATATTTTTGCTTCTTTTTTCTTTTTCTTCTTTCTTGATACTTCTTAAAGAGCTTCAGCTGACGTTTCGTCTCCTCTGTGGGTGACTTCTTCGGAGCTCTGCTCACTTCTGAGGTCTGAACGAAAGGGGGCGTCTTTTATTCGTAAATTCTAAAGGGAGCGTGGCTTAATTGTTAGGCTAAACTACCCTCTGTCATAACTTAAATTGTACTCAACCAAGTTTTGTTTAATTTCAATCCCTCTTCTTTTCTGTTAATTTTTTTATTTTTATAAATTTCAATTGCTTCTCTATAAAGCCGTGCATAATACCCACAAGCCTTTGCAATTATTTTTGTGTCGTTGAAATTTATATTGTGGTTGTCTAACAGAAGTATTCTATTCCGTTTATCATTTTGCAATCAGGGTCTCTCAAGGCATAGGATGGGCTGTTCCCCTGATCCAGCTGAGCGTCGCCAATGTCTCCGATGTCTCCAAGGCTCTCTGCGTCCTGGAGGCCATCTTGACTCCTCCGAAGAAGATCCAAGAGGATAACGGCAGACGGAATCATCAAAGAATAAGTGAATCATCGGAAAATCAACAAGACGGTATTTATTTCTCATATATTTCATGCTTTTAACCTTTCGTTGGTTACACCTGTACAAAAAAAGCACTCCCTAGTGTGTTGTGTTTGGCAGGACCTTCGAATGGAAGATGTCACAATTTAGTATTTTTCCAAAAAAAAGGATGACAACCTTTTTTTTCAAAAAATGTTATGGCCGAGACTAGAGACGAAAGGGGGCCAAGCGGGCTGATCTTTCTAGCGTATTTGGAATAGAATAACGTCGGTTCCATCCCCGCTTGGGTCATTTGACCACAACTTTGACCCTGATTCAACAGATGTTATTGGATAATTATTCATTAATACTTTACTTACTTTCTTCAGCTCATAAGCCTTGACGGCTCAGGGCCTCCCGCACCACAATCCTCCAGGACTCTGTCTTGTGCTGCTTCCCATGGTCCTTTCACTCCCAGAACTACGGCGTCGGCTTCAACGTTGTCTGCCCACCGCATCCTGGGACGTCGGAGTGGTCTAACACCTAAGGAGGCACCATCCAAGACTGTTCTGATGATCCTGCTGCAGTCCTATTAATTAATAATTCATTAAAATAAACAATAATGAATTATTAATTGATGATATTAATACCTGTTTCTGTCTTTCTCAATCTTTCTAGGAAATCTATTTATGTGGGATCTGTTTAGTCCCAGATCCTCCACAAAAGCATTAACCGACTTGGCTGACAGTCCTCTTGCAAACAATATTTTTTGGGGGCCTGATCTGACAAGGCCATGGCTAGCCCAAGTTTAAAAATATATGTATTGTTACGAACTTGGAATATCTACGTGCTGTGTAGAACAATCTGACTCTAGTGTGATGGTGGTAGTGTTACAATCTATGAATTCGAAGTACCTATGTGCGCCTATGACAGGTACAATAGTGTGTGTAGGACAGTCCAGTGTGATCCATCATGGTATTGGAACTGCTGTCTAGTATAATCTAGAACATGCAAGAATGGTCTCTTTTGTACCTATATATACGTGGTGCAGTGTTGCGGAGGGGATCAGTTGATTAGTCGCTCCAAGCATTTTGCCGTGAAGACGAATATTTGCAAAGATTATCAATTATTGTTAATTGTAAACCAAACCGTGTAAAATAAATAATTGCAGCTTAATTAAGACTTGACTTATAGGTTGGTATGAGGCTGACCACCCATACTGTAAAAAATGGTTCACTTTGCCAATGTCACCCCTGTTTCAGGGAATGTCGGCAAGAGTTGCAGGGCTTATGTTCATTTGCGGTTTGGATTTTATTTGTAAGTACACAATCAGCATTTGTAAGCGCGAACTACACGTGTTTGTTTGTGGGCATGCATCTGAGAGCTTTGAATGAATATATCCTTGCAACTTAGATTATAGATTATTATAGATTGTAGAATTAAAAGAGAACCCCAGTAAAATTGTAAAAATATTGCAATAAATATTATTGATTTTCAGAGAGCTATGATGCCCTGCTAGCCCTGGAAGCTACAGACGAGAGTGCCTGGCTGGTGGTGGACTCGGATGGAGAGGGGGCCGACCTTGAGGCTGCGGGGCTGGGGGCGCTGAGGGAGAACCACATGGTGGCGCTGCTCCGCCAGATCCCCTTCCAGGAGGTCTTCAGCCAGCTGATGGTTGTGCGCTCCCACGGGACAGATGTATGCCATAGTTTTTATTTCAATGGCCCTGCATCCCACCTTCAGCTGTGTGTTAATCCTCAGTTGGATCTAGCTTCCATTCCCTTCTTCCTTCTACTCCGCTGCCACCATTTCGTTACTTTTTTTAATTTTTTTTAAAGGAATCCTGCTCTCCAGCCCATCAGGGCGGGGCTGCTTACCCCCCCAGCTAGTGCATAATTAGATGATGTTACTGATTCCAGCTGGTGTTCTGTGGCGGCACCCTGGGAGGAGGCCCCGTCCTGCGCGTCTTTGCCGCGGTGAGGATCCTGCTCTCCACCATCAGGGCGGGGCTGCTCACCCACTCCAGCTACCAGGAGCTGTCCAAGGAGCTGTGCCGGCTCACGCTGCACTCTGTCATGTACTGCACCGATCTGTGGGAGATAGCCAGGTTACACATTATTTTTTTTTTTAAGAAATCCTGTGCAGGAGACTCCCTAGATTTAAGAGACTCTAGGGGCTTATAACACTTGTTATAGTGCCGCAGAGGTGTTGGTGATGTGCAGTTGTCCTTATCCGATTGCAGGACTGTTAGCTGCGCAGTGCTGTGGTGTGTGTTGCGTTGCTTTGTTTTGAGACACTGAGAGGAAATGGCGATTGATATTGGATTGGAAAAGGGTAAGGTTAAATTGGGATGGAAACACAGATATCGATGTTGTAGTGCCGCAGAAAAGTTTACAAGCTTGGTCGTCGCTACAAAGCGCCAATTTTCAAACAAGACCCAGTTGCTGTAAGGCTGATGGACCTTTGGTGATCATCGGCAAAGGTTTATGAATTTTTTGACCCAGCGAAGAGCATATTTGAAAATATAAATGATATGGTGGTGATGATGATGATGGATGATTTCTTTCCTGTGGCGCCATTTAATGGTCCAGGACCATCTCAAGGGCGCCATGGCTTCCACAATATATTTTTTATGTTCTGCCGGGATTCGAACCCACAACCTTCCATATACGAGTCTGAAGTGTTATCACTGGACTACGGCCTTTTTCATTTTCAAATATTCCTCAAAGTAATGCACAATTATAGGCTACTTTTCTGCATAATCGCCTTTATGAAGCTGATTATTATGAATTTAATGATTGCAGTGGTTCTTGCGAGGCCTCCTTGGTCCAGCGCCTGTCCACCGAGTACAACAGTGTGTTCCTGGCGGGCTGGGGCGCCCTGGAGGCGGCCAGTCCCCGCGAGTGCTCCACCATGTTCCTCTCCGAGATGCCCTTCAAGCTCGTCTGGCAGCACACCGTGGACAGCATCTACCACAAAACCATGGACACCCTGATAGGTACAAAACATTGTATTGCTTAACCTCTAACGATTTTCAGCCATCATGCACGCATCGCATCTTAGCTACACATATAGTGTAACTTCTTGCCTGCGTTATCCCCGAAGGGGTCGCATGTGGCGATTCGGGACTTATTTATTTTTACGGGTAAGGGGGCCGGCCTCACACCAACCACTTTCAGTTGAAGTGGGGTTTTACCAGCTCCCGGGGGGCTGGTTCTCATTTCTTGTGAAGGCTGAGTAAACCTTGAGATCGAACCCTTGCTCTCGGCATGAAATGCAAGCATTCTACCAATTGAACTATCAACCTTTTTACGAACTTGGTCGTTGTCGCTACAAAGCGCCAACTCTCAGGCAAGACCCAGTTGCTGTAAGGCTGAATTAACCTTTTGTTGGCTGGTCTTTGGTAAAGGTTTATAAATTTTTCAACCCAGCAAAGAGCAAATTTTAAAATGTAAATGGTATATTTTTTGTGCTTCGTCAGGGTTCAAACCCACAACTTTCCATTTAACGAATCTGAAGTGTTACCACTGGACTAGGGACCGTGTTGATGCTTTGTCTTGCTTTAGTTTCAGACAGTGTCTGGTGCTACTACACTCTGGTGTGCATCTCCAGCATGGCCACCTCCAGGAATGATTACAATTTCACCATCGATGCAGCTAAACAATTACTCCAGGTAAGTGCATTCTATTGCCTCGTACAAAGCCCAGTCGGTTATTCAAAGGACAGAAAGAAATGGCGGTTGATTTGTAATTCTGGCGGCTAGGGCTAGGGTTTCTCAAGTTTTCCAATTTTTTTTTTGTAAATTTTTAAATTAGAATTTTGTAATTTGTATTTGATTTTTATGTTTATCCATTTGTTTATGTCTAAAATGGTATTGTTATATATATTCCTTGACTTATAGGTTGGTATGCGGCTGACCGTCCGCGCTGTAAAAATTGGTTCACTTTTGCCAATGCCACCCCGGTTTAAGGGGAAAGGCGGCAGGAGTTAAAAGGTTTATGTTCATGTGAGGTTTTTTTTTTATTTGTATGCACACATGCAGAATGTGTAGGCGCGAACCTACATGTGCCTGTATGCATGCATTTAATGTCCGCCTTAAGTGTTAACATATCTTTGCAGTTTAGATAATAGATTATAGACTGAAACATGAAAGCAACGTATAAGTGAAGGAACCTGTTTTATCAATTCTTCAGCTGGGCTTCACCTCTGACTTTGCGGAGCTAGGCTGCGGGGAGTGGTGTCGCGCCCTCTGTGGCACAATTTTACGACACCTGCCCTCTGGGTTTGGTCCCCTGCTGGCCGGCCTGCCCCGCCTGCCCCCCGATAGGGCCGCCTGGCTGAGGGAGCTCCCCCTGGGGGTGTGGCGCCCCCACGCTGGCGAGCTGGTGCAGCTGCTGGACTCCTGGAGGGAGAACAATGCGGAGGCTATCCCGCATCTCATCAAGAATATGGACTGGAGTGTTTCTGGGTGAGTTACCGACCTTTCTCCGATTGTGCGTCATTCCAAATCAATCGTCGAAAACATTGAGTAGTAACATAGAGGAGCAGAAACTTAATTACTGTACTGATGAAAAAGGTTATGACTCTGGATGAAATGAAAGAAGTATGCAAGGACAGGAAGAAGTGGCGGCTAATCTGCAATGTTGATTTGTAATGTTGGTTTGTTATTAGTTTGCTACATTTTTTGCATAAGAAATTTTTGACTTTTTTTGTATAGATTTCTTTTTAAGGTTTTGTTATTTTTTATATTTAAATGTAATTTATTATTCATATTCCTTGACTTATAGGTTGGTATGAGGCTGACCACACATACTGTAAAAAATGGTTCACTTTGCCAGTGTCACCCCTGTTTCAGGGAAGGTCGGCAAAAGTTGTGGGGCTTATGTTCATTTGAGGTTTGAATTTTATTTGTAAGTACACAATCAGCATTTGTAAGCGCGAACTACACGTGTTTGTTTGTGGGCATACATCTGAGAGCTTTGAATGAATATATCCTTGCAACTTAGATTATAGATTATAGATACATACAGTGGCTGCTCTCCATTAGGGGACAGTGGGGAACATCCCTATGAATGAAATTGGAAACATAAAATTGTATGAGAAGAAAAAACTGAGAAATCTGTAAATAATAGTGTAAACGAAGTATATTTTTCAAAATATTTTACTGACCGAAGATGTTTCAATATTTTATAATAGAACGGACGCAGTGAGTCACACGAAGGTTTTTGTTGATAAAAAAATAATAATATTTGTTAAAACGTTAGGTACATGTGTATTGTGTACATTCGCTAAGATCGAAATATGATCCACTCTCCATCGTTTCCTCGTACCTCGTTCCCTGCGCGGACGCAAGCGAAGTCATATTTCGGGCTGTTTCGGGTGGAGCGGGACTTTTATTCGGATCACCGCGATAGTTGCGCGTGTGTGTGTACATAAGTCTCTGTAAGTACGACGAATGTTCAATACAGAAGCTTTTGGCGCCCGGGTGTATGGGTTTCCCATTGTACGTCTGTAGGGACTTTTTGGGCGGACACCTATGGTGCATCAACAATAATATGACGCGTTTAAAACAAAATATGAACATCATGATATTATAACTGAATGAATGAACTTATTATTTTCGTAAATTTCTCGGCCCAGTATTTGACAAGGAGCTGCCATCATAATATCACACAAATACAATATTTTTATTGGTTAAAAGTTAGTGCTAGCGCGTTTTTTGCCGTGGGGAGATGTTAATAATAGCAGTGCTTCCCGAAGTCGAAAATATATCGTTTTTCATGGAAAGTTTACATTAAAATTTTCTTGCTTGTTTTGTACAATAAGGTTGTGGCCTTCAAAAGTGGGTGGATTCGCATTGTTTAATGATAAATGAAGTATACCATCTTTTGGTTGACTGTGCTCTTTTTGGTGATGACCAAGTGTGGCCATGGATATTCGGATTTCAAGTAAGTAAATACTTGCTTTTTGTAGTTGCTTTTTTCAAACTAATTATCGTCTAACTTACAAAAATTCTACAACATAAAAATCTACCACTTGCAAACTCGCCTACACATTTTCAATTTTTACGTATTTTTTAAAATACAAAATAAAAAGTAAATACATTCAAATTAAAATTATAAAAACTTCCACAATTGAATAAAATTAATGAAACAAGGGCTTGGCTTACATTTTTAGATAAAAATTCGTTAATGTGTGCTGCGAGGGGTGCTATAGGGTGGTCATCAAACTATCATCCAAAGTCATCCCCTCTCTCGGATTTTAGTTAGAGCCGCTACTGGATACATACTATAGACCACATTTGTCTCAGTCCTGTCAAACGTTGCAGTGGGGTATGGACCTTAGTCCCATAAAAGTTTGACGTTTGTTCGTTGAGTATTTTTTGCTGAGTCCTTGACTTATAGGTTGGTATGCGGCTGACCACCCGAGCTGTAAAAATGGTTCACTTTGCCAATGTAACCTCTGTTTTCAGGGAAGGCAAGAGTTGCAGGGTGTATGTCCATGTGAGATTCTGGTTTTTATATTGTAGGTTCACATGCGGCATGTGCAAGTGCGAACTTGTACGTGTCTGCTTGTGAGAATGCACATAATGGGGGAGTTTTACCTACCATTAAAACTCTTATTATGTTTCTATAGATGTCTGGAGTCCATATTATGAGAGAAACAATCACTTTTTCCCTTTTATGTGGTTTTTTAGTCTATTCCTGGGTCTTTGATTTGCACTTTTTTACACTTTAGGCACTTTTCTACTCTATGGTCACTTTTTCCCCATTTCCTGTTTCCCTATTTCCAGTTCCCCCATATACCGGTGGCCATTTGTCATAAAGCTCATAATACACCAGGTAGGGGTTACCTGGACTCCAGACATCTATAGAAACATAATAAGAGTTTTAATGGTAGGTAAAACTCCCCCATTATGTGTTCTGAGAGATGTCTGGAGTCCATATTATGAGAGATCTGTCTATTATCTCCTGGTGACCGGGGACGTCTTTATTTGATATGAACTGGTTGAAATAGGGAGGGATCTTCTGGAGCTGTATGTTTCAACATCTCTTTCTGATAGTATTTTCTGAAAGTGTTTTCTATTGAGTAGTTCTCCAGCCAATTAAGTGATGCGACCGCTGAGCGTGTGCTGCCGGGAGTGGCCTCTACTCCTGCTGATTTTAGCGTGTTCTTTACCCCTCCTCCTATGATTGTTCTTGTAGCTGCCTTCACTTGTCCTCGGGTGCTGATGAACAGGTTATAAATATTTTGTCCTGATCTCCTTTCGCGTGATGGTTCAATCAGCTTCCTTATCCAGAAGACTGGGTTGACGTTGTGTTCCTTGGATTCCAGAAGTGTATCTGTTTTTGATCCAACAAATGGAATTAACACAATTGATGTGCCTTCGTCTAGAATGTTTCCTTCTGTGATATTTAGCAAGGTCAGATCGTGTACTCTTCTTCCTGAGGATAACAGAAGTAAGATTGCTGTTCTACACGCAACTTCATAGAGAGAATCTGAACGAGGAGTGTTCCTGACTAGCCAGTCTTTCACTATCTGCGGATTCCACACAGGGGACTTAGGAGGGTTAATCCTTACCATTGCTATGGCTTTTAATGTATGTTTCACTAGGAAATCTGAGCTGAGATTCTTTTCCATCATTGGGTTGCAGAAGGTTACGATGGCTGACTTGTGTACCAGTATAGTCCTGTATGACAGTTTTTGTTTATGAACAGTTGCGCTAGATACCTTGCCAATTGATTAGGAGATGATGTGTTGGGATGGGTATTTTCCGCCAGTATCCAGCGGCACCATCTTTGCCAAGCAGGTTTATATGTGTTGAGTGTGGAAGCTCTCCATCCTGACAGGAGCAGTCTTTTCTCTTCCGCGTTTTGAAAGATTGCGCATGAGTCTGTGGAGTCTCTGGATACGTAAGTTGAACTCATGTGTGCCGTCGTGGATGCGAACAGGTCTATATCTGGTACTCCGAAATGATTGAAAATGGCCTTCGTTGCTGTTGATAAAAGATGCCACTCTGGAGGGGATCTTCCTCTTGATAGGTGATCCGCGTCTCCGTTGTATCTTCCCGGTAGGTACTGCGCTGTTAGCGAGATTTCCCATTGGCCTGCCAGAGTCAACAGATCTCGGGTAAGATTTAGGAGTGTTTTGGATCTGGTGCCCCCTTCCTTGCGGATGTAGGCGACTACTGTCTTGTTGTCTGATTGTACCAGAATTTCGGAGCCAGAAAGGTCGTGCGCTGTGCGTTGCAGGGTTGTGAAAACAGCGAACAACTCTTTTCGTTTGGAGTGCCGCTTCTTTTGTTTGAACGGTCCACTGTCCTGACAGCATCAAGTCGTCCAGAGTTGCTCCCCAAGCTTAGTCTGACGCATCTGTTGTCAAGAAACGTTCGCAGGTTTCCCTGTGGATGGAACTTGATTCGTTCGCATTCCCTATCCCCCACTCTATTACTTGTAAGCTGTCCTCGGTCATTTGTCATGACCTTCTTGGTGACAGGTGCTTCAGTGGCCTGCTCGCTATCTGCAATTGTCTGCAGTGGAGGCGACCATGAAGCTGGCAAAGTTTAGTCTTCCTAGGAGACTTTCCGCCAGTTTTAAGGACCATTTTCGAGAAGTCAGTATTGCTCGAAGTGAGTGGCACAATGCCTCTTGCTTCCGGTAAGAAAGACCTTCTTGGTGACAGGTGCTTCAGTGGCCTGCTCGCTATCTGCAATTGTCTGCAGTGGAGGCGACCATGAAGCTGGCAAAGTTTAGTCTTCCTAGGAGACTTTCTGCCAGTTTTAAGGACCATTTTCGAGAAGTCAGTATTGCTCGAAGTGAGTGGCACAATGCCTCTTGCTTCCGGCAAGAAAGACCTTCTTGGTGACAGGTGCTTCAGTGGCCTGCTCGCTATCTGCAATTGTCTGCAGTGGAGGCGACCATGAAGCTGGCAAAGTTTAGTCTTCCTAGGAGACTTTCCGCCAGTTTTAAGGACCATTTTCGAGAAGTCAGTATTGCTCGAAGTGAGTGGCACAATGCCTCTTGCTTCCGGTAAGAAAGGAATTTGCAATTGTTATGCGTGTCCCAAACGATTCCCAAGTACTCTAATTGTTGAGTGGGGAAGAGCACTGACTTCTGGAGATTTACATACCACCCCAGAGATTGTAGGATATCTACTGCTAGATGCGATTGCCGACGAAGATCGTCCTTGGATTGGTTCGCAAGGAGGAAGTCGTCGAGATAAACGATTGTCCGGATATCTCGTCGCAGCAGTAAGTAGTTGGGCTACCCAATTTGTGAGGGTTGCAACCATTCTGGGGGCAGATGAAAGGCCAAAGATGCGATTGCCGACAAAGATCGTCCTTGGATTGGTTCGCAAGGAGGAAGTCGTCGAGATAAACGATTGTCCGGATATCTCGTCGCAGCAGTAAGTAGTTGGGCTACCCAATTTGTGAGGGTTGAAAACACTCTGGGGGCAGATGAAAGGCCAAAGATGCGATTGCCGACAAAGATCGTCCTTGGATTGGTTCGCAAGGAGGAAGTCGTCGAGATAAACGATTGTCCGGATATCTCGTCGCTGCAGTAAGTAGTTGGGCTACCCAATTTGTGAGGGTTGAAAACATTCTGGGGGCAGATGAAAGGCCAAAGATGCGATTGTCGACAAAGATCGTCCTTGGATTGGTTCGCAAGGAGGAAGTCGTCGAGATAAACGATTGTCCGGATATCTCGTCGCAGCAGAAAGTAGTTGGGCTACCCAATTTGTGAGGGTTGCAAACATTCTGGGGGCAGATGAAAGGCCAAAGGGCAGACTTGTCATCTGAAGTAATTCTCCTCGATAGACCAGTCGCAAAAATCTCCGATGTGCTATTGGGAGATGAAAGTAAGCTTGCGATAGGTCTATTTTCGACAACCAATCGTTTGGCTGCAGAAACTCTGACACTTTGTAGTGGCTTATGAGTTTGAACGGAGCCGGGTCTAGGAAGAAGTTTTAACGATTTCAGGTTGAAAATCATTCTCGGGGAATCGTCCGATTTGAGTGTTAGGAACATTTTTGATAAGAAACTCTGACACTTTGTAGTGGCTTATGAGTTTGAACGGAGCCGGGTCTAGGAAGAAGTTTTAACGATTTTGGTTGAAAATCATTCTCGGGGAATCGTCCGATTTGAGTGTTAGGAACATTTTTGATAAGAAACTCTGACACTTTGTAGTGGCTTATGAGTTTGAACGGAGCCGGGTCTAGGAAGAAGTTTTAACGATTTTGGTTGAAAATCATTCTCGGGGAATCGTCCGATTTGAGTGTTAGGAACATTTTTGATAAGAAGCTGGGAGATGACTCCGCTGCCTCTATAACTCCGGATTCGGTCATTTCCTTTATTTGAGAGTCCATTTCGGGTGAAGGACTCGTCTGGTATAGCATTAAGTGGCTCCCTCTGGGAAACCAGATAATCTATCCTTGGGTCCAAGACAACCCTAAGCCGTTTCTGACGCCGCGGCGGTGAACCTGATTCCGAAGTGTCATATCCGCATTTTTACATCCACACATTGAGATATATACTATAGAGTCGCAACCATCATACAATCAGGAAAAAAATGTCAAGCCGAAGTCCGTTGGAAACGTTTTAATGCAGATGCAAGGAGACAATCAGTTTTTATCCAGCTTCTGCATCGAATAACGCGCACTGTACTCTCAGGTTATAACGAGATAGCAATAATTTTAGCAAACACATGGCAGATTTCAAACACGACAAAAAGGGCTGGATGTCATAATTCTCTGATATAAAATTCCCCTACAGTAATACTATTAAAAATGAATGTCAGATTAAAATGAAATGTAACTTTAGTCCTTTACTTTTAAAAATAATATGAGCAAGTCTTCAACCAGCAACCCGGCAGTATACAACCTTATTGTCGGTGTCAAATGTGTAACATTAATTAAAATATATTTAAGAAAAACTTATTTTTTTCAAAAATAAATTGTTTTAATAATTAATCTGTGCTAGTATGTTGTGTTTTTTTCATTTGTGCATGTTGTATAATTGATCAAGTTCACAAACAATGGTGTTTGAAAACTCCAATCACAATATTTAGACATTTATGGCAATATGTATTACCACCTGTCACGTCCGTTCGCTGTGTAAGTCTGCGTGAGACTGACGAGCCTCAAAATCGGGTTTTTCTCGAGTACGACTTTTGACTTACTACAGGGTGCTACGTGTTTCGAGCAACGTTACGTCTCTAGTATATATACCTCAATGCATCCACATCACCTGAATCCTGTGAGATTTCGGCGGGAGGTGGCCCTTTTTTGTTATCACAACTCATAATACTGATTTTGATGTTATCTAAAGTAAAAACTCCGTTAAAATAACGAAAAACGTTTTTCGTAAATGCGTGGCATACCCACAAAAATACATTATATTTTTGTGGGTATGCCACGCTTATACACTTTTAAACACCACAATTTCGCCTGTTTTAGTTTTTAATTGTTCACAGGGACACAAGATGGTAAAATAACACTCTTTTTTAAATGTTTTTGCCCAGGAATATTGTCAATTCACTCAAATTTTCGAAGGTGAATTCAACTGACATGTGACCACAGGGGAAAAATGACGCTTTATGACAAATGGCCACCGGTATACGGGGGAACTGGAAATAGGGAAACAGGAAATGGGGAAAAAGTGACCATAGAGTAGAAAAGTGCCTAAAGTGTAAAAAAGTGCAAATCAAAGACCCAGGAATAGACTAAAAAACCACATAAAAGGGAAAAAGTGATTGTTTCTCTCATAATATGGACTCCAGACATCTCTCAGAACACATAATGTGAATTTCCAATGTAAAATATCTTTGCAACTTAGATTAGATTAGTCCATTTGCAACATTCCCAAGGTATCCTTATTTTGTAATAAATTATCACAATAGATAAACTAAAATACATGCCTTCTCAATTATCTAATCTAAGTGGCAAAGATATGTAACATTGGGGATTCGCATTTAAAGATGCCGCATGTGGACTTACAATGTAAAAACCCAAATCTCAAATGAACATACACCCTGTAACTCTTACTGACCTTCCCTGGAACAGAGGTGACATTGGCAAAGTGAACCGTTTTCTACAGCATGGGTGGTCAGCCACATACCAACCTAAAAGTCAAGAAACATACACAAAAAATACATTTTTGATGTAAACAAATAATAATATGTATAAACATTAAAAAAACAAATACAAAATTTATATTTACAATTTAACCTTTTCACTTCTGAATATTCTGGCTATATGAAGTACGGAATACTTTTTCAATCACATTTTTAAAAATAAAACATTTATTGTTTTTGTGTCACCCGCAATGAAAGGGTTAAAATAATTAAAAAAATAAAATATTGTAGTGTTTTTGGGTTCGGTTAGACTTTAAACAAAATAAAAACAGGTTTTTTTTTTGGGTATTTATTTACACTTAATTTATTTGACAACATTTTTAGCAACTTAAATTTATTTCACAGTTCAGCACCTCACACTTGTTCTTCGATCAAAGGCGAATATCTATCTCCCCTCCTGCACCCAAATTTGCGCCTTATATACCTTCAGAGACAGAAGTCTCTAGGGACCAATTTACTCTCGAACGCTCTACCAGCTTCGAGAGTACAAAGGGATTATTTCATTTCTAGATTTCTTTAGCCTATAATAATTATTGCTACCTACGATGTACACCTATATTAATCTACTATTTACATAGCAATATGCTATTTATAAAAATATTTCCATTTTTTTCCAGTGGCCTGGACATGCACACGCAGCGCAATGTCGCCGCATTCCTTGCCATAACCGCTCAGCAGCTGACGCAGCCCCGCTCCGTGTCTCCAGAATGGATCTGGGAGTGCCTGCTCCTGCTCAAGCTCCACTGCTACGACTGGGACTGCCCCCCATCGCAGATCCCGTCTCCCGAGGACATCCAGGGCCTGAGTCTGACTGGGAGGTGCCACTGCAGCAGTGTGGTCATCCTGCTGACCACCAGTTGGGGGTACACGGTGCCGCTGGTGTTTCAGAATGCGGCGCCACTGCTTGTGAAGATGGCCAACGCTGCTAAGTTTGCGGAGATTGCGCACATTCTGTTTTATCTGATTCCGATATTGCAAGACTGCCCGGATGCGATTGCGCAGTGTAAAATGTAAGTGGGAATCATCTCTTACTAATTATATCTAGTCCTTACATATTTTAATCAACCACTCTTTTTACTTTATAGCAGTGCAGTCTTGGACCGGTTCGTAGTCCGTAGTGGCAACACTTCGGACTCGTAAATGGAAGGTTGTGGATTCGGATCCCGGCGGAGCACAAAAATATACCATTTATATCTCGAATGTGCTCTTCGCTGGGTTGAAAAATTCATAAAAACCTTTACCAATGACCGGTCACCAAAGGTCCATCCAGCCTTACAGCAACTAGGATCTTGCTTGAGTATTGGCGCTTTGTAGCGACGACCAAGCTCGTACCCCTCTGCGTCACTACAACAAGTGTCATAGACCCCTAGAGTCTTTAGAATCTAGGGAGTCTCCCGCACAGGATTTCTTAAAAAAAAAAAAAAAAGTGCGAAGGAACTATAAAGTATTGTATTCGTCCGAAAAAAAAAATTGGGGTTCCAACGGAAATGAGTTATCCTGCACTAAGACATGCAAAAAAACCAAATTTTTCAAACCTGTCCGTCCGTCCGTGTAATATATTCTCAATATTTGTCGTGTGCAGTCCACTGTACAATTTTTTTAATTTTATTTATTAAGCAAACAAACAGTTATAAATGTATTATTACATTTTAATAAAAATATCATTATTACAATTAAAAAACCAGCAAAATTTGCAAACATTGCATAATAATAATAATAATATTAGGATGATTTATTTGGTGAGCGCTTTTTTTGTGTTTATAACACCTCAAGAGCCCTCTGCGAGCTTGGTCGTTGCTGCAGAAAGCGCCAATTCTCAAGCAAGACCAAGTTGCTGTTAGGCTGGATGGACCTTTGATGACCTGTCTTTGGTGAAGGTTTCTGAATTTTTCAACCCAGCGAAGAGCAAATTTGAAAATATAAATGGTATATTTTTTGTGCTCCGCCGGGATTCGAACCCACAACCTTCCATTTACTGGTCCGAAGTGTTACCACTGGATTATGGACCAGTCATTAATTGATGATATTTAGCCGAGAGGGGGTAGTTGTCAATTTTTTTTTGCATTCTCTTTTATATTTCTACTTCTTATTTGAGTCTTTCGCACATTTCATTTATATTTTTTGCTTCTTTTGTTTGGCAGCTTCAAGGAGCTGTTGATGATAATGTTTCGAGCTGAAAAGACTTACACAAAGATGGCCGCAAGACTGATGACCAAAGACTCGAGAGGACCGTGCACCAAACTCCTCACGGACATGATCCAAACACAACTCAAAAACTTCTCATAGTAAGCATCTCCATTTTTTATACCTTCAAGGTAAAACCATTTTTATGCCTACAAGGTTTTATGCTTAGGCTCACTCTTTACACCAAGCAACAGGACCTCAACACTCCCATCAGCCGCATCATGCCGCAGCCAAACACAGTTCCCAAGGAGAAATATCAAGACGGTCTTTGGAGATCAAGCCTTCAAGGTGGCTGCTCCAACGGTATGGAATGTTCTACCAGATAAACTCTGTAATATGGAGCCAGAGAAGGAGAGAAGAGATAAAGAGAAAAATAAGGAGATTTCAACTCGCGGACGCACACTTAGATCCCAAGACGCTAACGCAAGTCTGCTCCAAGTCCCAGGCAGAGCCACAAGGGCGGTGTTCGGTGACCGAGCTTTTTGTGTCGCAGCTCCGATGGCTTGGAATGCACTCCCAGTGACCCTCAGGTAGCAAAACAGTGAGGAACGGTTTAAAAAGCAATTGAAAACATTTTTGTTTGGACAATCCTACAAAGCGCCTTTGAAGTGGCGTTAGTTACGAAATGGCGCTATAAAAGTGTGGAACATTGTTATTGTTTATTAGAGAGCTCATGCAGAAGCAGACTAAAGACCCACCTGTTTGCACGCTCATATATAAAGTATGCGCCATTGGCATGATCAAGTCATGAAAAGGCGCCACATAAATATTGAATTCATTATTATTATTTACCGTGGTTCCGTGCATACTATGCCCGGAGCAGTCGGCATATAGACGCATGCAGTATAAATCTTGTGATCGATAAAATTGATGAATTTTAAACATAAAAGACATTATTTTAAGACATTATGGCATGTGTTGTATTTGGGTATCAAAACACGAAATGGAGGAAGCAAGAAAACATAAAACTTTACACGTACAAACATGTTTTGTATGACTGCACAACTGCAACGTTTGACAGGACTGAGACTAAAGTGGTAGATAGTATGTATCAATGCAGGAAGTTAATTTCTGCTCCTCTATGTTATTACTCAATGTTTATATCCTTGCTAAATTGAATTAGTTTTGTCCATTAGTTTTAAGCTGTCTTCCCCGCGCACCCTGCTGTCTGTGTGGGTGCACTGGCTGACTTCCATAGACAACTGGCAGAACGACTGGATCGCCATCCATCTCTTGGACGTCGTTCTAGGAGCCTGCTTTCTCCACCACGAGGCGATGGCTGAAGCTGCTAATATATTTGGAAGCTTTATTCAGGTATTACATACTGTTATGCTCTCAGATGTATTGTGGAGCTCCTCCATGTAGAGCTTTATGTACTATCACACACACAGTTTAAATTTGATGCGCTCGGGTACGCGGAGCCAGTGAAGCCTCTGAAGAAGTGTTGAAATGTGGCAGAATTTGGCGGTGTTATAGATCAACCTCGCTGCCGCATTTTGTAGGGACTGCAGCCTGTGGAGTTGACTTCCTGGCTGACCTGCAAATATCACGTTGCAGTAGTCCATTCTGGACACCACAAAGGCATTCACTGGTGGCCTCTATTGGCAGGCATCTCCTAATGGTTTTGATTTGCCGGAGACCAAAGAATTCTGCCCTGATTGTCTTGCCGATGTGGTCTCCAAGATGCAGGTGTTGGTCTAATTCCACCCCCAAGAGCCTTACGCTTTTTGCTGGGGTCACCATACTGCCGCAAATGACGATACCTGTCTCATGTTTATATTCCAGCCGCCCACGTCGCCCCAGTCCCCCACCTCCTCCTCAGGCTTTGGCAGCTGGCTGTGGACCAGCAGCTCCCCGTACCGCGGCCTGGTGCAGTGCAGCACTGAGGCGCCCTACGTGTGGCAGGTCTCCCTGTGGACGGAGCACATGGCCTTTGAGAGCGTCACCGGCCTGTGGCAGAGACTCGTGGACAAGCTGGCCAGCCGGAACAAGAATAGCAAAGTCAACATTGATAAGACTCTGAAGGTGAGATAGTTGAACTTGTTCATCAGCTATAGTGGTCAACCAAAGAAGCAATTCAACCGCTTTCCTTCTGCCCAGAGCTTCTGCAGAGCTGCCTCCATTTCTTCCTATCTTTACCTACCTACCTCTTTCAATTCATTCATATCCATCACCTTTTTCATGCATTTTCTTTTTTAGCCTCGCTTTGTAAATCCCATTCTTTAACAATCTCCTCAATCTGATCACTCCATACTTTTCTCAGTCATCCCTTACCTCTTTTTCCTTTCACACTTCCTCTGTATATATACTTTGTCAGTCTATCATCATTCATTCTTTCCACATGCCCAAACCATCTCATCACATTCTTTTCTACCTTAACTTTCACATCCTCTTTCCAATTACATTCTTTCTTCAGAATGCTGTGAAAGAAAAACAAAATCCCTGATTATTGCCGTCCAAATATTCTGTACACACATTGTGTTGCGTTACCCAGATGCTGTAAGAATAAAAGACTAAATAAGCTATTTCTTTGCAGAGTGTTGGTGGTGGGGACAACTCCAGTCTGCTGGTGATCTACCGGGCCTTGCAGTGCGCCATCAGCACTCCCATTTCCCATCCCATCAACAGCCTCATCTGGCAGATATTCTTCTATCTGTACATGGACGTCAGCACCCCTTACATGTAAGTAACAATGACAGACATTCCGAGAGTGTTGATGGTGGAGACAACTCCAGTCTGCTGGTGGTCTACCAGGCCATCAGCACTCCCATCCCATCAACAGCCTCATCTGGCAGATATTCTTCTATCTGTACATGGACGTCAGCACCCCTTACATGTAAGTAACAATGACAGACATTCCGAGAGTGTTGATGGTGGAGACAACTCCAGTCTGCTGGTGGTCTACCAGGCCATCAGCACTCCCATCCCATCAACAGCCTCATCTGGCAGATATTCTTCTATCTGTACATGGACGTCAGCACCCCTTACATGTAAGTAACAATGACAGACATTCCCAGAGTGTTGATGCTGGAGACTACTCCAGTCTGCTGGTGGTCTACCAGGCCATCAGCACTCCCATCAACAGCCTCATCTGGCAGATATTCTTCTATTTGTACATGGACGTCAGCACGCCTTACATGCAACGAAAACAGTGATTTTTGTGTGACGGTCCTTTTGACAATTGATTGGAAACTGGTTACAGCAAGACCTATGCCCGTATTCTTCAAGCATGTCTTAAGTGGCCGATCAACTAAGGAAGCAGAATAGCTTAAGTTTTCATAGGTATTCTCCAATTGGTTAGCCAGGATTAGCTAAATATCGGGATGACAGCATAGAAAAACACAAACAACAATTCGCGTTAGTTTGAAAAAATTCCGCTGGTGGCGCTAATGTACCAGGAAGTAATTATGAAAAACCAGCCATTTACTTTTTTAAATTTACGCATTCAAAACATACATTTAACATTATGAATATAATTTATAATTAATAAAATATTTTAGACTTTTTAAAGTTTGTGTATTCACACAGTGAAAATTCATTTTTATAAATAATTATAAAAAATTATAAAAAAAAAAAAAAAAAAAAAAAAACACAGAGTTTTATTTTCACAAATTGAGTATTTAATACCACCTCAAGTACTTTCGACTTATTCACGTCATTATCAAGAGGATACTTCCGTATCTAGACGATACTTAAGGAGTATCCTTTATTATATTACTCCAGACCGTCGTCATTCGCTTACATTTTCGATTTTCAAAATTAACACCATCACAGCAGAGGAAACACATTCCTGATCTATGGCAAATTGATTTTTGTATATATGCTGCAATGCTGCGAGCTTTCGCGTTTGTGTTTAAAAATGTATGAAAACTTCATTCAATAAACCTGTTTGTTCATACTGAAAATGTATGGAAATAAATTGACATCTAGCGGCAAAACGTGAAAGTTTTTTTTATATTTTCTTTTATTTCATGCAAATTAAAAAAAAAAATACACAAAATAAAAATGGATTTAAATCTGTAATCTAAGTTGCTAAGATATAAAACATTTGAGATTCATATTACATGCATTCTTACAAGCAGACATGTATAAGTTCGCGCTTACATATGCTGCATGTGTACCTACTTACAACATAACAACCCATTCCAAATGAACATAACTCGCAACTCTTGCCAACCTTCCCTGAAACAAAGGTGAAATTTGCAAAGTAAACCATTTTTTTAAGTATGGTGGTCAGCCTCATATCAACCTATAAGTCAACGAAATTATTTTGTGTATTTCTTTACAAATTCTAAGTTGCAAAGATACATCCCATTTGAGATTCATATTAAATGCATTCCCACACGCAGACAGGTACAAGTTCGCGCTCACAAATGCCCCATGTGGACTTACAATATAAAAAAAAACTAATCTCAAATGAACATAAGCCCTGCAACTCTTGCCGACTTTTCCTCAAACAGAGATAAAATTTGCATGGTGAACCATTGCTTACAGTATGGGTGGTCAGCCACATACTAACCTTTTAGTCAAGGAAATTATTTTGTTAAGTTCTATAATTTAAGTTGCAAATATACATACCATTTGCGATTCATATATAATGCATTCCCACAAGCAGACAGGTACAAGTTCGCGCTTACAAATGGCCCATGTGGACTTACAACATAAAAATCTAATCTCAAATGAACATAAGCCCTGCAACTCTTGCCGACTTTTCCTCAAACAGAGATAGAATTTGTATGGTGAACCATTGCTTACAGTATGGGTGGTCAGCCACATACTAACCTATTAGTCATGGAAATTATTTTGTTTAGTTCTATAATCTAAGTTGCAGAGATACATACCATTTGAGATTCATATTAAATGCATTCCCACAAGCAGACAGGTATAAGTTTGCGCTTACAAATGCCCCATGTGGACTTATAACATAAAAACCTAATCTCAAATGAAAATAAGCTCTGCAACTCTTGCCGACTTTTCCTCAAACAGAGATAAAATTTGCACTCCTTGACTGATGAGGTTGGTATGCGACTGACCACCCATACTGTAAAAAATGGTTCACTTTGCCAATGTCACCCCTGCTTCAGGGAAGGTCGGCAAGAGTTGCAGGGCTTATGTTCATTTGAGATTGGGTTTTTTATATGGTAGGTCCACATGCGGCATGTGTAAGCGCGAAATTAGGCATGTCTGCTTATGGGAATGCATTTAATATGAATCTCAAATGATACGTATCTTTGCAGCTTAGATTTAGATTTAGAATAAGATTTAGATGGTGAACCATTACTTACAGTATGGGTGGTCAGCCACAGACTAACCTATAAGTCAAGGAAATTATTTTGTTTAGTTCTATAATCTAAGTTGCAAAGATACATACCATTTGAGATTCATATTAAATGCATTCCCACAAGCAGACAGGTAAAAATTCGCGCTTACAAATGGCCCATGTGGACTTACAACATAAAAACCCATTCTCTAATGAACATAAGCCCTGCAACTCTTGCCAACCTCCCCTGAAACACAGCTGAAATCTGCAAAGTGAAACATTTTTTAAAGTATGGGTGGTCGATTTTCTTTTTCAAAGGCATTTTAACGCGAGGAAACTATGCGCAATATACACATTCACCAAATGTTAAGGGGTTGGGCTGCGTAGCAGCCAGGGGCAACGCCCCTAGTCCTCTTTATAATGACGTGAATAAGTCGAAAGTACTTGAGGTGGTATAAAATATTTTATAGTTTAAAATTTTTTGAGGAATTCAAAAACACTGTTTATTTTCACATGAATATATTTAAAAAGATTACAATCTTTAGAGTAAGTTACTAACGTTTTCGACCTAGAAGGTCATCATCAGGTATGATTATTGATTACAGAAAAGAAATTTTATTTTATGAAATTTAGTCAATAGGTATAAATGATAGTCAGGTAGGTAAAAACATACAGTAAATTTTTAAATTAATAAAATAAAATAAATTAAACAAGTAAGAGAAGATCTATTTGGTAATAACTAATTAATTTATTATAAGTCTATTTTAATAATAAAAAATAAATAAAATTGGTCAAGAGGTATAAAATTCAGTTAGGTAGGTAAAATATTCAGTAAAAATTCTATTAACATTAAAATAGTTTTATATGGCAATTATGAAAGAATATGAATTAATAGATTAAATTAAACGTCATTTGGTGAGACATTATGTATACAAGACAAAGGATAAAATAAAATAAAAATAAATTAAAGTTGGAGGCTAAAAAGATCAAAAAAAGATCAAAAAACATCAGAAAACAAAAAATAAAAAACAAGAAACAAAGATAAATGCACCACCACACCAGTCATCTCGAAGAATCAAACAATAAAACCAATAAACCAGAGTGTCATCATACATAAGAACATAATAAACAAAGTAATCAGACAGTCTTGTCCTCGCACATAAGCAGCGGGGAGACAGGAGGGATCTGGATATTCACAACTTCTTCTCTGTGTCTGTGGATTACGACCATTACGACCAATTACGACCATGACGGCAAGAAGATTACCGAACTTCTCATCTCAAGAAAAGTTTAACTTCGTAGAGCTGATAGAAGGCAGTGCAACTATTATGTCCAAAAAAACGGATGCCACCACCGTAAAAGCGAAGGAGCAGGCGTGGAAATCCTTCACTCACGATTATAACAGTAGCGCCGACATCCCTCAATGTATTCATGTCAATAAACTTCAAAGGTAAACAAAATAAATGATAAAATTAACAACTCAAACACGCTAAACGAAACACCTGATTGTCAAATTTTGACAGCTGGACCATATTTGAGCGAGGATTAAGTTTTATCGGTAATGCCGTTTGAAGAATACCGCTCAGCTTAAGTTAGGTTAATCCTTGGTAAAACAGCTTGGAGAATACGGGCACAAGTCTTACTAAGACCCTTTCAATCTTTTTGACACACCAAACAGGTCTAATCCTCCAACCATTGCTTTATGTTGATCGATGCATTTTGTATTTTATGAATATTTCAGGATGGAGAGTGCTCCCACCACTCCGATAGGCCCCTTATTCTTTCACGGCCTCATCAACTCTAGACTGTTGACCCGTGCCAGATCAAGACTGGAAGAAATCAAGTCTTACCACGAAGCCAAAGTGAAAGAAATCTGTGATAAAGCTGCCCAAAACAATCAAGTCACGGAAAACCAGAAACAATATCATTCCAAGCAAGCGCAGTAAGTTACTCCCGTCAAATTTGGTTTTTAATTTTTTTATTTCTGTTCTTTTTTTAAATGGTGCGTGTTTTTTATTATTATATTAAGGTTGATAGATGTGTTTTATTACTGTCCGCAACGCAAACGCAACTAAGCTACACATATAGTTCAACTTCTTGCTGCGTTATCCCTGAAGGGTTTCGCATGTGGCGAAATGAAACCTTTTTATTTTTATAGATAAAGGGGCTGGCCTTACGCCAACCACTTCAGTTGAAGTGGGGGTTTTAAAGCTCCCGAGGGGACTGGTACTCATTTCTTGTGAAGGCTGAGTTAACTTTGCCTGTATTTTATTTTGGGTTTTGAAATAAACACCGATACGGAAATCATTCCTGATTCGTTCCGTCCTCGGTCGCCGAGGGTGTCAGGCTATGATTTTTATTATTTTTATTTTTTCAAATTATGTATGTTTGTTTGTTTTTTTTTGTAAGGTTGATGGATGCATTTCATTACTGGCTGGACGATGATTTTGTCAAGGATATTGCTGACGGAATAGCCTACACCAAGCCATTCTCACACTACATGCAGCTGTTAATCTCCAGACAAAACGTAAGTGATTTGAGTTTCTAGATTTGGCTTTGAAATGGTTATTAACTGCGGGTGACACACATAGGCGTCAAATGTAAACTTGCATACAGTGCGGCTGTCAATCATAGACGCCATCCAACTTTGAACTTGTCCCTGACATCTGCGTTGAAGAATTCAAAAGTCTGCAAGTGAAATGTCTAATCTAATCTGCAAAGATATGTCACATTGGGGATTCACATTACATCCATTCTCACAAGCAGACACGTACAAGTTCGCACTTGTGCATGTCGCATGTAAACCTACAACATAAAAACCAAATCTCAAATGGACATACACCCTGCTACTCCTGCCTATAACCTATTCTCTGAGAATGATGAAGTTCTCTCTAAACGGTTTGTTAAATATCCAATTTAAATTAAGTTTTGAAATTGTTCAGTTTTAAAAATTAATATAATTGTTAGAATTGTTGATAAGGCTGTGTTGATCAGATTTTTACTCTACGAGAACTTGTTGAAAAACAATTGTCGGTGAGGCGGAAGCTGTTCACGGCCTTTGTAGATCTGGAAAAGGCTTTTGACTCAGTAGACAGAGGTATGTTATGGGATGTTTTGAAAGCATACGGAGTGAATGGGACTCTCCTAGGTGCGGTGCATGCAAACTATGAAAATAGTAAGGCATGTGTTCGTATTGATGGTGAGTATAGTGAGTGGTTTGAAGTTTATAAGGGTGTGAGGCAAGGATGTGTGACGAGTCCTTGGCTATTTAACATAGTCATGTACAAGTGTGTCAGAGATGCTAGACTTAATGATTGTGGATTGATGATAGGAGAGAGCAAAGTGAGTGTTCTACTGTATGCAGATGATGCAGTTCTTGTATCTGATTCTGCAGTAGAATTGCAAACAATGCTCTCTAGATTGAATGAAGCTTTGTTAGGTAACCATTTGAAGTTGAATGCAAGTAAGACGAAAGTATTGATTTTTGAAAGAGATGATGAAAATATGAATTATGAATTTAAAATTAATGGAATGAATGTTGATGTCGTAAATGAGTTTGTATACCTGGGAAGTAAGTTTGAAAAAGATGGAAGAATGATCGGTGAATTTGAAAGAAGAATAATGAAAGGCAGGTGCGTACTGGGTGCTACCGCTAGCATCGCCAAGAACCAGAATCTTTCAAAAAATGTTCGACTGGCGGTGCACGGTGGTATACTAGTGCCCACTCTGATATATGGAAGTGAAGCCTGGACAGTGAGTGAAAGTGAGATTAGTAAAGTCCATACAGTAGAAATGGACTACTTAAGAAGTATGATTGGGAAAAGACGGAGTGATAGGGTAAGGAATGATTTTGTTAGAGAGGAATGTGGTGTAAAAGAAAGTGTGAAAGTAAAGATTAAAAGAAGTATACTTAGATGGTTTGGACATTTAGAGAGAATGAATGAGGAAAGACTGACGAAGAAAGTATATGCTGCGAGAATTGATGGATGTCGTGGAAGAGGAAGACCGAGAAAGGTATGGATGGACCAAATTTTCGAAATAGCGAATGAATGGGATATCCAGAGTCATAATAAAAGGAGAGCTTGTATGAAAAAGGTTATGGCTCTGGATGAAATGAAAGAAGTATGCAAGGATCGAAAGAAATGGCGGTTGATCTGTAATGCTGACGGTTAAAGCTAAGGCTTTTAAATTTAAAAAATATGTGTTGTAGTTTTTTTAATTTTTTACTGTTTAATTGCTTAGAATTTATTTGTTTTTATATATTTGATTGTATTAATTGCTTGTACTCCTTGACTGATAGGTTGGTATGCGGCTGACCACCCATACTGTAAAAAATGGTTCACTTTGCCAATGTCACCCCTGCTTCAGGGAAGGTCGGCAAGAGTTGCAGGGCTTATGTTCATTTGAGATTGGGGTTTTTATATTGTAGGTCCACATGCAGCATGTGTAAGCGCGAAATTATGCATGTCTGCTTGTGGGAATGCATTTAATATGAATCTCAAATGATACATATCTTTGCAGCTTAGATTTAGATTTAGTTAAATCATCCTAATATTATTATTTCATTATTACTAATTTTGATGATTGTCATTTCAGGTTACATGGACAGAAACAATAGACACCTTTGAATGGAACAAACTCCGACCGCCACCCTGGCCGGCGGCCATTTTACAAGATGGCGTCCACGTAAATATCTCCGCGTCTCCGCAAGGCCGGCGCAGCAAGACTCCAGACGCCTCGCCCAGCGATAGGATCCTGTACAGACTAAGAACCTATGAAAGCCCCGTCCTGGAGTCCAAAGACCCGAGATTAAAGAATGAGCCTAAACCCTTGGTGGACCCCACTGTGTGTAGAGATGTGAACGCTGTGTTTAAAATTATGGACGGACATCTGAAGGAGATAGGAAAATTATCAAAGTGAGTATTTGCAAATGCTTCTTTTCTGCTTGCTGGTTTTACAGCCCTAATTGTCCATAGCATCTCCTGTAGTGTTACTGTATCCAGCTGCCGTTCCACTAGAGGTGGCCGGTAGCTCCGTAGATGCGTCTCCACTTTCATCTGTCCTTGCACACCTCTTTCATCTCTTCAACATTCATCACTTTCTTCATACAAACTCTTCTCTTATTCTCACTCTGCAGGTTCTATTATTTCGCAATCTCACCTATTTGGTCTATCCATTCCTTCCTCGGTCTTCCCCTTCCACGCTTTCCTCTGCCAGTTCCTCTGTACACTTTCTTCGTTATGCGTTCATCATCCATTCTTTCAAGATGTCCGAACCATCTCATTATGCTTTTTTGTACTTTTGCTCTTAAATTCTCTTTTATACCACACTCGTTCATCACCCAATCATTGCGTACTCTATCATCCAGTGTCTTTAAAATCATTGCTCTCAGATAAGCCATTTCAACCATACATACTTTACTCAACTCACATTCGTTAACTGTCCACGTCTCACTTACATACATCAATGTCGGTACCAATATGCCATTGGTTACCGCCAATCTCATATTCCAACTCCTCTTATCGTCTGCAACCTGATTCCAATATACATCATTTTCATTCAATCAGTGATCCGATTAGTTCACTCCTGTTCTTCATTTCTATGATAGCAAACGCAACTAAGCTATACATACAGCGTAACTTCTTGCCTGCGTTATTCCCGAAGGGGTCACATGTGGGGGGAGGTTTGGTATACTTTTGTTTATGCACATGTTCTATTGGCGACGCAGCCAGTGGTTTCAAGAGACACCCTCTTTGCACAATGATTGAGAATGAACTCTTGCAGAAAGGGTGCCTCCTGAAAACGTAAGCTACGTCGCAACTTAAATTGTAGATCATAGTTTCTTGACTTATAGGTTGGTATGCGGCTGACCACCCATACTGTAAAAAATGATTCACTTTGCCAATGTCACCCCTGTTTCAGGGAAGGACGGCAAGAGTTGCAGAGCTTATGTTCATTTGAGATTGGATTTTTATATTGTAGGTCCACATGCGGTATGTGTTAGCGCGAAATTATACATGTCTGCTTGTGGGAATGCATTTAATATAAATCTTAAATGATATATATCTTTGCAGCTTAGATTAGATTAGATAGGAATCTTATTTTCACACAATACCTAGATCGCTGCCTTTGGCTCTATATGACTCATTTGGTATAAGGCTGGGAGTGTTCGGGTTTGGTTTAACTGTGTGTAGTATACTTATTTCTTCATTGATTTCTTGCAGAAAATACGCCAAGACTTGTGAGAATCTAGTTCTGATAGATCAGAGCTTGTGCGAGATGATTCCCAACCTCTACGAACAGCGAGTCTTCAGCAAAAGCTTCAACAAATCATGCGGAGACAAGTGTGAACGCAGCGTGACATTCATCATTAAGGTAATTGTAAAGATCATCACTCACAACGACAACTTGCCTGGTTTAGCCTCCGTGCACCGACCGGCAAATTGTTCTAGGCAACCTGCCCAAAGCTCCTGTCTGCTAAATTTGATGTATTCGCTCTTTTGGGCACTTTTTTTTTTTTTTTTTAAGAAATCCTGTGCGGGAGACTCCCTAGATTCTAAAGACTCTAGGGGTCTATGACACTTGTTGTAGTGCCGCAGAGGTGTACGAGCTTGGTCGTCGCTACAAAGCGCCAATACTCAAGCAAGACCCAGTTGCTGTGAGGCTTTTTTTTTTTTTTTTTTTTTCATTGAGAGGGGAAAATCTTCAAAAGATTCCTAAGACTAATTAATCTACATTAACACTACTATCAACAGAGACTAGATTTACTACATTTTACTACATTTACTACAGTTGCTGTGAGGCTGGATGGACCTTTGGTGACCGGTCATTGGTAAAGGCTTAAGAATTTTTCAACCCAGCGAAGAGCATATTCGAAATATAAATGGTATATTTTTGTGCTCCGCCGGGATCCGAATCCACAACCTTCCATTTACGAGTCCGAAGTGTTGTCACTACGGACTACGGACCGGTCCAAGATGCCAACGACACGCGGTGTACCTGAGCGGTTACCCATCCAAGCGCTGACCCCGCCCAATGTTGCTTAACTTCGGTGATCTATGGGAACCGGTGCTTTCAACATGGCTAACGTCGTTGATATTACGTCGTTGGCACTATGACCTTTTTCATAGCAGTGTTTTAGTAGTAGTTTTGAAGCCTTGTCGACAGAACATAGCTCAGCGAGACATGGGGGTGCCGTGCCGTTCAGGGCCCTATGTACAGTGAGACACAACTTAAACTCTACCCTCTCTCGGACCCTCAGCCAGTGCAGCTCTCTCAGCAATGGCGAAATATGACAGCACTTTCCCTGACATGGAATGCAAGCAGTGTACCAACTGAGCTATTGACTTGACCTAACTAAACTATTGTTAAAACAGTATGCCGTAAAACCAAGCGGTGCTATTCTTAGACATTTTAGTCGTCCGTTGCTCACGCTTTGACAAACTAATGATGCATTTGTATGAAGACCTGTCAATCCAAGATGGCCGCGAGTAAACAGCTGATTAGTCTTCATACAAATATTACCAAAATTCGGTAGGTAAGACTGACCGTGGTGATGAGACTTTCAGGCCAGGCATCATTAGTTTGTCAAAGCGTGGGCTCAACCGACGACTAAAATGTCAAAGAATAGCCCCAAAGGTGTTTCAAAGTTAAACTGATAAAAATCTGCCTGCTAGGTTGTTATAAGTTTGTTATTTTCATGCAGTGTAAAGGCGCTAAACTAAATTTGAAACACCCAGCTTCTGAATCTAAATCTAAGTTGCAAAGATATACATCATTTGAGATTCTTATTAAATGCAGACACGTATAAGTTCACGCTAACACATGCTGCATGCGGACCTTGTCTTGTCTTGTATCCTGCCGCCTTTCCTCTAGGGGTGGCCAGTACCTCCACACAAGTGCCTCCACTTGACTCTGTCCTTGCATACTTCTTTCATCTCATCTAATTTCATCACTCTTTTCATGCACGCTCTTCTCTTGTTTCCACTCTGTAGATTCCATTCATTCGCAATCTCATTTATCTGATCAACCCATTGTTTCCTAGGTCTTCCCCTTCCACGTTTACCTATTATACCTGGACCTACAATATAAAAACTCAATCTCAAATGAACACAAGCCCTGCAACTCTTGCCGACCTTCCCTGAAACAGGGGTGACATTGGCATAGTGAACCATCTTTTTACAGTATGGGTGGTCAGCCTCATACCAACCTATAAGTCAAGGAATGGCGCTAAACTAAAGTCGTTAAACTAACACCTGGCTTAACATATCGCTGCCTTAGTTCTTGTGTACCGTATACGCCGTTGAGAAAATTTTACATGAGCAATGTTTGCATGTGTACTGGACCAATGTGTCTTATAAAAACAAGAAATTTATTTTAAAAATATTTAAAAGAATTCTCACATTATCGAGTTTTACGGTTTTTCTTAGCTCAGATTGTGTAGAATTTGATTCATAAGACAACTGCATGAAAAAGTCATATTTGACAAGATTGGCGTATACTGTAAACAAGAACTGGGGGGGCGATGTGTAATTGAGAATGTCTGCAAACAAATACTCACTGAATATGACAATGATATTTTCAGGGTGTAGAGTCGATAATAAAAGACAGCGTGAATGTCAGCATCGGATACAATAGGAAGAATCATCAGAGCTGCGTTGACAAAGCGTTGGAGCCGTACGAAGACCTTGCGAATCATACAGCCGTTATTAGCAAACTGTCAGAGTGAGTACAGAGCTTTTTTAAATATATTTTTTTGTGATCTGATATTCTACTCACATATATATATATATTTTCATGTGATATTTCACATCTACAAACAAACAGAATCGTAGCACCTTTAAACATAGCAAAAATCACAGTTATAAAAGTCATTTTATTTATTTACGATGTGTCAGCCTGAAAAATACCAGTTAACCACCCTATGCATATGAACGTACGGGATACGTAAACTTTGAGTGTACCATTCTGCTACATCCCGTATCGCATACGCGCTTGAGAAAGAAATATATATTTGAAAACTGCAAACCGCCTGGCGTCCGCCTGAGTTCCAAAGTCACGCCATTACAAGTCTAGACAAGTTAGTTCCTCAAGGGCAGGCTAAGTGTTCAGTTGTTTGTTTGGCGTTTTGTAATTTTTCATAATACGCTTCAAAATTCATGGGTACGTACATTGTGGTTTGAATTCCTGATTATTTTTGTATTCTCGGAAAATAACCTGAAGGTAGGGAGGTTAATCCAGAGATATATATATATATATTTTTTTTTTTTTTTTAGATGATCATGTAAGTTGCAAAGATATATTAACATTTAAGATTCATATTTAATGCATGATCACATCTCCTTGACTGATAGGTTGGTATGCGGCTGACCACCCATACTGTAAAAAATGGTTCACTTTGCCAATGTCACCCCTGCTTCAGGGAAGGTCGGCAAGAGTTGCAGGGCTTATGTTCATTTGAGATGGGGGTTTTTATCTTGTAGGTCAACATGCAGCATGTGTAAGCGCGAAATTATGCATGTCTGCTTGTGGGAATGCATTTAATATGAATCTCAAATGATACATATCTTTGCAGCTTAGATTTAGATTAGATAGATTAGACCAAAGACAGGCACATGCAGGTTCGCGCCTGCACATTCTGGATGTGTGCATACAAATAAACAAAACCTCACATGAACATAAACCTTGCAACTTCTCCCACCTTTATTTATATGGCTGGTTTCGTATTGTGCGAGTACACACTTCACAACCATTCAATCAATAACAAGTTCCTTACAACCCGTCCGAGTGATGTCACATCTTTTCTTTATTTATGTTTAATTTTTTTATTTTCAGGTTGGCATGCCGCAAAAACATAGAGAATTTAAACGACGGGGGCGTCACACTGTTCAACATGGTGCTGAACTCAATAAAAGATGAAAACACTAAATTCCCGCCCGCAAATGAAATTCTAGTCACTGTGGCAACACAGCTGGGAGAGGTATGAAATAATCACTCACTAGTGGTGCTATTCTAAGACAGTTTAGTCGTCCGTTGAGCCCAGGCTTTGACAAACTAATGATGCATTTGTATGACGACCTGTCAATCCAAGATGGCTGCAAGTGAACAGCTGATTAGTCTTCATACATCTAATCTAATCTAAGTTGCAAAACATAAGCAACATTAGAGATTCACATTATATGCATTTTCGTTTAAGTTCATGCTTAAACATGCTGCATGTAGTCCTACAATATAAAAACCCAAATCTCAAATGAACATACACCCTGCAACTCCTGATGACCTTCCCTGAAACAGGGATGACATTGGCAAAGTGAACCATTTTCTACAGCATGGGTGGTCAGCTGCATACCGACCTATAAGTCAAGGAACATACACAACAAATTCAACAAATAATTGAAAAACCCCTAGCCGCCAACATCACAGATTAACCGCCATTTCTTTCTGTCCTTACACACTTCTTTCATTTCCTCCAGAGTCATAACCTTCTTCATACAGAGTCTCCTTTTATTATGACTCTGGATATTTCATTCATTCCCAATTTCGGAAATTCGGTCCATGCATACCTTTCTCGGTCTTCCTCTACCACGACATCCATCTATTCTTGCAACATATACTTTCTTCGTCAGTCTGTCATCATTCATTCTCTCCATATGCCATACAAATATTATCAAAAATCGGTAGGTAAGAATTACCATGATGATGACACCTCCAGCCCAGGCATCATTAGTTTGTCAAAGTGTGGGCTCAACGGACGACCAAAATGTATAAGAATAGCCCTGTTAGTCTCAAACTTTCATACAGATGGCTGAGAGTAACATCAAACCACCCTGGATTTGAAGAAACCTAAAAGTAATCAGGAAGTGGGAAAAGGCAAGGAAGGGCCAATCATTGCAAAGACCGGTCCGTAGTCTAGTGGTTAACATTTCTGACTCGTAAATGGAAGGTTGCGGGTTCGAATCCCGGCAGAGCACAAAAAATATAACATTTATATTTTCATCACTAAAGGTCCTTCCAGCAACTGGGTCTTGCTTGAGAATTGGCGCTTTCTGCAGCGACGACCAAGCTCGCAGAGGGCTTTTGAGGTGTGATACACACAAAAAACAGGAAATAAATCATCCTAATATCCTTATTATATTATTATTCTATGTATTTTTCAGTGTTTTGTCAGTGCGAGTGGTTCCCAGTGTGTTAACCTGGTAACGCGAGCAGCGAGCTTAGGAAGCGCGGGATTGGTCGGTGGCTTGCTCCGCCCCTCAAACCTCTCCACTGATGAGATGCTGCAGGTCTACTCGGCCATCTCTACAACAGTCAGCGATGCCCACATGGCCTTCAGCTATCTCTCCAAGGTAAGAAACTAATGGGATGAAGTGAAAGACACGGGGTGTACTTGCTGTGTTGATAATTTTAGGCTTTCATGGCTGGTGCATAGTCCAGTGGCAACACTTCAAAGGTTGTGGGTTCGAATCTCGGCAGAGCACAAAAAAATATACCATATATATTTTCAAATAGGCTCTTCGCTGGGTGAAAAATTTACTTTTACCCTGACACCAGAGGCTTAGACATTTAGTGTAACTTCTTGCCGCGTTATCCCCGAAGGGGTCGCATGTGGCGAGTTGAACCTATTTATTTTTACAGGTAAGGGGGCCGGCCTTGTGCCAACCACTTCAGCTTGATAATCTGGCAATGTTGTGTTTTTGCTAGTCCGGATTAGCGAGGCCCTACTGTACCTCCCATGATAAAAACATAATTCTAAATTAACCTGCCTACCTTCGGGTTTTTTTCCGAGAAATAGGCAAAAAAATAATCAGGAATCAAAACCACAATGTACGTAGGTACCCCTGACTTCTGAGTATTATGAAAAATTACTGAACACCAAACAAACAACCGAACGCTTAGCCTGCTCTTGAGGAACTAACTTGTCTAGACTTGTAATGACGTGACTTGGGAACTCAGTCGGACGCCAGGCGGTTTGTAGTGTTCCAATATATTATTTTTCTCAAGCGCGTACGCGATACGGGATGCAGCAGAATGGTACACTCAAAGTTTGAGTATCGCATACGTTCATATGCATAGGGCAGTTAAGACTTAATATCATATTTTGTTTGCAGTTCCACATCCCGGCATGGCTTCACAACTCGCGTCCACACGCAACAGAGAGGAGCAGGTTCATAGCCCTGGTCTGCGAAGCCCTGGGCGCTGCGGGGTGCGAACCACCGCCTGCAAGACTCATGCTGCATGAGGTGAGACACCACAAAAATATAATGGGACCCAATCAATTAGGATGGCACCTCAACTAAACTACTCTTATAGTGTAACTTCTCGACTGCATTACCCCCGAAGGGGTCGCATGTGGCTATTCGGGACCTATTCATTTTTACGGGTAAGAGGGGCGGCCTCACACAAACCATTTCAGTTACAGTGGTAGTTTCCCAGCACCTGGGGGGGCTGTTTCTCACTTCTTGGGAAGGCGAGTACACCTTGCCGGTATTTATTTTAGATTTGAAATAGACACCGAAATGGGAAATCATTTCTGACACCCTCGGTGGGGATCGAACCCTTGCTCTCGGCATGGAATGCAAGCATTCTACCAACTGAGCTATGAACTGGGCTTTTTACGAGCTTGGCTGTGGCTACAAAGCGCCAATTATTAAGTAAGATCCAGTTGCTATAAGGCTGGATGGACCTTTTGATGACCAGTCTTTGGTAAAGGTTTATGAATTTTTCAACCCAGCGAAAGAGCAAATTTGAAAATATAAATAGTGTATTTTTTGTGCTCTGCCGAGATTCGCACCTGCAACCTTCCATTTACGAGTCAGAAGTGTTGCCACTGGACTACGGACCGGGCAATGCTATGTTTGGGTCAAAACAAAACTAAATAGAACTAAAAGCGGCAACCCAGGATTTTTTATGAAATCCAAAATTTAAATCTAAGCTGCAAAGACATATATCATTTAAGATTCATACCAAATGCATTCCCACAAGCAGACATGTTTAAGTTTGCGCTAACACATGCCACATGTGGACCTACAATATAAAAACCCATTCTCAAATGAGCAACGGCCCTGCAACTCTTGCCGACCTTTCTGAAACAGGGTAGACATTGGCAAAGTGAACCATACATTACAAATTTACAAATTATAAACACATACGGGGCTATTCTTAGACATTTTAGTCATCGGTTGAGCCCACGACAAATGGTGCCCTGTCTGAAAATTTCATCAGCACGGTCATTCTTACCTACCGAATTTTGTAATATTTGTATGAAGACAAATCAGCTGTTCACGTGCGGCCATCTTGGATTGACAGGTCTTCATACAAATGCAT
Organism: Agapetus fuscipes; assembly: GCA_951799405.1. Classification (NCBI taxonomy): domain Eukaryota; kingdom Metazoa; phylum Arthropoda; class Insecta; order Trichoptera; family Glossosomatidae; genus Agapetus; species Agapetus fuscipes. The sequence continues at coordinate 11,396,209 of OX637363.1, read as the reverse complement.
CATTAGTTTGTTAAAGTCTGGGCTCAACCGACGACTAAAATGTCTAAGAATAGCCCCGATAGAATAATGTGAAAATGATTTTCAGTATTTCTGTGCATTAATCTAGGTACTAAAGATAACTTATATTGCTGCACTTGATCCTGTATGACTCACTGATCTCTCTGTTTCAGTTGATGTGTGTGCACCTCAGCAGAGTTCTGGCCTGGGAGTTTCCCGTACACCTGGGGCAGGTGCTGACCACTCTCTTCACCCTGACCCTGGAGAGGAAGCTGCCTCCCGACACCTGGCAACACTGCATCACTGTCATAGAGACATATCCTCACTTGTTGTCACATCAGCAGGTAGATAATAATGATAATAATACATGTTTATTTCAGCTTGGTCATGTGGAGGGTGCAATGCATGACCAGCCATAGAAATATACAGCAATAGGTACATGGAAGAAAAATACAGAAATGCAGAAAATACAAAAATCCAGAAATACACAAAAGCAGAAATATATGAGAAGGTCGTTAGACATTTTATAGAATGAAAAAAACGGATTTTACTGACCATGCAAAAGAGAAGAACGCCCACACACACCAACAGATACCTTCACAAAACCTCGCATCATCACCCTGCACAATTGATGTTAGTCCCCTCATCTTTATTGACTCGAGCCAGAAGAATTTGTGACGAAGAAAGCCTCGAAGCGGAAGTACACACCATCCGCAAGACTCTTACATCCAACGGTTACGCTCCTGCTCTGAACAGAGTAAAAAGCAAAAAATCTACCACTGCATATGACGTTCCCAGAAGTGAAGCATACTTACCATACATACGAGGTCTGACAGACAAAATTAGCCGTGTGCTCCTAAAAGCTAATATCAACTTTCAGTCCTCCGTCATCCATCTTTTAGATGCTCCGAAGTGTAAAGATAGTACCCCGTTGGATTCTCCAGGAGTGTACAGGGTCCCATGCGAATGCGAAGCCTTTTATATTGGACAAACCAAGCGCAGCATCAACACCCGATTGAAGGAACATATTGGTGCAGTTAAGACGAATAACTTGAACAAGTCTGCTATCTGTGAACATTCACAGATAGGGGTGAATCATCTAATCAGATTTGATAAAACAAAGATTCTATCTAAAGAAAGATTTCTCATCCCCCGACTTGTGAAGGAAGCAATCGAAATACACAGGCACCCCAACTTCAACAGAGATGACAGCTACAAACTTTCCAGTATATGGAGGCCAGTACTAACTTCTATGATCCACCTTTTCATTAATCGGACGACCTCACAAGATGACTTAATATCGTTCTTCTGTACAACTGGGGCTATTGCGACATCTATGAATGCAATTACCGAAGGTTAATATAAGTACCTACAACCTTCGGCCACGATCAAACAACAATAATTCAACAGTTCGTGGTTCTTCTTTGTAGAAGAGACACGCTCCTGAGGACGTCGGATATAACTCCAACGAAACGTAGAGAAAATTGTTCTTCTCTTTTGCGCGGTTAGTAAAATCCGTTTTTTTCATTCTATATTACATGTACATTGTACATAGAAATATCAAGAACATATTACACAGGGAAGAAAAGGCTAGGTAAGCTTTAGGTTCCTTGCTCAATGCTGCCATATGCCCAACTCCCACTTCAGGCCTCTGGTTGCTGCGATCAGAGAGTTCTCGCTGGATTCTATTCTCTCTCTGAACCCAACCATTCGGGTTTGCAGCAACCCATTCCAGGAGGGTAGTTGAGGCGCCACAAACATCCCACTCGCACTACAGCTCTTCCGCAGTCGTAGCGGAAGAGCTGTAGTATAATTACAATATAGCTGAACCCAGCACTACTTTGTTGTTTATAGAAGGTCAGCAAGAGTTGCACGGCTTATGCTCTCTTGAGATTTGGTCTTAATAATAATAATAGTATTAGGATGATTTTTTTGGGTGAGCGCTGTTTTTGTGTGTATCACATCTCAAGAGAGAAATACAACAACCACATTCATGTTAAACTTTATTTCACCATCACAATAAGTAATAAACCACAACAATATTAAGTATAACAGAATTCACATGCTTGTGGCTCTGAAGCAATCCCTTTTAGTTTTTTTTTCTAACCTCCTTTTCTGCGTTCTTTTGTTTTATTTTCAAATTCAAATTTAAATTTTTATATTCCATTCTACCTAAACAATTCATCTCATCTATAATAATATAATCTATAATCTAAGTTGCAAGGATATATTCATTTAAAGCTCTCACATGTACGCCCACAAACCAACACAAATGTAGTTTGCGCTTACAAATGCTGAATGCGTACTTACAAGTAAAATCCAAACCTCAAATGAACATAAGCCTCACAACTTGTGCCGACCTTCCCTGAAACAGGGGTGACATTGGCAAAGTGAACCATTTTTTACAGTATGGGTGGTCAGCCTCATACCAACCTATAAGTCAAGGAATCATTACAGTTATTATTTTTATGTACTGGCTTGTAGTCTTACGATTATCGTATATACAGCACATATTGTGATGTTGACTTGAGGATGTGTGATGTCCAGGCCTGTGAGCAGCTGGAGCAGCTGGGGCGGCAGTGGTGGAGCGTGCGTGCGGCGTGTGGGGCGCAGGGGCTGCCCTCCCGCTACAGCATGTACGGGGGAGCGGGCGCGCGCCTCGGGGCCCTGCTGGCCTCCACCGTGCTCAGTACGGCCATGCTGCACCAGCCCCCCCTCCTCACACATCACAGTAAGACACTTTATTCTCCTCTTATATGGGATATCCAGAGTCATAATAAAAGGAGAGCTTGTATGAAAAAGGTTATGACTCTGGATGTAATGAAAGAAGTATTTAAGGACAGATAGAAATGGCGGTAGAATATGGGTGACATAAGCAAAGTGAATTCTTTTTTATTGTATGAGTGGTCAGCTTCATACCAACCCAGGAGTCAAAGAAAAAATGCATGACATGCAGATTAACCCTTTAACTGCGGATGACACACATAGGCGTCAAGTGTAAACTTGCATACAGTGCGGCTGCCAATCATAAACGTCATCCAATTTTGAACTCATCCCTGACATTGTTCAAGAATTTGAAAGTCTGCAAGTAAAAATATGTGCTAAACCCTTGGGATTTTTGTTCTTGAATAACTAATACTTGCGACTGTTCAGTTTGAAGTCTCGTCAATCAACGAAGGTAGGAAATCAATCATTTAAAAAAAAAATGCACTTGAAAAAGTATTCTGTACTGGGTTTTCAGATAGCCAGAATATTCAGAAGCGAAAAGGTTAATAAGTAGTCACCATTTTGCATGATGACTTTTCAGTTGCGTCGGTGACCTTCTCGGCCATCCGCTCCTACTTGGAGCCGTGGCTGGTGGTGTGGTGGAGTGAGGCTGCTCCCCCGCTCATGCCCTGGCTGCCCGCAGACACGCAGGCCCCCGACATCATGCTGGCCGCCCTGCAGGAGACCATCCTCTACTGCAGCGTCACCCTGCCTGGTAACACTCACACTCTTACCATCATTGAATTGTGTCATAATTGTTATTACATAGAGGGGCAGAAACTCACACTGCCCACCGCATCCTGGGACGTCCCAGTGGTCTAACCGGAGGGAGCACCATCCAAGACAGTTCTGATGATCCTGGAGTCCTCTGCATGTGCTACATGTCCGGCCCACTGAAGTCTTCTTGATTTCATTACCGACACTATGTTTAGGTCTTGAAACACAGACAACAGTTCTACGTTGGTCCGGATACCGCACCTGTCATCTTCAAATACAGGTTCCAGAATGCGACGAACCATTTGGGGATAGTAGAGACAATATTACGGAAATTAAATGAATGTATCTTAGGAGGCTAGAAGAGTTAATGAGTTACGTTGCCTTTTCCAGGCAGTTCCGCCGATCTCCTCCGCCTCACGTGGCAGTGGTACGTGTCCAACTACGCTCACCCAGCCGTGGGGACGCATGTGCTCAACAGGGTGCACCGGGCGCTGGAGAAGCTGCCCTGGGAGTCCGTCAGGCCCCACTGGGTCAGTTATGCTGATCTGGAGACCATATCCAAGGTGACACATCATTCTAATTTAAACTGGAGTTAAGGTTGTTTACAATAATAATAACTACACAGTTAAAATTCACGAATAATGTAAGTTCTCTTATAAAGGTTCGTCTAATCTAATCTAATCTAAGTTGCAAAGATATGTTACATTGGAGATTCACATTATGTGCATTCTCACAAGCAGACACGTTCAAGTTTGCGCTTGCACATGCCGCATGTGAACCTACAACATAAAAACCAAATCTCAAATGAACATACACCCTGCAACTCTTGCCTTCCTTCCCTGAAACAGGGGTGACATTGGCAAAGTTAACCATTTTTACAGCATGGGTGGTCAGCCGCATACCAACCTATAAGTCAAGGAACTGTAACTGTAACTCCGTCGCCGTTCCGCAAGGGGTGTCCAGAGCCTCTGCACAGCTGCCTCCATTTCTTCCTATCCTGACATACCTCTTTCAATTCATTCATATCCATCACCTTTTTCATGCATTTTCTTCTTTTACGCTCACTTTGCATATCCCATTCTTTCACAATCTCCTCAATCTGATCACTCCATACTTTTCTCGGTCTTCCCTGCCCTCTTTTTCCTTTCACACTTTTAAATCAATAAATAATAACACGTATGGACATCAAAACTAATCTGCTTGAGAATTGGCGCATTCTACAGTGACAACCAAGCTCGCAGAGGGCTCTTGAGATGTGATACACACAAAAACAGCGCTCACCAAATAAATCATCCTAACATTATTATTATTATGTCTGTTCTTCCAGCTGAGCAACCAGAGCCTTCCGCTGAGCCACGCCTTTGCCCTGGAGTGCCTGGCGGGGCACCTGTGGACCCCCTGGGTGCTCTCCCTGCCTGCTCCCCTGCAGCCCTCAGCCCTGCATCTCCTGCTACCCGTCTTGTTCACACTAGCTCCAGAGAAAGCGGTGAGTGCATCTTGTTTTGCAAATAAATTATTTTATGACTGATTTTATGGCTTATGTTCATTTGCGGTTTGGATTTTATTTGTAAGTACACAATCAGCATTTGTAAGCGCGAACTACACGTGTTTGTTTGTGGGCATACATCTGAGAGCTTTGAATGAATATATCCTTGCAACTTAGATTATTGATATAGATTATTATAGATAGGTTGGTATGAGGCTGACCACCCGTGCTGTAAAAATCGGTTCACTTTTGCCAATGCCACCCAGGGAACGGTGGCAGGAGTTGCAAGGTTTATGTTCATGAGGTTTTGTTTATTTGTATGCACACATGCAGAATGTGTAGACGCGAACCAACATGTGCCTGTCTGTGGGCATGCATTTAATATGAGCCTTAAATGTTAATATATCTTTGCAGCTTAGATTATAGATACTGATGACCGATTCATGCAAAAAAAAAAAAATCGCGCCTCCCTCCCTACGTTTTTTGGAAAATTGAAGATCATTACCAAAATATATCGTTGGGGGAAGGAGCTAGGCACACTTAATTTACAAAGTTGCCTCCCTATAAAAAAAAAAAAATTCGCGCCTCCCTTTCTACTGCCCTAGCCATAGCTCGCGCCTCCCAGTTTGGAAACCGCTGCTCTAAGGCCAAAAAAAAGATTATAGAATATTTAAAAATTAATTTTCACTCCATAAATGTACAAACTTTAGAAAGTTCATAAATGTATGTTTGGTTTGGCTTGGCAGGTGCTGGACGATGCCATGCAGCTGCCTTGGGAGCTGCTCCAGGTGGAATTGTTTGAGGAGTTTGTTGGCTGGTTCATGCTCAAGCTGAGCACTTCCACGGAGCCTTTCCACTCCAGTAGACTCGTGCCGTAAGTGACTAATATATTTACAACAAATGATATAGTTTTTCTCGGGTTAGACCATGTTCTATATGCAGTAATTGAAAGCGAAAGTTTAAAACTATATTTAATATTTGCAACACTTTAATTATTATTATTATTATATCATGCTTATTTATTTTAAATTACAAATGATAAGAGATTGCCGTTTTTGTGTGTGTCACACCTCAAGGGCCCTCTCCGATCACGGATAAGACTTTTTACAAAGGTGTGTCTTGAGTGCTCTGCGAAATACACCCACAGATTTGGAGTTCTTAACTCCACCAGACCCGCAACACGGAAAGTGCGGTCTCCGAAATTTTTACGAATCTGACTGCGCGGCTTAACCAAATTGATCGCTCCATCGCCCCCAGGGATCTGAGTCTCTACCTCCTTACACTCATCTCAACAGGCAACATCATGTCAGTCAGATAAGGTGGAGCCACGCCATTGATGGCTTTATATACCATCAGACAAACACAGTAGACCACCCTCTCCGGGTAACAAAGCCAATGTAATTTTTTTGACAGCGGAGTGATGTGAGCGAATTTACAGATTGAAAGCCGTTGAACTGCGCCTTCGGCTGACCATTTTAAAGGGTTGAGCAATAATCAATGAGACATCACAAACGCGCCCACCAGGGTCTTAACCGCATCTGACGGTAGACTCTTTCTAATTGCCTTTTTTTTGGGGAAGGGAAAAAAAGAGGAAGCTATTGTGGCATCTATTTGCCTCTCCAATGTCAGGTTCCGATCCAGTAAGACTCCTAGAAGTTTCACCGAATCAGAAGGCTGGATCAGCTCACCTCCTATGGAGAGTGGTACTGCATTCACCAGTAGATGGTTGCGCCTAAATGTGTCTGTCCGCAGTATCTCCGTCTTATCCATTTATGTAACACATGACCATTTGTCAATAGATTTCACTAGACTTACGATGATTGTCTTTCCAGATTGCTATGCGCTTGCTCCGGACTCGTTAGCGGCAGCTCGTTTAGCTCCAGCTGGCAGGCCAAGCGAGCGTGCCTGGTGCGGAGCTGGGTGGGAGCCGTGTCCTCGCTGACGCTGAGCAGGCAAGGACTGCCGCAGCCCCAGGACAAGAGGGAGACTAGCGAGGCAATCGCCGCTAGCATAGGAGGCCTGCTCACACGGATAGAGACCACGGTCACAACTATGGGTGAGTGCTTGCTAGCTCGCTATGCTCCAGCTAGTAGACCTAAGCTAGAGAACTTACATTATTCTCGAGATTTCGTTAGGAACATAGCTAACGTCTTTAGGAGACACCCTCTCTGCACAACGACTGAGAATGAACTAGCTACGTCGCTAACGAAACGTCGAGAATAATGTAAGTTCTCTTATAACGGTTCGTTTAATATCCAATAAAAAAAAATTAACTGTGGTTGGTATGAGGCTGACCACCCATACTGTGAAAAATGATTCACTTTGCCAATGTCACTCTGTGTCAGGGAATGTCGGCAAAAGTTGTAGGTCTTATGTTCATTTGAGGTTTGGATTTTCTTTGTTAGTACACATTCAGCATTTGTAAGCGCGAACTACACATGTTTGTTTGTGGGCATGCATTTGAGAACTTTAAATGAATATATCCTTGCAACTTAGATTATAGATTATATTATAGTGTAGTTATAATTATTGTAAATAGTGCATCTTGACTTATAGGTTCCTAATGTAATGTTATTGTTATATTGTCAGATGGCAGTGAGCTGCAGAAGGCCTCCGAGTGCTCAGTGCTCCTCCTGGCTGCAGTGCAGATGCTCAACATGATGTTCCTGCTGGATGTGGCACAGCCGGTAAATCAATCATAAAATTCTTAGGGCCGATCTTATAAACATCCGTTAGTTAAATGTCAAATCTAATAAACCGATATTTGGTACAGATTTAATTTTTTTGTATTAGAACAATCCGTTGGTAAAATTTCTGTTTTATTTTACCGACGGAGATAACTGACAGCCGACCCAGCGGTTAGGCGCAGATACCGAGCAGTTACACGATGGTCCACAAAGCTTTATTTGGAAAAACACCCAAATATCTCGCTGATCTAATCAAACCAGTCACCCTCGGCAAAAAAAGCCTTACACTGCGCTCGGCTGAGACTGGAGCTAAATCAAGGATTGAAGAACCTATAAGAAGAGTTAACACAATATTTGGAGAGCGTGCATTTGCAGTTGCTGGCCCTCTGGCCTGGAACCACCTGCCACATCATGTGAGAGAGCTAGAGGACCATGGAAAGTTCCGGAATGCACTGAAGACAAGCAAATTTCTGGCATCGTTTGCACCAGCGCCCTTGGAGAGACTACATCACGAAACGGCGCTATAAAGAAATCATCAACTCATCATCATCATCATCAGTTTGTTTAGGTTTGAGGTTAGGTCAGCCGTGAATGCATTCTTGCTGAGCACTGTGTAGTCTTTGTGTTGACAAGGTTTTTGTATGACAATATGACTTCAGAAAGCTGTATGGACTTAATATTGGGTGTATTGCTATAATGCTAAAAGATGAAATCCGACGCCAAATAGTATGTAAAATACGAGTCAATCATTTTAATACTCTCAATAACATCATTTTTTTTCATCATTTTCAACTATGCCTGAGATTGATTTGAAGTGATAAACATTCTAGTTAAATTTGTCTCTTAGAATAATAGCAGAATTAAAATTAAAAATACTTACAGTCCCTTAAATTTATTTTTTTATAACAAAATTAAGACAGACACATGGTATATAACAGAGGTTCCCATATGGTCGATTGCGATCGACTGGTCGATCGCGGGAGGTTTTAAGGTTGATCGCCGAAGATAGCTAAAATTTCAGTGATCGACCTTAAAACTGATTTGACATTTTGCACTCAATGTAGTTTTAGTTATACTAATTTTTTTCTTAATAAATATTTATACATTATGCTTTTATGAGTTATACTTGGTGGGCTAAACATGATGATGATGATGATTTTTATAGCGCCGTTTCGTGACTACTGTTACTGCAAGGGCGCTTTCAGGCTTGACGCGGCGGTGAAGAAATGGGTCTTCATTCCCTTCTTGAAACTCTCTATCCCTTCCTTGGCGCGCACTTCAGGAGGCAGCTGGTTCCAGGTGGACGGTCCCGCAACGGCGAAAGCGCGGTCTCCGAACACTGTACTTCTTTTTCTGTCTTGAGTGCTGACAGATGTAAGAGCACTGTCGGCAGATCGCAGAGTGAGCCCCCTCTCGCTCAGACTCCTCGGTACTATCAGCTCCTGCAAGTACTCTGGCGCCACTCCATGCTGCGCTTTGTGTACCGTGAGGCCCAGCTTAAATTAAACAGTTAAAATGTCGATCTCCTATTCATAAATTTTTGCTAGGTCGATCTCCTCAAGAAAAAGTATGGGCACCCCTGGTATATAAGAATTGTCCAATTTTATAAAGTGCGGTTTAGTGGCACTAGCCACCACTTTTATACATTGAAGTTTCTATCAAACAAATGTGCCGTAAGCAATCTCTTGAAAGTGCCAGCATTGATCAGCGACTGCAGTCCAAGAAGTCGAGTGTGGGGGTCTCTCATTTTTCATCTAATCTAATCTAAGCTGCAAAGATATATATCATTTAAGATTTATATTAAATGCATTCCCACAAGCAGACTTGTATAATTTTGGGCTAACACATGCCGCATGTGGACCTACAATATAAAAACCCAATCTCAAATGAACATAAGCCCTGCAACTCTTGCCGTCCTTCTCTGAAACAGGGGTGACATTGGCAAAGTGAACCATTTTTTACAGTATGGGTGATCAGCCGCATACCAACCTGTAAATCAAGGAACATACATCGTACGCTTAATAATAAAGAGCAATAACTCAAAAAATAAGAATGTTGGGAAATCCCATTTGAAGTTCAGACAGCCAATACAACTTGTATGGGATGAAAAAGGCGGCCGATGTTTTATCTCGGTCATATTCGTCCAAATTGAACGGCTGTCGCATTTTACCTATTCTTCTCGCATTGTTCTTGCGTTTTATTACAAAATCTCGATTTTCTCAATTTTTGAGTTATTTCTCTTTATTACTAAACGTGCGACATGACAAATTACATTTTTTAAATCAATTTCATGTTCATGTGGTTTTATTTGCTTGCAGGAATGGATAAGCTGGATCAACAGGACGTCCCAGATGTGCGTCACGTCTCTGATAGGCTGCCTGCTGCAGGTCACACAGAGAGATCTGTTTGCAAATCTAGCCGAGCAGGCTCTGCTCGTGTACTTCAAACAAAATGGTAATTACAATGGGCTCGACTCAATGAAAGAAGTATGTTAGGACAGAAAGAAATGGCGGTCGATGTGTAATGTTGGCAGCTAGGGCTAGAGTTTTTGATTAATTTTTAAAATTAGACTTTGGGATTTGTAATTGTTTTGATATTTATATTCATTAATAATAATAATAATAATAATAATAAACTTTATTGTACACCACAAATAAATTACATTAAAATTATAAACAAAAGAGACATATGTACAATGGGCGGTCTTATCGCACATGGCGATATCTTACAGACAACCTTCTTCCTTATTCATTATTTATTGATAATTATTTGTGAATTATGTTCCTTAACTTAAAGGTTGGTATGCGGCTGACCACCCATGCTGTAGAAAATTGTTCACTTTTCCATTGTCACCCCTGTTTCAGGGAAGGTCGGCAAGAGTTTCAGGGTGTATGTTCATTTGAGATTTGGGTTTATATATTGTAAGTCCACATGCGGCATGTTTAAGCGCGAACTTATACGTGTCTGCTTGTGAGAATGCATATAACGTGAATCCTTAATGTTACATATCTGTGCAACTTAGATTGGATTAAATCGATGACACATTTAAAATGGGCGAAAAAACACGACAATGCTTGGTTATGCTAAAGACAAGATAGCTAGTCGAACTTTTATGTAGATTGATAAGTCAGTAAAGTCGGCACAATGGCTAAAATATGGCAATTGTGACTGGTCTAATCTAATCTAATCTAAGTTGCAAAAATATGTGACATTAAAGATTTGCATTATATGCATTTTCACAAGCAGACGCGTATAAGTTTGCGCTTAAACATGCCCCATGCGGACCTACAATATAAAAACCCGAATCTGTAATGTTTGTAATGCATGTAATGGTTCCAGGTAGCTGGGAGCTGATTGTCAACATGTGGAAGGACAACTGCATCATCCCCGTGGAGTACCTGATCTCCTGCAGCTGCCTGCTCACCGCCATGGCTACCTACAGGGCCATGCAGGGCAGCCGTAGCCAGGACAACTCCCTGCACCAGCTCAACAAGAACATCCTGCAGAATCTGCACAGCTTCGAGCCCCTGTAAGACCAATGTCTCTCATCAGCCTTCCCAGTGTCCGTAGTATTTTGTTTTTTAAGAAATTCTGTGCGGCAGATTCCCTAGATTTCAGAGACCCTTGTTTTAGTGCCGCAGAGGTGTTTACGAGCTTGGTCGCCGCTTCAAAGTGCCAATACTCAAGCAAGACCCAGTTGCTGTGAGGCTAAATGGACCTTTTAATGACCGGTATTTGGTAAAGGTATATGAATTTTTCACCCAGCAAAGAGCATATTTGAAAATATACTTAAATGGTATTTTTTTGAGCTCCGCCAGAATTCAAACCCACAACCTTCCATTTAAGAGTCCGAAGTATTTCCACTGGACTACCGACCGGTCAAAGTGTATTGCGTAAACTCACTTCAATCACGTAAATGTGTGCTAAGGGGCCGTCCATAAATTAAGTCATCAATTTTGGTCGATTTTCGACCCCCCCCCCCCTTACAATCATCCTATAGTCATTATCTAATGACCCCCCCTCCCCCCTTACAATCATCCCATAGTCATTATCTAATGACCCCCCCTCCCTAGTGTCCGACCGAAAGTGTACTTTCACTTTCGGCCGAAAGCCGTAGCCGAATTTCGGCAAAATTCTACTTTCGGCAGAAAGCCGAAAGCCGAAGCCGAAAGCCGAAACTGAAAGCCGTAGCCGAAAGAATGTATATTATTTAAGTGCCTAGTTAGTTATGCATTATTTAGTTAGAAGGATATGCAAGTAACAATAAAAGGTGTTTACAATTCTGGGAACTCTTTTATTTAATGCAAAACTATATGCAATTTTTTTTTAAATTACTAATAGGTACAATTATTAATAATTAAAAATCAAACAAATTATAAAACTTAAAAAACTTTTCGTGTTTCTTTCATCGCCTAATTAAGTTAAACAAATGCAACAAAAATACTTTATATAAGAAATTAAATGAAATGAAAATAAAACAATTATAAAAAACGGTAATAAAAAAAACTTTTCATGTTTAAGTCAACGCCCAATTAGTTATACAGGGCGTAAACGACCGTCAAGTCAGTCAATCTTCTTATTTTAAACTACATATGTTCTCCATATGTTGTGTATGTGTAGTACACGAATATGAAAGAATTTTTCAATTTATTTAAGATTTTTTAAACTTTTATTCGTCTAAAGGCCGCCAATCGCGTCGCGGCGTTCGCGTCGCGTTGCGTGCGCGCGGGTGGTCGGTTTGTCTGCCTAACTTTCGGTTGGGCCGAAAGTGACCACTACTTTCGGCCGAAACCGTAAGTTTGCCGAATGTGGCAAATATTGGCCGAAAGCCGAAAGCCGAAACCGAATATTCGGTCGGACACTACCCCTCCCCCCTTACAATCATCCTATAGTCATTATCTAATGACCCCCCCCTCCCCCTTACAATCATCCTATAGTCATTATCTAATGACCCCCCTCCCCCCTCTTGCTGTAATAATGGATGAGCTTAATAATTAAGTGCGAACAAACATGTCTGTTTTGTGAAAATGCATATAATGTGAATGTCTAATGTTACTTATATTTTGTAACTTAGATTAGATTAGATCAAGGCACCCTGATGGCAGTGCCCCAGGGAGCCATGCCGCACGGTTTAGGAATCAGTGTTTAGCCCGGATTCATTATTCATCTTGATTTTCTCAAAACTATGTTGCATCTTCATTTCCAGCTGTGCGTGTGAGAAAGAGACGTGCTTGTGGGTATGCCACATTGTGGACACGTTGGAAGAGCTGTCACTGTCAGATCCTCAGTCCATGGCTGTGGTCAACCAGTCCATGGCCATCCTGGACAAGTGGTCACAAGAGCCGTCATGGGGACTGTTCACAGCCATCGGCCTGGTACAAAACAAGGCACCTAGTCTCAGGTAATTGTAATTCCAATTGAGAGAGGAGAACCTTCAAAAGGTTCCTTCTGTAGTGATTTTGTACCTAACAGGACTGTTGATTTTGAATTTTGGAATGCTGGTTCTTTTGTTTTCAAAAACAATAGCTTGGAAAAAACAATAAAAAATTTGCGTGTAAGAAAAGGGCATGCAAGAGTTTTATTTAATAACACCCAACACTCAAAGACCTTTACATTGGTGACCCCGACTTGGAAAAACAGTTAAAAAGGGTGTTATTCCAATTAAATTGTGTTCCAACCAAGTGTCAACAAGTTTTCACCAAAAATAGTGTTTGAAAACCATTTTGTCAAAAAAAAAAAAATGGCGACCGGCGAAAATCCGACCACACACGTGCATTGCGGTTAGCGTCAAGCTAGCTCCTTTCTGGAAGGAGAATGCCGCGTTGTGGATTCTCCGAGCGGAAACACAATTCCGCCAGGCCAATTCCGCCTGTGGACATAACAAAATTTGGCCACTTGGTAATGAGTCTGGATGATGCAACGCTCACGATTGTAGCTGATATTGTAACAGCAACCACCATGATGCAACCAGCAGCAACCCGCCGAACTACGGAACAACAACTGCTGCAACAAGCAGCAACCCGCCAAACTATGGCACAGCAACTGCTGCAACAAGCAGCAACCCGCCAAACTACGGCACAGCAACTGCTGCAACAAGCAGCAACCCGCCAAACTATGGCACAGTAACTGCTGCAACAAGCAGCAACCCGCCGAACTACGGCACAGCAACTGCTGCAACAAGCAGCAACCCGCCAAACTATGGCACAACAAACACTGCTGCAACAAGCAGCAACCGCTGAACTACAGCAACTCCCGCTGCAGCCGACTCCTCAATTCCAACCAGCGCAACAAGGCCCTGGAGGTTTGAACGTCGCCCAACATAGCTGCCCAGCACAACAAACAACAACCGCTGAACTACAGCACAACCAATCGCCGAACAACGGCACAGCAAACACTGCTGCAACAAGCAGCAACCACCGGACAACCACTACAACAAGATCGGGCCGAAAAGTGCACTTTCCAGACAGATTCTACTAAAAACCTGAGAGAATATCAAGACTCACCGATCACCACCTTCATCGCATCTGCCCTTGGCAAAATGCTGGAGGGGACCTCTGTAGTGATTTTGTACCTAACAGGACTGTTGATTTTGAATTTTGGAATGCTGGTTCTTTTGTTTTCAAAAACAATAGCTTGGAAAAAACAATAAAAAATTTGCGTGTAAGAAAAGGGCATGCAAGAGTTTTATTTAATAACACCCAACACTCAAAGACCTTTACACTGCCATTGTTTCCGCCAGCAGGGTATTTAAGATTTTACTCACTAAAAACCCCCTCTACATTTTGCCGCACCCCGGGACTGCCGTTAAGCATGACTTCAGAGTGTGGTGTGTCTTTACATGCACAGCATGTCTTCACAACTCAGTTGCATCAATTAGCAAAACACTACCTACATTTTCTACGTTTTGGCTGGTCGTGTTCATCCTTCGCCTCTCATGCTCGGCATCCTCCTTCTCTCCGATCACGCGGGAGACAATGGTATCCCAGGCCCGCCAGTTCTCTTCTGATTGGAGCATTGACGGTACTACCATGTCCAGGTCTAGTCGATCGACCACAATGGTTGCCATTAATGACCCCCTGTGGTCCGCCCAGGCAGGACACGACAGTAGCGTGTGCTCCACGTCATCATTTTCTGAGTTGCAGTGCCAGCAAACTGCAGTTGCTTCTTTTCCTATCTGGTGTAAGTAGAATCCGAAAGAACCGTGTCCACTCAGCATCTGCGTGAGCCAGTAGTTCAGGCAGCCATGCTATTCTGCCATACCTTGAGTCATACCTTTCTAGTGAAGTGGTTGGAGTAAGGCCGGGCTCCTTAGTTACCATGAATATAAATAGGTTCCATACACCACTTTGGGGATAATGTGGGAAGAAGTTGCATTATATTTGCAGCTTTTTTGATAATTGATTTGGAATACTTTTGTTAATTTTTTGTTGTTGTAATTTTACAGGTTTCGCATCATCGCCAAATACGCCATCTGCGTCGTGAACCAAAAACTAAAAACAATCCAGGAATCCCAGCTCAGGGGTTCTCCGAGTCGAAATACAGAGAGCAGTGCCAAAGCAATATCCTCATTCGAAGCCATGGTGGACCACAAGTCGTGCTCCGACATCAAATACATGATGTCCAGATACGTGGACTCTCTGCGGGACCAGAAGATCAGCGCCAAGGAGTTGACCAAACATTTGGCCGCCTTGTGTTCAGAACTATACAGCGATACCAATTTTTTGGGCAGTTAGAGTAAGGATACCTTTTAAGATATTTGAATTTTTGTGTCAGCTTGAACAATACCAAATAAATACATTTTTATACGGTTTAACCCCCTTAGGAAGAGAAATAGGCAATAATCAGGAATCATAACCATAATGTACGTACTCCTGACTTTTGAAGAGTATTATGAAAAATTACAAAATGCCAAATTAACAACCAAACGCTTAGGGGCCGTCCATAAATTACGTCATCGATTTTTGCCAATTTTTGACCCCCCCTCTTACAATCATCCTATAGTCATTATCTAATGACCCCTCCCCCCTCTTGCTGTAATAATGGATGAGCTTAATAATTAACAATGTTATATATCTTACATAATATTATGTATATTTTGTAGAAATTGGTATTTACAAGAACGACGTCACTTTTGGTACTCGTACGTCATTTGCCATCATCCGCAGACCAGACTCCCCCCCTTAATTCGAATGACGTAATATATGGACGGCTCCTTAGCCTGCTCTTGAGGAACTAACTTGTCTAGACTTGTAATGATGTGACTTTGGAACTCAGGCGGACGCCAGGCGGTTTGCAGTTTTCAAATATATATTTCTTTCTCAAGCGCGTATGCGATACGGGATGTAGCAGAATGGTACACTCAAAGTTTGCGTATCGCGTACGTTCATATGCATAGGGCGGGTAACTGGTATTTTTCAGGCTGACACATCGTAAATAAATAAAATGACTTTTATAACTGTGATTTTTGCTATGTTTAAAGGTGCTACAGTTCTGTTTGTTTTTAGATGTGAAATATCACATGAAAAAATATTTTACCTAGGTCACTTTCAACACAAAAAATCTTACAATTGATAGGAAATCAGGGGTAGAAGTCTCATCACCACGGTAATTCTTACCTACCGAATATCGGTAATATTTGTATGAAGACTTGTTCACTTGCGACCATCTTGGATTGACAGGTCTTCATACAAATATTACCGATATTCGGTAGATAAGAATAATCATGGTGATAATACTTCCAGCCCTGGTTGAATTTTTTTCTAGAGCTGCATCGGAGTGGTCCGTTAAGTGCGGCCATTTTGTCTTTGGTTTCAATGCACCCCAATCTACTAGATCTATGACATCATCCAGCATTGGAAAATTTATAATGTTCTGACTCCATGACGAAATATATGAAGCATCAAGAGCCGTCTGGCGTGCCAAAAAGACGTGGTTGAGGTCTTGCTACAATCAGTTTCCAGGCAACCCTCAAAGACACAAAAATTATTGTTAGTTTATGTCTTTTTTTTTGAGGTATGACACTGATATCTTGATATATTTTTTTCATTGTATACCTTTTACGCTCTATGGCTCATGCATTACTATAATAAGAATCTAAAGAAATATCTTAATCTTTTACATTGACCGATGGTTTTAATATAAGTATTTTTAGATTCCTGAATTACAATTATTTTATAAATGAATATAGTCAATCTAAGTTGCGTTATTTGTTCCACACTTACTAGTGCCATTAAGTTTCATCAAAATTGGTTTTATTTTTTATTTTAAATCTATTTTTTCTGTTCAAATGATTTATGCCTATAAGATTTATTTTAGGGAAATTCCAAAAAAAAATATATATATATATATTCAGCCCCTGGAAAATGTACTTTTATGTATTTTATCAATTGATTTATAAAAGGGAGTGCAATTGTCTGCTAAAAACTAAAGTTTATTTTTTCAACTTCAGTCAGCAAAAAAGTCAAAAGCTATTTCCTAGCAGACAAGACAGGGATTGAACCGGCACTGTTTTTTTTCAAACACAATGCCAGGACCATCATCTTAATGGCTCTGCCATAGCGCTGACATATAATGTAAGCGAGTTTTCACCCACATATTCCTGATATTTAGGGATTTTTGGTTATGTTACCACAACTACATGCCGTGACAGATTGTCATGTCGCACATTTAATAATGGTGGAAGGTGGAAAAACAAGAATGTTGGGAAATCCCGTTTGAAATCCCGTTGGGAAATCCCGGTGCGGTGCATGCAAACTATGAAAATAGTACAGCATGTGTTCGTATTGATGATGAGTATAGTGAATGGTTTGAAGTTTTTAAGGGTGTAAGGCAAGGATGTGTGATGAGCCCATGGCTATTTAACATCCCGTTGGGAAATCCCGTTGGGAAATCCCGGTGCGGTGCATGCAAACTATGAAAATAGTACAGCATGTGTTCGTATTGATGATGAGTATAGTGAATGGTTTGAAGTTTTTAAGGGTGTAAGGCAAGGATGTGTGATGAGCCCATGGCTATTTAACATAGTCATGGACAAGTGTGTTCGAGATGCTAGACTTGATGATTGTGGATTAATGATAGGAGAGAGCAAAGTGAGTGTTCTACTGTATGCGGATGATGCTGTTCTTGTATCGGACTCAGCAGTAGAATTGCAAACGATGCTCTCTAGATTGAACGAAGCTCTGCTAGGTAATTATTTGAAATTGAATGCAAGTAAGACGAAAGTTTTGATTTTTGAAAGAAATGAAGAAAATACGAACTACGAATTTAGAATAAACGGAATGAATGTTGATGTGGTAAATGAGTTTGTATACTTGGGAAGTAAGTTTGAGAAAGATGGAAGAATGACAGGTGAACTTGAAAGAAGAGTAATGAAGGGCAGGTGTGTACTGGGTGCCACAGCTTGTATCGCCAAAAATCAAAACATTTCTAAAAATGCTCGATTGGCGGTACGCAGTGGCATACTTTTACCCACCTTGATGTATGGAAGCGAGGCCTGGACGGTGAATGAAAGTGAAATTAGTAAAGTCCATACTGTTGAAATGGACTTTCTAAGAAGTATGATTGGGAAAAAACGGAGTGACAGGGTGAGGAATGATTTTGTAAGAAAAGAATGTGGTGCAAAAGAAAGTGTGAAAGTGAAGATTAAAAGAAGTTTGTTAAGATGGTTTGGGCATATGGAGAGAATGAATGAGGAAAGACTGACGAAGAAAGTATATGTTGGTAGAATAGATGGATGTCGTGGTAGAGGAAGACCGAGAAAGGTATGGATGGACCAAATATCCGAAATTGCGAATGAATGGAATATCCAGAGTCATAATAAAAGAAGAGCTTGTATGAAGAAGGTTATGACTCTGGAGGAAATGAAAGAAGTATGCAAGGATAGAAAGAAATGGCGGTTGATCTGTGATGTTGGCGGCTAGGGTTTGTTAAAGTGAATTTGGTTTTATGATTTAGTTTTTTATGTCCATGTATATATTGTTATTTTTATTCTTTGATTTTAAAAAATGTAATTTGTCATGTATGTTCCTTGACTTATAGGTTGTTATGCGGCTGACCACCCATAATATAAAAATTGGTTCACTTTGCCAATGTCACCCCTGTTTCAGGGAAGGACGGCAAGAGTTGCAAGGCTTATGTTCATTTGAGATTGGGTTTTTATATTGTAGGTCCACATGCGGCATGTGTTAGCGCGAAATTATACATATCTGCTTGTGGGAATGCATTTAGTATAAATCTTAAATGATATATATCTTTGCAGCTTAGATTAGATTAGATTAGATTAGATTAGAAGTTCAGACAACCAGTACAACTTGTGTGGGATGAAAAAGGCGGCCGATGTTTTATCTCAGTCATATTCGTCCAAATTGAACGGCTGTCGCATTCTACCTATTCTTCTCGCATTGTTCTTGCGTTTTATTACAAAATCTCGATTTTCCCAATTTTCGAGTTATTTCTCTTTATTATTAAGCGTGCGATGTCTCTTTGATAACCAACTTCTAAAATGCTTTCTAGTCGTGAAAGCAAAGCTGTGAGTAAAACATGGTCTAACATGAAAAAATTTGTCATCTACCTTGTATCAAAGTATCCTGCCTCTAACGCGGCCAAGTTACATCACATTTTTTAACAACTTTCTATGTTCAGACTCCATTGCATATGTAAAGGCAAATTTACATTGAGGAAGTAGCTGCCGTCAGTCCACTTTCGTCAGCAACTAACCTGGTACTGCTATCGTGTAAATTGATTGGAGTAAAGTATACTGACGTCAGTTTACTAACGTCAGTATACTTACTCCACTATTCCCGCTTGATATTTTTCGGCGTCAGTGCGCTCCCTTCCCTCCCCCGCGCAACCGCAACTGTCCCCGCTGTACGGTGACCACGCTGCGTCACACCGCATCACAAAATGACACGAAAACTGAGCGACTCGTCAAAGTTTTTTGGCGCCATTCTCAAATCCAATTTGTATTCCCCGGGATCTGCAATTCTCAACTGGGTTAACAACAGAGCAGAATCTCTAGTTTTATCTCTGTCATCTATCCATTTTTTTACCCAAATTAGTTTCTGTTTCTCTTCTTCTAACATACAAGTTAGTTCTTGCGTCATCTCAAATGTAAATTTTATCAAAAAATTATTAACTTTGATTTTTTAATGTTTTTGAGAATTCATTTTTCCGCACTGACTTAACGAATGTGTGGGCATCCTAAGAAATATCCTCGACTACTGACGAAATACTTCCTCCGTGTAAATAGACAGTTTTCGTATCAATTTTTCGAGTCAGTTTTCGGCGTCAGTACTGACGTTAGCTACTTACTCAATGTAAATTTGCCTTTATGTTTGAATTGTTTTAGTTACTTGATAGCAATAAGTATGTAACGATGAGTATAAAAACATATTTTATTTGTAATAAACTTTTTACAAAATTTTCTAATATTTCATTAACATTGCACCTTTAATACATTTTTAACATTAAATATAGGAATCACAACTTCTTTGCAGCACAGTTAAAGAATATGAGTAGTTTCTTCTGATAAAACATGAGTCGCCTGTTTCCAAAATCCACTTTCCCCGCTTACAGTGAAAAATAACAATTGTATATTTTTGTCAAGGGATATTTTTATAAATTATGCACTAAAAAAAACTTAATTTCACTGTCTATTGAGATAAAAAAATGAATAGGAGAAATATTAAAACCAAGAGATAGGTTGCTGGATCTAATCTAATCTAAGTTGCAAAGATATGTTACATTGGAGTTTCACATTACATGCATTCTCACAACCAGACACGTACAAGTTCGCGCTTGCACATGCCTCATGTGAACCTACAACATAAAAACCAAATCTCGGCATACCTGAGGTTTAAAATGCCAATGGTTGAGAAGGCTTTGGAAACAAAGGACTCGTATTTGAACTACAATCTTGGAAAATCATTTGTTTAAAATAATACAGAGCCGTTCTTAGGCATCAGTCTTATATTAATATGGTAACCCTCAGGTTTAATAAAATATGTTAATATAGTACAATAAGTAGATATACTAGATATCTAGAGAAAACAAACTGAAAATAAACATATTTTCTCTTACTTAATCCCACAAAAATAGAAACAATATGTTGTTGCTCAATATAAAAGACGTTTAGGAATCATCAAAATGAAAACATTACAGCTTTTCCATTCATATTTCTCAGCACCTGGACCAACTAACTGTCTACTTATCTAACTTCACGCAAATGGAGGCAGCTCTGCAGAGGCTCTGGCCACCCCTAGCGGAATAGCGACAGAGTTACAATGAAAGTACAAGCTGCCAGATTCCGATTATTTCCTATATGAATTAATTTTTTGTTAAAACAATCAAGAAGGTAATTGCAGCGGTGGGGAATACGGTTGAAAATACTATTAGAGTACATTTCAAGGATCACAACCATGTATTTTTTAAGTAGTAAAAATAAAGATATCATTAACAATTTTCTATAATTAAATGCCGAGAATTTGAGTCCCGCCAAAACGCAGCGCGGCCGGCTAGCTACGCCGTGATGTCATAATGACGTAGATGGACTACCTGGGCCCGTCGGTACACTCCAAAGATCCATCAACATCATATCCGCCTAAATTTAAAAATGTCCTATTTTATAGGAAAGCGAAAATGCAAGAAATTTTAAGAGCTATAATTTAAAAACTACGCCAATGTTATTTTTGGAGCAACGCAGATGCATTTAAAAAATGTAGTTTATCATTTTATAAAATAAAATAAAAATGAAATTACTCTATTGTGCTTAATCATGTATTTTTTTACAGATTCCCCACACCTGCAAGATCTCATTTACATTCATACAAGATATATTTATATTTCAAAGCTAGAATGAACACTTTGAAATAACAAACCGTTATAACATTATGATGATGATAAGTTGATGATTTCTTTATAGCGCCGTTTCGTGATGTAGTCACTCCAAGGGCGCTGGTGCAAACGATGCCAGAAATTTGCTTGTCTTCAGTGCATTCCGGAACTTTCCATGGTCCTCTTGCTCTCTCACATGATAGAACAAGACACATAACTATAACATTAACATTCTCACTAACTCTTTGATTAATTTTAATAATTTATGGGTGACTAAATGTAACTCAAAATATATTTGCTCATTTAATCCCAGCAGGAACTCCTGCAGCTTTAATACCTTTCATAGTATTAATTGAAACAATTTGTGGCAGGTGGTTCCAGGCCAGAGGGCCAGCAACTGCAAATGCACGCTCTCCAAATATTGTGTTAACTCTTCTTATAGGTTCTTCAATCCTTGATTTGGCTCCAGTCTCAGCCGAGCGCAGTGTAAGGCTTTTTTTGCCGAGGGTGACTGGTTTGATTAAAACAATTACATTACATTATTCTTGAAGTTTTGTTCGCGACGATGAACTGAATTCATCTTCAGTCGTCGTGCAGAGTGGATGTCTCCTGAAGACGTTAGCTACGTTGCTAACAAACCGTCACGAATAATGTAAGTTCTCTTATAACGGTTTGTGTAATATCCAATCAAATGATTTTAACTGTGTACTATTGGCAAGAATCTACAGATATTTCCGTTTACCGAAATGCATAGCAAGACCTATAATTGAAGAGATGCTAGCAATCAGTCCCACTTTCCTCCCGTCCAGTTTGCCGCCCCACAGCCATCCTTTGGGCAGGCAATTCACGGCATGTGTGATGTCCATACAGAGCTTTACACACGTGATAACCTCAAAATAGTAGCGGGCTTGCATCTTACGCTGGAGGTCCAAATTGTTGGGACTTAGGATTCCGGCTTGACTCTGTCGCATTCTGAACTGCCGTAGACATCTGTTAAAATAAAACGGAAACATTTAAGTATGTGAAAGATTGAAATATATAAAAATAAATAAATTTAAATAAAAATAAATAAATAGATTAAAATAAAGAAGAAAATAACTGATGGGTAAAATATATTTCACAAAAACATAAGTAAAATACATCAACTATTCAATACAACAGCCAATTCAATACAAGATTTCAAGTAAACATAAAATGGTATGGTTGATTCAAAACATAATGTTTTAACTAGACAGAACTGTAACTCTGTCGCCATTCCGCTAGGGGTGGCCAGAGCCTCTGCAGAGCTGCCTCCATTTCTTCCTATCCTAACATACCTCTTTCAATTCATTCATATTCATCACCTTTTTCATGCATTTTCTTATTTTACGCTCTTAGATTAGATGCTCGCTTTGTACATCCCATTCTTTCACAATCTCCTCAATCTGTACCCTTAGTAAGGGTTGCAAAACTTGTGTTTACGGAAAGTATTAAAGAGTGATTTTTCCCAAAATCTGCCGTTTTTGTTTCTTACACTTTATGGTCTTAGCAAAAGAGTTACAGTGATGAAGAAAATCAAGTTCAAACAAACAAAAACGGCAGATTTTGGGGAAAATCACTCTTTAATATTTTCCGTCAACTTTACTCTACTCAAGTTTTGCAACTCGTACTCAGGGTACTGGTCACTCCATTCTTTTCTTGAAGTAAGTAAAAGTCAATGGTTTTTAGGAAAATTATATAGATAATTGTAAATAAATAAGTGTGGCCAGCGACAAAATGACTTACTTGATGAGTGTAAGATATAGAGACGAGACCCAGAAGACTGTGTTGGCGTTCTCTATGCTATCATACGTCTTCTCGTCCAGCTTTATGACTCCCATATCAGAGAGCCAGCAGATCTTTTCACACGGCAAGAAGAGCTGATCAACGGCATTGCTTAAAATACCGAGGATGCTAGATGTTCTGTCACATTCCTGAAAGAAATAAATGGTTATATCGATACACCAGTTCCAAACTAATGCAAGTCTGAAATTTTACGGTATTGAGTTATGTATGAGGAAATGTGTGAAATGATGATATCTACCAGTTCCAAAGACCTACAAGCCGTAATGTCAAGAAAAAATAAATTACAGCACATAAATTACTTTAGAAATATAATTTCGAAACATATTTGTCCGTTCCATACTACAATAACTCGAGTTAACGGGGTTTGGAAGTTATTTTGCACTAATCTACCTCATTCCATAGACCTTTAACATGACATGTCGGTGTTTGGAACTGGCAACATCGCCAGTTCGGTCTCACCTGTCAGTGTCAGCTCATGCTTTCGCGCCGTTTTGAGATTATGTTTTCCTGTTTTTATTTGAAATCAGCGCTTCTAGGACAAAATGTATGTGCCCGACTGGAGAAAACGTAAAATGGGAAGAACTGAATACTTGTTAACAATGGTTCGTGAAAGTTCTGCAGCTAACGAAGAGGTAAGCATGATTTGTTTTTTGTTATAGATTATGAACTTTTTACCTAAATAACAACGTAAATTCAAGAGTTCTATGGCAATTTGCATTACGAAATAAAGTATCTTGATACGAGCTAGCCAATTGAGTTATATTCCTATGTAAAAATAAATAAACTAGGATAGTAATAAAATATTACTAGAAGTTATTTGTTTAATAATGGAAAGAATAATATTATAATGCATCCATGTTCAAGTTTGGTCTAACTAATGTCTTATAGATGAAATGTGGGTTTGAGTGCTCGTATGAAATGCATCGCATAGAAATAATGATCGATGCCTCTGGCTATCCGTTTCGAGATATAAGCCGTGAGTATATTTCCATTTTTTTCTATTTTTACATCAATTGTGTTTGTGTTGTAGGGTTCTATGTCACCGACACTACTTGGGGGTACAAATGAGCGTTCATCTGTAAAGGAAGTACTAGGTTCTACATCACACCTGAAGATCTCCGAGCGTACCCATACTGATACAGACAATATTACCCAGGTAATATTATAGCCTGCCATAGACAATGTAATGATTTTATGACAATTAATTACATGGATTTTATTTGAGTGACACGACTTTAAAAATAATAGGTATTATTATATACTAACTCAAGCCTGAGGATCACTATAGGGAGAGGCAGAGATAATGGTGAATGAAACTCCTCATGACCCTGGAACACTTTCGCAGCTTTCTTTCTAAACACTAAAATGTACTCCGTCCATGCTTGTCCAATCATCTTGTTAGTGCAATGGCAATTTTATTTTATGATTTTATTACAGTATCCTGGGTCAGAAATAAATGAGCATACCTGTCTAGAAGAGGGTTTCTTCATAAATGAGCGCTCCCTTGCGGAGAGTGTCTATCAAGATGACAAATGCTACTCGGAGATGCAAAATCAGTGTCTTATGTCAGCAACGATGCCTGAGCGAATTTATACAGAATTAAAAAATGTTATCCCGGTAATACTTTTAACTTTTAAACTGTTGATGAGCTAAGCAAAGAGAATAGGTTGTTATGGACATAGTTTCATGGCATTCAGATTCGTGGTCGAGAGATATGGTTTCGAATGCTTGCACTGGCATGTGGCAGTGCTAGCTGCCAGTGCTAGTGCTGCAAATGTATGTACATTTGCGGGTATTTTCTCTCATGGGTATATTGATATCTGTTAATGAACAGTTTCGTTCAATGAAGGAAAACGTCGCGAGAAAACCATGACACTATAAAGTCAGCATAGCTACGATGGATTCACCCACTGTCACGATTGATCTATAGCGACTGAGCGAGTGCGATAGCATCTTGCTCTCGCGCAGTCGCTACCCTAAAGAGGTCAGCTACCCCGTAGCAGCTTTCCAAAATTACATTATTAATGTGTAGTCTGTTTCATAACAATTTTATATCTTTCACTGCATAATGGCAAATATAAATTAGTAGGTAATGTTAATTATTATCATTTTAATTACAGGGTTCTTCATTAGAGAGGGCACCTCAGCAAAACTCAGACATGGATTCAAGCAGTGATACAGATTTTTCAGTTGGTTCATCAGATGTATATATTCCTGAAACGTCGAGTGATGAAATTTCAAACAGTCCTTCACCATCGCCGCTTCACCCGCAACTGCTAATTCCCCCACAACCGCCATCCCCACCACAGCCTGTCGGTTGTTCATCAAATGTATGTATTCCTGAATCGTCGAGTGATGAAATTTCAAACAGTCCTTCACCATCGCCGCTTCTACCGCAATCACTAATTCCCCCACAACCGCCGTCTCCACCACAGCCGACAGTTCAAAATAATACACCAGCTCAAACGAATGAAGAGAAACCCAAAACTCGAAAGAGATTACGCAACCCAAATAACTGGACTAAAAATAAATAAAAAAATAATCGCAATCTCGGAGAAGCATACATAAACTCGCGTGGAAAAGAAATTCCTAAAAGAAAAGTACAGAATACCTGCAGTGAAAAATGTCGCCTGAAGTGTCCCACCAAAATAGACAATGAAACACGACAGGAAATACACAAATGCTACTGGAAACTAGGTGATGTCAACCGACAACGAGACTTCCTGGTCGGACATATGCAGCCCGTTGTACCTAAATATGCCGTGAAGAAGCCGGGTAGTAGGTACTCGATCAAACAATTTTGCATATTACTTCAATGTATCTGATATTAACATAAGGGTGTGCAAAACATATTTCATAAATACATTGGACATAAGCAGCGACGTTATTATAACGGCCCAAAAAAAGAAGACAAGTGAAGGGTTTGTTGAGAAGGATAAACGAGGTGGTTATCCTAATGCTGGAAGGGCAAGGATTGATGAGGATGTAAAAATTTTTGCCCGCAAACACATAGAAGCTTTTCCGGTGATGGAAGCTCACTATTGCAGAGCTCGAACTGAAAAACAGTATATACAGGGCAATTTAACATTATCGGAGATGTATCGACAGTACTTGATTAAATGCACAGAAAATGATAGTCCACCTTTAAAAAACAAATGTATGAAACGTTATTTAATACAGAGTACAACATTTCTTTCTATAAACCGAAGAAGGATGCATGTTGTACATGTCAAAACTATGAAAATATGAGTGCTACAGAAAAATTGGAAAAACAAGATGAATTTAATTTACACATACACGAAAAGGAAAAGAGTCGGATCGAGAAAGAAAACGATGTCAGAAATTCCTCTCAACATACTACTGTTAGTTGCTTCGATCTGCAAGCTGTAATTACAGTACCAGAGGGAAGTAGAAATGATTTCTTCTATAAACGTAGACTATCCTGTTTTAATTTTACTATATTTGATATTAAAGAAAAACAAGGATACAGCTTTTTTTGGCGCGAAGGGATTGTCCGTCGAGGTATAAATGAAATTGGCAGCTGCCTTTATCTTTACCTTAAGGAGAGCACTAACAAAAAAGTTATCTTCTACTCCGATAATTGTCCGGGCCAAAATAAAAATAAATTTATAATGGCATTGTATCTATTCTGCGTTCGAAACATGGATATTGATTCTATTACGCATAAATTTTTCATCGTGGGCCATTCACAAAACGAAGGTGACTCAATGCATGCCATGATAGAAAAAGAAAAAAAGAGGGCTCTCAAAGCAGGGCTCCTATTTGTACCTACTCAACTTCTACCTATAATAAGCTTGGCAAAGAAAAATGGAAATCCATACAGTACCAATGAAATCGTTGACTTTTTTAATATTAAGGCGTTAGTTAAGAAAAATGACAATTTCGTAAAAAATGAAGATGGTGAGGCAGTAAAAGGGATATAATACATCCATATTGTGAAAGTGGAAAAAACAGCACCTAACATAATTTTCTATAAAAATTCCTTCTTTAATGAAGAGTTTAAAAAAATTGACGTTCATCGCAGATCAAGGAGAACGCAAGCGGAGCCAACCCTTCAGCCGGCTTATCAACGTCCACCGGGTATCTCGGCAGCAAAAAAGAAAGATCTGCTCTCCTTATGCAAGGCTGGTTCAATTCCTAGGTCTTACTGGGAATTCTATGACAATTTACCATGTAATGAACAACAAAATGGAGAAGATTCTGATTAGGTATATTAAAAGTAAGTTAAAGAAGTATGTGTAACAAAGTTGGAAATAAATGATGATGTAATTAATTTTTGAATTATTATTTGTAGTGAGTATCCATAGTTACCATTACTAAAGCCTTTCTAAGTAGGTAAGTACCCTACTTAAATAAAACAGTAATAATGTATTCCTTGTAAGTCTAAATCGACAAGACAAGTTGGTCTAGTTTTTAGTTCCAAACAAATGTAACTCCGAAAATCTCTCAAAACTCCAAAAATTTATATGAAACATCACATTTTTTTTTATTATATACATTTGCTAATACTAAATCCTTTCTAATTACTATAACATTAAATAAAGTTTCTTAGTGTAAAACAATGTGCATTGAGTGTTAACACTTGCCTAAAACTTTAATCATTGTTTTCTCGAGATAATGGTTTTTTGAGTTGTGGGAGTTTGGTACTGGTGTATCGATATGTTTAACTGGCAATTAACTGTCTCTTAGTTGACGATGGATAAGAGTGTGCTTGCTAATCATCTGCATAAGAGAGTGAGATGAGGTCCCATTTTTCAAGAAGACTCACAAAACCAGAACTACGTCATTAAGAACAGGATAAGACTTATATGTTGCAGATTAGAAAGTATATGTTGCAAGAATAGATGGATGTCGTGGTAGAGGAAGACCGAGAAAGGTATGGATTAGGGAATGCAATCTCGATTTCGCGAGATCCCGATATTCCGAGATCTCGCCCCATTTTTCGAGATCAATCTCGAAGCATAAAATGACGAGATCTCGACCGAGATCGAGCGGCAGTAGTCGGCGATGCATGACACGTGCTCTCTGCGAGCGACCAATTCGCTGACTGACGAAGGAAAGGACGGACCGCATACGCAAACTATCCCAACTATTCCCGAGTATTTATTATGTTGGTCGAGCGGGATAGAAAATAATAAGTGAAGTGAAGAAGTTTTGACTAGAGTAAGTGAGCGGAAGATGTTCAAGTGCGTGCAGGCACTTGTTTGTTTACAATTGTTTCAGTTGTGCAGTTACTGTCATGGTGTGCTAAAATTACGTGTTTTTATGGGTTAATTGAATAAAAATTTGTATTATTTTGTTACCATTGGAGATCTCGAAAATGCCGATATCTCGCCGAGATCAAATTTCTGATCCCTGGAGATCTCGACTTAGCGATCTCGTCTCGAGATTGCATTCCCTAGTATGGATGGACCAACTTTCTGAAATAGCAAATGAATGGGATATCCAGAGTCATAATAAAAGGAGAGCTTGTATGAGTAAATAAATAAGCTTGTAATGCAGTAGGTAAGAATTACCGTGGTGATGAGACTTCCAGCACAAGAAGGCTAAAAATGCAATGGATGGAGGGTGTCAACAAATGCAGCCAAGGCAGACATACATAGTTGGAGAGCAAAAGTAATGGGCAGGCAAGGGTGGAGGAGAATACTGAATTCAGCCAAGGCCCATCTACGGCTCATCTAATCTAATCTAAGTTGCAAGATATGTAACATCAGGGAAGATACACAACAAATTACATTTTTAATATCAACAAATAATATGTATTGACATCAAAACTAAAACATAGTCTTCTTCAGCCTGTATTGACTGTCCACTCCTGGATGTAGGCCTCCTCTCGCATTTTCCATTCACTTCTCCGAACATCGTCGCGCCAACGCAACTGTGGGCGCCCAACTCCACGCTTTGCCGTCCTTGGGCACCAGCACAGCAGTCGCTTTGTCCACTTTTCATCTGGATCGCGAGCGACATGTCCTACCTATCACCACTTGAGGGTTGCGGCCATCTTGATGAGATCGGAAACCTTTTTCCTGACTCTTATCTCCTCATTTCCGAGTCTGTCCCGCAAACTGAAACCCAACATAGTAAAATATTCTAATTTAAAAAAACCCTAGTTTATAATCTATAATCTAAGCTGCAAGGATATGTAAGCATTTAAGGCTCATGAAATGCATGCCTACAGACAGGCACATGTAGGTTCGCGCCTACACATTCTGCATGTGTGCATACAAATAAAGAAAACCTCACATGGACATAAACCTTGCAACTCCTGCCGCCGTTCCCTGAGCCGGGGTGGCATTGGCAAAAGTGAACCGATTTTTACAGCACGGGTGGTCAGCCTCGTACCAACCTATCAGTCAAGGAGCTCTCAGTCATAATCATAATAACTCAAAAGTTAGCTTACATCTCTTCCCAGTCCATACTCCAGGGTGTACTTGAGCATGGGGAGGTCATCAAACAAGCGGAGAGTGGCCCTGGTGGAGGAGAGGCTGCTGCTGGCCTTGAGGAGGCCATCGTTCTCCGTCACGCAGCCGATGTACTTGCACAGGTAACACGCTAACCTTACAACCTGCAAACAGAACGTATCAATATGATGTATTCAAGCAAGAACCTCCCATCTGGACAGGATCTTGAGTGGCCCGTATGGAGGGCACTCTACAGGCTGAGAACGGGTGTTGGCAGAGCTCACTGTAACACGAGGGCCTGGGAATCCTTCATCAAGATGACACCACGCTCTGTGAATGCGGAGCCCAACAGTCCATGGATCATCTTCGGATCTGCCCGGCCTGCCCAACAAGCTGCTCACTGGCCGACCTAATGGAGAGTAATGGTGGAGCAGTGGATGTTGCCCGACACTGGGCAAGAGTAGTGTAGCATCTGACACTAATCTAATCTAAGCTGCAAAGATATATATCATTTAAGATTTATATTAAATGCATTCCCACAAGCAAATATGTATAATTTCGCGCTAACACATGCCGCATGTGGACCTACAATATAAAAACCCAATCTCAAATGAACATAAGCCTTGCAACTCTTGCCGTCCTTCCCTGAAACAGGGGTGACATTGGCAAAGTGAACCAATTTTTTACAGTATGGGTGGTCAGCCGCATAACAACCTATAAGTCAAGGAACGATGAAGAAAATTCAATTGTATTGATTTTAAAGACATTATTCACTTTTTTTGGAATGAAAAAGATTATCCTTCTGTACAAGTGGAGCTATTGCGACATCTATGGAAGCATCACCGAAGGTCAATAAATGTACCTACAACCTTCGACCTCGAGCAAACAACAATAATTCAACAGTTCGTATTTTTTCCTTGTAGAAGACACACGTCTCCTGAAGACGTCGGATATGACTCCGACGAAACGTAGAGAAAATCGTTCTTCTCTTTACACACGGTCAGTAACATCCGTTTTTTTCATTCCAAAAAAATATTCACTTTGTCATCTTTCATTTTAAAAGATAAAAATGAAAACAGTTTTGTATTCGATTACGGCGAGTAGGTATATTGTAATTTCACGACCGGTTTCGTGAACAATCCGTTTGCATCATCAGGTGGCTAAATAAGTATTTAACAAGTGTTGCTTTTGTAGATCATTCATTAATAAAAATAACAGTTAAGTAGTATTCTCTTCTTCTTAATCCTATTCCTCATTACTGAGGGTTGTGACCCTTGTGGAAGCAACCAATCTTCTCCAGCTCTCCCTCGACTGCGCTGCCCGCAACGCTCCAACTACCGAGGTGCCTGCTGCTGTCTTCACTTGATCGGTCCATCGTGTGGGGGATCTACCCCTTCCTCTCTTCCCCTCCAAATTACCGATCACAATCAGTCGTTCCAGGCTATCCTCATTGCCACGGACAACGTGTCCGAAGAACTAAAGAATACGGCGTGTACACATGTTGGCCAGAGTCAAGTCATCCAAACGTTAGTATTCTAGATATAATTAAAGAAACAAATATGTTACATGAATTTCATATTTACTTTGTCCCGGCCATTATAGGTCTCCAGCAGTGCACATATTTCATCCATTTTTAGTTAATTAATTGGACTATCGTAAAGTTTACTATAGCTACTAGTGAGACGAAATACACATCAAGATGTGATAAACGCCGCAAGATAAGGAGCGTAATCAAAAATTCTCTATAAATGGACTTTCACTTCCTATTCGCAAGGCCTTGACAAGTATTTTATTAGAAATTAAAGTACTATTTCAAAATCAGCATACCTGTCTAGTTGACGTTTCAAGTGACGTTTTCACGTAAACTTCTTCTTCTTAATAGTTGCAATTTCCCTTGCAGAGTAGAAGCGCCAGTGTCGAGGATGGAGAAAAACTTTTGACTTGTTTTTAGACTTTCACGGCCGGATTCAGTGGTTATCCCTTTGCACTCGAGGTTTTTTTTTGTAAGACATACTGCACAAAAAATATTTGTTTACAAAAATAAATAAAAATGTATAGGTATCATGCAAATCAATGGATAAATGTTTATGATGATTTATTTTAAATAATTGTAACTGTAACTCTGTCGCCATTCCGCTAGGGGTGGCCAGAGCCTCTGCAGAGTCGCCTCCATTTCTTCCTATCCTTAGTCCTTACATACCTACATATCCATCACATTTTTCATGCATTTTCTTCTTTTGCGCTCGCTTTGTATATCCCATTCTTTCACAATCTCCTCAATCTGATCACTCCATACTTTTCTTGGTCGTTCCTTACATCTTTTTCCTTTCACACCACCTCTTAAAATGATTTAAACCATTTGTGATATTTGAAAAACCAATCTTAAATGCATCCTAGGCCGCCCAGGGCAAGTGTCTCAAAACTCGTAGGATTCGTGCATTTGCTCTCTTTTGTCCCTCCGTGAGCGTTATTTTAGTCACTCAACACTTCAAGAATAAAGTCATCTTCACTATCACTTCTAATCTCATCTAAGCTGCAAGGATATATACCATTTAAGATTTACATCAAATGCATTCCCACAAGCAGACATGTATAATTTCCTGCTAACACATGCCGGTTGTGGACCTACATTATAAGAACCCATCTCAAATGAACATAAGCCCTGCAACTCTTGCCGACATTGGCAAAGTGAACCATTTTTTCACAGTATGGGTGGTCAGCCGCATACCGGTTGGACCGGTCCATAGTCCGTAGTGGCAACACTTCGGACTCGTAAATGGAAGGTTGTGGATTCGGATCCCGGCGGAGCACAAAAATATACCATTTATATTTCGAATGTGCTCTTCGCTGGGTTGAAAAATTCATAAACCTTTACCAATGACCGGTCACCAAAGGTCCATCCAGCTTTACAGCAACTGGGTCTTGCTTGAGTATTGGCGCTTTGTAGCGACGACTAAGCTCGTACACCTCTGCGGCACTACAACAAGTGTCATAGACCCCTAGACTCTTTAGAATCTAGGGAGTTTCCCGCACAGGATTTCTTAAAAAAAAAAAAAAAATTGTTTGATTGAAGTTTAATGCAGATTAGTTCTACATCTAACAATCAAGCTACGCCCCCCATTTAGCAAATTACCAATAAATAGACGCCAACTTTTTTACTATCATCAAAAGGGAGCAGTGCCTCCAACATAAAACTTACCTTGATTGCGTAAATTGAAAAAAAAACATGAAAAATGGATCATGCTGAGGAGTAAAAAAGAAAAGAATGCAAAAAAGGATTTCATAATATTAAAAGTAAATAAAAGTCTGTTATCTGAGTAAACAATAGTTTTATTTTAATATTAGGTATATTAAACAATTTATTTATTTATATCTTAATGGCCATAGAATACATTCTGTGATAAACTACATACTCAACATAACAAATTCATGTCAACAATGTTTATATGGAACAAAAACGGCAGATTTTGGGGAAAACCACTCTTTAATACTTTCCGTACACTTTACTTTACTCAAGTTTTGCAACTCGTACTCAGGGTACAGTCAATGATATCAATCAATGCTCAATGTCATCAACGTCAATTTTCTACGAGCTACATCTCAAAACTACCCACTAGTGGCAACACTTCTTTACCAAGACAAAATATAATTATATTAGTTTACTTTATAAAAATAATTTCAGAGAAGGCCGAGTCATATTTATTTTTTTGGAGGGACTTGGTAACACAGTCACATTATATTTTTTATTATTAAAAATGGAGCAGGAACGGACTTTCAAATTTTTCTCGGTGGACAAACGTCATACTTAACTAGGGTCCTGAGCAACCAAAATACAAATATAATTTAGTATTTCCTTAGAAACACAGCCGAGTGATGTCAGAATTTTGTTCTTGGTTTTTTTCTGCCGACTCCATTATGTCATTTTAAAACAATGAAAGTAAAAATGGAGGTAGATGAATGATAATATGAGTCGTGTAGAATTGAAGGCGATTATCTTGAATTTTTTCCAAAAATAAACATAATATGGAAACACAGAGAATGTCATTTTCTATATTATTAATATTAGATTGCCACCATTGATTCTACATGACTCAAACCAA
Source organism: Agapetus fuscipes (assembly GCA_951799405.1). Lineage (NCBI taxonomy): Eukaryota > Metazoa > Arthropoda > Insecta > Trichoptera > Glossosomatidae > Agapetus > Agapetus fuscipes. The sequence continues at coordinate 11,362,380 of OX637363.1, read as the reverse complement.
TGATTTAAAGTTAAAAAACTCTTAAAAATACAAATATTCAAGTTTTTGATGAGTAAAAATAGTTGCTTTTATATACAATCATTGTATTCTCAGATCTAGGATGCCGCAAGTCAAAAATATGGTATTTTAAGTTAAATATGCCAGTTCCTTAACTTATAGGTTGGTATGCGGCTGACCAACCATGCTGTAAAAATGGTATACTTTGCCAATGTCACCCCTGTCTCAGGGAAGGACGGCAAGAGTTGCAGGGTGTACGTCCATTTGAGATTTGGTTTTTATGTTGTAGGTTCACATGAGGCATGTGCAAGCGCGAACTTGTACGTGTCTGGTTGTGAGAATGCATGTAATGTGAATCTCCAATGTAACATATCTTTGCAACTTAGATTAGATTAGTTATTATTATTGCAAATATGTCAAATAAATGCAATTCCAATCTAAGCCTAACAATGGCACCTAAGATCTGGGGATAGGATTATACTTTTTTTCTAAATTAATAAAATAATATGGTAGTTTGATTATTAATTATTAACCAACATTAAGAAATTAACATCATGTCAAAAAATTCAATAAAATAAGCTTCAATATAAAATAAAATTAAGTATATGTCAAACTTAATAACAAAAAAAAATGCATTTTTTAGGGAATAAGGTGCATGATCAATTAAAATAAATTGTACGCCCATGTTTGATTGAAAAAGATTTAAAATATCTTTGTTATACGAGTTTATACGAGGCACGTCCAGAAAGTAAGTGTACTGGTACTCTCACAGCTGTAGGGAATACTTTTTCGACATGTTGGCAACACTGCCGCGTAGCCTGACCTCTCCCCTTCAAAACGAGACCAATCCGATGTTAGTATGTTGAAAACTCTTGACGCAGTAGCATCTCTCGCGAAAAATGTCGATCGTATCTCCCGCCAAGTGCGAAATTCGCGCCGTCATTCGCTACCTCGTTGCGAAGGGAAAAGCTCCGGTTGAAATTTATAACATGAGGTGAAAACTGTTTACGGTAATAAAGCTATGAATCGTACGAGTGTGTACAAGTGGTGTAGCGAGTTTAAAAATGGCCGTACTTCTGTGCATGACGATCAGAGGAGTGACTGACGAACTTGTGGAAAAAATCGAGATTGCGGTCCGTGACGATCGCAGATTGACGTTAGATGAACTTTCTGCGATGTTTCCGCAAATCTCCAGATCCCTGATACACGAAACAATCACAGAAACTCTCGGATATCGGAAATTGTCTGCGAGGTGGGTCCCAAAACAGCTGACAGAACAGCACAAGTTGAATCGAGTGCAGAGCTCCAAAGAGTTGGATGGGACGTTTTGAACCACCCCCCGTATTCCCCTGACCTGGCCCCTTCAGATTTCCATCTTTTCACTTCCCTTAAGGTGCACATGAGTGGGAAAAACTTTTCAACGGACGAGGAGGTAAAGGGGGACATGGTGAAGTGGGCGAAAGAGCTGGCGGGAGACTTCTTCGAGGCAGGCATCAAAAAATTGATCCCGTGGCTCACCACTTGCATCGGAGGGATGGTGACTACGTCGAAAAATAACTTACATATGTAGAAGTGTAACCAAGTATGTTTTTGTTTAATAAATTTTTTTTTGAACCCTACATAAATTGAGTACACTTACTTTCTGGACGTGCCTCGTAGAAACTTCATTGGAGTTTCTTTTCAGAAACACTTGTGTTCTTTTCAATGAGCTCCGGACAGCCGTAATGTATTCTTCTTCTGTCATATTCAACATAGATAGAATATCGTGAAATGAAATCTTTTCACAAGTTTTGTATTTATAACTCTTGCATAAGATAGGTTACATTTTTGAAGTTAGTTTTTATTTTCTCAGATATATTTTCATGTTTTGACAGAGGTTCTAGAATCATTGTTCTTGGCATGACAGAGATAGGGAAGTTGAAGCGGCATGTAGATTTATTTTTTCTTCCCTTACGTATGTGAATGTCGATGTTTCGAATAAGACACGAATGGATTGTTTTGATCATTTTCACATGTGATGAATCTATCTATAAATTCGATACATTTTTGAACATTTCCATTATCTTGACCCTCATAGACTGGAAGCCTTTTCGAGCCATAGGAAAATGTGCTCATGTGGGGAACCTCGTACTTGAAATTCAACTCTTTCATAACTGTCAAGTACGAAGTGATCCTGAAACGGACCGTGCTGGCTTTGTAGGTATTTCATGAAATTGTGCACTTTTCGGTCAAAATACCTCGCGCAAGTGACTGGATCTAATCTAATCTAAGCTGCAAAGATATATATCATTTAAGATTTATATTAAATGCATTCCTACAAGCAGACATGTATAATTTCGCGCTAACACATGCCGCATGTGGGCCTACAATATAAAAACCCAATCTCAAATGAACATAAGCCCTGCAACTCTTGCCGTCCTTCCCTGAACAGGGGTGACATTGGCAGTGAACCTTTTTTTTTTTTACAGTATGGGTGGTCAGCCGTATACCAACCTATAAGTCAAGGAACATACATGACAAATTACATTTTTTTAAATCAACAAATTATAATATATAAGTACATGGACACAAAAAACTAAATCATAAAACCAATTTCACTTTAATAAACCCTAGCCGCCAACATTGGATCATCCCTGATAAGTTCAGTTTTTTGTCTGTCATCCATCAAAATGGCTTCATTCACTGATGCATTTCTTTTTAAAACCAGTTTTGCCAAAAGTTGAATGAGTTCTGGCCAAGATGCTTCCGCACACAATAAAGTTAGAAAAATGGTTGGTTTGCCCAACTGCCTAATCATAGCTAATAGCTCTTTCTCTTTCTTTTCCCAACAAGATGGGGATGAACGCACATGATCCAAAACTCAGAATCCATCATCATTGTTAGAATGACACTCCTGTCACAGCCATGTTGGCAACTACCTATTATATAACTTTGTATGGTTGGTAGCACAAATACATTCCTGTCTGTCAAACCACTCTACAAGTGACATGTGTTTTCTTTAACATCCGCTAACCTGCAAGCCATCCCATCAGTTGAATGAGGTTATTAAGTGTTTTGTTATTTGCGATGTCTCCAGCTGTAATATTGCCCGTGTTTTTGTTTTTCCGCAAACATATATTAACGCTAGATAGACAAGCCAGTTCAAGTTTTTTCTTCGCAGCATACAGAACTCTTGTAGACGTACATGCTCTACGATCATATCGGCGAACCTCTGATTTCACTCTCTCCGCATACGATACGTTTTTTTAGTAATTTAACTTCTTGCCAAGCATATATTTTTGGAAAGCTTAATTCTTCTATATCGGGATGAAGATGCCACGATGCTCTTCTTGTCCTGGAGCAATGACTTGAATTCCAGCATTATTTTGGATATTGTTATCGATGACTGGCCTGGAACCACCTGCCACATCATGTGAGAGAGCTAGAGGACCATGGAAAGTTCCGGAATGCACTAAAGACAAGCAAATTTCTGGCATCGTTTGCACCAGCGCCCTTGGAGTGACTACATCACGAAACGGCGCTGTAAAGAAATCATCAACTCATCATCATCATCATCAAGGACTTCGTCGTTGTACAGTACACAGTCGTTTTCAATTGCACTATTTTAATCGCTTTCCATAGTCGTAGATTGACAAAATGGTTGAACAGTTTTTTCTGCATCCGCTTCATCAACAATGAATGGAATTATGCAATCTTTTTCATTCTCGTACCTTTGAAAAAACAAGGCATCTAAATCGATTTCATGTTTCCGATACAGCGGAGTTTTGACAAGGTATTTTAGAGCCTCACATATGACATACTATTGCTGGTTGGATTGTCTCAAACATGTAATGCGTAGAATGATCAATATGCCTTTTAAGTTTTATTTGAATAGTCGACATTTCATTAAACTTTCTGGGCAGGACTTGGACAATGTTGTTAACTTCAATGAGAATATTTACTATGCTTCCTTTCAAACCCAGTTGGGGATTGAGCGCACTGTAACTCTGTCGCCATTCCGCTAGGGGTGGCTAGAGCCTCTGCAGAGCTGCCTCCATTTTTTCCTATCCTTACATACCTCTTTCAATTCATTCATATCCATCACTCACTTTGTTATCCCATTCTTTCACAATCTCCTCAATCTGATCACTCCATACTTTTCTTGGTCGTCCCTTCCCTCTTTTTCCTTTCACACTTTCTTTGTATTGAGCGCAAAAGGTTTTAATGCGCGTATTTGCATGAAATTGATGAACGGCGATATCATTCTCTCTTCCAAAGGAGAAAGATTTGTCAGACATTTTGGCAATTTCGGAAATTCCAATCCAAGGCGTACAGAAAGTTTTGGTATTTTATTTTTCTTGGCGTAATTGTGGCATGTGTTGCAAATCCATGTTGTATTAGTATTACGTGAAATGTAATTTTTAAGATCGTTGTTCAATTTTTCTGATTGAAATGACACAACCGAATGCTTAAAAAATAAACCTTCACAGAAAGCGCAGATTAGCTCAGGACGCAGTGCTCTAGATTTAATAAATTGAATTTTTGCAGTGTTTGCCAAATTCTTTTTTACGTGTAAGGTATCCCTGTATTGTTCACGAAACCTATAAACATCATTAAACCTTTTTTCTGAGCGCAACATGGTGTTTCTTGACATTTCTTTGTTTTTATTTTGCTCATCTCGCCTGTTTATTTGTTTTTGTATTTTATTCGCCTCTTTTTCTTTTTCTAGATATGTGTCATCTTGCCGGCGCAGTTGTTTTTGTATTTTATTCGCCTCTTTTTCTTTTTCTAATGTAAACTCATTTTGTCTGCGTGATTTATTCCTCTTTTTCTCTTTCATAAATAGACTCATTTTCTCTGCGCAATTTCTTCCTTGTTTTATTATATTCCTTCTCTCTTTTATAAACTGACTCGTCTTCTCGGCGTAGTTTATTCCTTGTTTTATTGAACTCTCTCTCTTTCTCATAAATTGATTCATCTTCCCTACGTAATTTATTCCTTGCTTTATTAGCTTCCATTTCTTTTTTCAAATTATTTTCATCTTGCCTGTATACATTTTTTCATGTTTTTTTATTTGTCTTTTTGTTTCTATTTCTTTTACTCTAAAGAACTCTGGATTGTTATCGATCACGTTTTTGACAAACTTTGCTTCCGTAAAACTTTGTCTCGATTTTCAATGAATATTGGAGCAATGCAAAAAATATTATTCCCCATATTCTTCTTCTTCTTGTGCCACTTCTAACGAAGATCGGCGATCATCATAGCTATTTTGATTTTTGATGCTGCGGCTCGAAACAGGGACTTGGTGCTTCTGCCGAACCACTGTCGCAGGTTCTTCAGCCACGATGTCCTTCGGCGTCCCTGAGATTTTCTCCCCTCAATCTTACCCTGAATAATAAGATGAAGGAGACAGTACTTCTCATTTCTCATAATGTGACCGAAGTACATTAGCTTTCTCTGCTTAATGGTAGGCAGGAGCTCCTTTGTAGTGCGCATTCATTGAAGGACTTCTTCATTGGTGACTCGATCACGCCAAGAGATCCGAAGCATTTTTCGGTATAGACACATCTCAAATGCTTCAATTCGTCTCTCCAGTGCCTGCGTGAGAGTCCATCCCTCCATACCATACAGAGCGATCGGGAAAACGTAGCACCTCACTATGCGTTTCAGGAGTTCAAGGCTTAAATTTCGGCACAACAGTAATTTGCTCATTTTAGCGAAGACATTTCGGGCTTGCTCTAGTCTGCTTCTGACTTCTTGACACATGTCCCACTTTTCGTTGACCACACATCCCAGGTACCTGTAACTAGTGCATCTTTCAATGCTTTCGCCATCTAGTTCTACATGCTGTTCACAATCAATTTGGCCAAATGAGAGACTGATGTGAATTTAAGAGCTATCGCTGTGCCTCTAGTTACAGCTTGTCCTGCTTTATTTCTTGAGTGTGGGTCGAACATCCAAACATGGCCTTCCATTGACAATACCAGAATCGAAATTAAATTTGAAGTGAGCACACCAGCGTACCATTCAGTGTCAAAAAAACGATTTAATTCTTTTTCTACTTCTGCATGTACGTATTGCCCCTGAAATGCCTCCAGAGGACATGTAATTTTAAAAGTGATATTCACGTAGAGCAAATCACTTATTATTTCGTCTGCAGTCAAATATCTTGGAGCGGTGCGGTTTGGATTAGCAATTAAGAATTTTTCTATTGACATTTGATGAGCTGCGTTGCCATTCCAAAGAATGGTATCAATAGTCTGGCTTGTCCACGTATCTGGAGGATCAATGCATGCCGCGCATGGAGCTATTATGCAATTGCTGGTGCATTGAGTGTTAGGAAAACGCTCGGGGAATAAATCTGCGCTTTGACTCATTGTGCCACAGATTGCCTTATCTATAAGAATTTCAGCATTTTGGGTTATGGGTTTTTATCATGACTCTGGAGGAAATGAAAGAAGTATGCAAGGATAGAAAGAAATGGCGGTTGATCTGTGATGTTGGCGGCTAGGGTTTGTTAAAGTGAAATTGGTTTTATGATTTAGTTTTTTATGTCCATGTATATATTGTTATTTATTGATTTAAAAAAAAAATGTAATTTGTCATGTATGTTCCTTGACTTATAGGTTGTTATGCGGCTGACCACCCATACTGTAAAAAATTGGTTCACTTTGCCAATGTCACCCCTGTTTCAGGGAAGGACGGCAAGAGTTGCAAGGCTTATGTTCATTTGAGATTGGGTTTTTATATTGTAGGTCCACATGCAGCATGTGTTAGCGCGAAATTATACATATCTGCTTGTGGGAATGCATTTAATATAAATCTTAAATGATATATATCTTTGCAGCTTAGATTAGATTAGATTAGATATCATGATTTTTCTTAAAATTGTATGTTTTACTTTTGTTTACAACTTTGAGCATGTCAATTTTTTTTTAATTTGTAGTAATTTTTTTAACGATTTTACTCTTTGTTGTTGTTATTTTTCTTATTTATAGTATTATTTATGACATTTTTCTTTGTATTCTTCTTTATCCCTTTTCCTTCCATGATTATATCGTCGGCAAATCTCCTACAAATTGAACAAGAAAGTAAAAATGGCAGCTAATCTGTAATGTTGATTTGAAATGTTGGCGGCTCATTCATTCATAATTTTATGTTTTTTTTTTGTATACCTGAATGTTATTTATTATTTGTATTTCTTGACTTATATGCTATAAAAATAAATTTATACATCAAAACAGTGACTCTTATTTTTTTTTTTAATGTCTCAGACCACTTCCGAGGCCACCGCGCGCCACCCTGTACATGTAAGAAAGAGTTTAAAGAAAGGATTTTTGGAAGATGAGATAAATACATGGAAGTGATGAGAAAAAAATCCTGTAGGTTCCATGTATTTTACACATTTTCAATAAAATATTCATAATTTAATTGTACATTGAAGCTTTCACGGCCGGTTCTTGTTGACACAACAATCACTTTTTTGGGCTATGTAGCCGTGGTCTGATTGATTCTTTCCGGACAACACCTTCTCTCAGGGTCAGTCTCCCCTCCACTGACCCACGCCCTGTATATCCATCCCATCCGGGGATGTGTCACAGGACTCGCATGCAAAAGTTATGTGAGATGCGAGTGGCAGAAGGCCTTCCCGTGAAGCTACACTTTCCCAAGTGTTTACACAAAGCAAAGGAGGCTCAGAAATCACTGAAAGATTATAGCCGTGAGAGTTTAGGGCTCTTTCCGGACGAGTTTAGGAGAGTTTAGAGCTCTTTCCGGACAGTGAGACAACCAATAGGAATGAACAAAGCACGCCTGCGCCAGTACCGACCAATAGAATTCCTTGTGACTCGCTGACGTCATTGCGGGCCAATCAAATTGCAAGTACGTCAGGTTCCTTGCCCACCAATGGCGGCTTGATTTCTCACAGTAAAAACGACAATACTAATCCAAAGGCTGGCGTTGTTTCTAGTGCAGCAGATCCTGTAAGAAGATCACAGCGACTAGCCAACCGCTGATAATGCCCATCGGAGCAATGGGCGAAACCAGACCACGGCTACATAGCCCGAAAAAGTGATTGTTGTGTCATAATTTAATTGTTGGTACTCCTGCCTAAATGGAACTATTTAAAAAATGCTGGCTTCTAATTGGTTGATAGAAAACAAACAAGCCATCACTATTTATACACTATAAATAAAAAATATAAGTAAAAATTAAATACAGTAAATGCTTTGATCAATAAAAATAGAGTCAGAATATTTAAAAATTTCCTCGATGAGGGACGTCACACATATATAAGGTCCTTAGCAACCAACAACAATATAATGGTTAGCATTTTGCCTAGCAACTTTGTGGGGTTATGTAACAATTTTGTCTGTGACTTTTTTGCTTGGCTTCCATTGATTTTTTGGGTTATTTTAATAAGCATCATCTGTCACTTGAAAAGAGTATTAAAATGAATGGAAAGTAGGCTTTGTAAGAACTGTCCAATATATTTTTGATGCTCGATTAATCTCATTGATTAGATTTAAAAGTATATAATGGTTGACTAGTAGTCCTCATTGCTGTTGACCTGCAAAAATGAAAAAATGAATTAATTCACGCTTGCCAATTTTAACAGATAAAACACATATTTTCCAGGCAAAGCCCTCTTGAGAATTGACTCGGCAAAAAATTCAAAATAGGTAAGTTTTTTTTCTAAGCGGGCAAACAACACAGATCTATGTGAATAGGGTACTTAGAAACCAATAACAAACATTATACTGGAGAGTTTATTTTCGGGATCTGTGGGAGTTGGAGGTGCTGGACGTTTCGCCCATGTCTATGTTGTGCTTTTTCAGCGTGAAAGTGAAGTCAAGATGATGTTGATGAAATTGTGACAAAACGTCCGGAAGCTCCAGCTCCCACAGACCACGACAACAGATCCCGGAAAGCATCTCTCCAGCATCATCAGCCGGTCGTGTAAGCCTAAAACTCCCAAAGCAAAACATAAGTTTTTGACCTGTTAATCCAAGATGGCCGCAAGTGAACAGCTGATTAGTCTTCATACAAATATTACCGATATTCGGTAGGTAAGAATTACTGTGGTGATGAGACTTCCAGCCCTGGCCGGCTTGGCAGTGGACTTTCCATTTATGATTCTGATAGTTATCATTCTAAGGCTCATTTATTATTTGTTTCACTACTGCATGCCCAAACTGTATCTGTACCCTGAGTACCAGTTGCAAAACTTGAGTAAAGTAAAGTTTACGGAAAGTATTAAAGAGTGGCTTTCCCCAAAATCTGCCATTTTTGTTTGTTTGAACTTGATTTCCTTCATCACTGTAACTCTTTTGCTAAGACCATAAAGTGTAAGAAACAAAAATAGCAGATTTTGGGGAAAATCAGTCTTCAACACTTTCCGTAAACTTTACTTTACTCAAGTTTTGCAACTCGTACTAAGGGTACTGGTCTTCAGAATTTTATAAATAAATGAAAAAATTGTTGGTTTTTGTAAGCAAGCTTTCATCCCCTGATGTGAATACCAAGGTTAGTAGTAGGTAGGTTATTCACCTTGAGAAAGTGGTGGTGCGCCAGGGTGTCCACGTTGGGCCTCTGCGTGGGGTCGTGCTGCAGACAGGACATGCAGAAGTCGGAGCCCTCGCGAGACAGGCTGGGGGGGACGTCGGGGCAGCCCCCCATCCCCACCACAAACATTATCTGGTAGTTGGAGTCGTACTCACTCCACGGGCGCTGGAATGCAGCAATTAAACAAGTCAGCCATATGGCCTCTATCCTTCAGGGTTTTTCCTATCATGCTACTCAAATGCTTCATTTCCACCGTACAAACTTAACTCATTTCGCTATCATTCACTGTCCATGATTCACTTCCATACATCAAAGTCGGAAACAATATGCCATTGTATACCGCCATTCTCAGATCCATCGTCAATCGCTTGTTCTTTGCTATTCTTCCTATTGCACCGACCACTTGCTTTCCCTTACACATCCTATTCTCAAGTTTCCTTGTCATCTTCCCATTCTTTTCAAACATACTGCCCACGCATCTAAATTCATCCACAATTTCAACTTTCGTACCATTCAACATGAACGTGCATTCTTCAGTTTCATTCCTTCTGTCAAAAATCAGTACTTTCGTCTTACTTGCATTAATTTTCAACTTGTTCACACACAGAGCATTGCCTATAGTTCCGCTGCTGAATCAGCAATTAATACTGCGACATCAGCATAAAGCACAACTCCGGCTTTTCTCTCTCCAATCTGTATGCCATGTCCTTCCAGATTCGCTTGTTTAACACAATGATCCATGATTATATTGAATAACCATGGGCTCATTATGCAACCCTGTCTCACACCCTTGTACACATTAAAATACTCGCTGTATTCTCCATCCACCCTGACACACGCCCTGCTATTTTAATAGATGGCGCGTATCGCGTTCAAAAGTGCTTTGTTCACACCATACCTCTTTAGCACACACCACATCATACTTCTATCCACCGAGTCAAAGGCCTTAATGGGATTGGATTCTTGATGGAAAAGGATTTTTGATGACGGTCATTTGAAGAGTTGACTTGGCTTACCTTCCCAGAGGCCATTTCGACGACCACACACCCCAGGGACCAGATGTCGGCTGCCCGGCCGTGGCCCGAGGACTTCATAAACACTTCTGGTGCCATGTAAGCTGCAACACAAACAAAATCATGTCAATTATGAGCAGATAATTGTAATAAATGTTTTAAGGCTTTCACGGCCGGATTCAGATGCTTGATTTTGTTCCCCTTCTGAAGGTAGCAGAGCCCCGAAGAAGTCATACACAGTGGTGAAGAAACGTAAGCTGAAGTCTTCAAAAAGTCTCAAGAAGAAAAAAGAAGAACAAAACTATGGACCACGGTCAAAGCCCGGAAAGACAAGATCAAGCAGATAATTGTTAGTTTTATATTATTTCATTTATTGTTTGTTTTCTATATTTCAATTTATATTACAAATTTCTTGACTTATAGGCTGGTATGAGTCTGACCACCCATACTGTAAAAAATGGTTCACTTTGCCAATGTCACCCCTGTATCAGAGAAGGTCGGCAAAAGTTGTAGGGTCTGTGTTCATTTGAGGTTTGGATTTTATTTGTAAGTACACATTCAGCATTTGTAAGCGCGAACTGCATGTGTTTGTTTGTGGGCATGCATTTGATATGAGCTTTGAATGTGAATATATCTTTGCAACTTAGATTATAGATTATAGATAGGTAGGTATAGACTTATATATAAGACCCCCAAATGCGACCCCTTCAGGGATAATCTATAATCTCTATAATCTAAGTTGCAAGGATATATTCATTTAAAGCTCTCAGATGTAAGCCCACAAACCAACAAGTGTAGTTCGCGCTTACAAATGCTGAATGTGTACTTACAAATAAAATCCAAACCTCAAATGAACATAAGCCCCACAACTTTTGCCGACCTTCCCTGAAACAGGGGTAACATTGGCAAAGTGAACCATTTTTTACAGTATGGGTGGTCAGCCTCATACCAACCTATAAGTCAAGGAATATAATGCAGGCAAGAAATTAAACTATATGTGTAGCTTAGTTGCGTTTAAGTCAACGGCCAAAGTGACAAAAGAATAACACTGATAAGAGTTTAAGAGTGAGTTGTCCCCAGGAGACTTGCCTTGTGTCCCGATGTAGCCCTGCAGCTCCCCGGGCACTGTAGTGTTGGCCCGGATCTTCACCGCACACCCAAAGTCTCCGAGCTTCAGACAGTTGCCGCCTTCGGTCAGGAATATGTTGCCACCTGTAATAAATGCATCATTTCCATGATTGGTAAACCTTTAATACGCAGTCAATGCCTTTAATATTGAGTGTTGAAATGGACTTCCTAAGAAGTATGATTGGGAAAAAACAGAGTGATAGGGTGAGGAATGATTTTGTAAGAGAAGAATGTGGTGCAAGAGAAAGTGTGAAAGTAAAGATTAAAAGAAACCTGTTAAGATGGTTTGGACATATGGAGAGAATGAATGATGAGAAACTGACAAAGAAAATGTTGCAAGAATAGATGGATGTCGTGGTAGAGGAAGACCGATAAAGGTATGGATGGATCAAATTTCTGAAATAGCGAATGAATGGGATATCCAGTGTTATAATAAAAAGAGTGTGTATGAAGAAGATTATGACTCTGGATTAAATGAAAGAAGTATGTACGGACATGAAAAAATTGCAGTTGATCTGTAATGTTGGCGGCTAGGACTAGGGTTTTTTAAATTAGAATTTTGTATTACGATTTAGTTTTGATGTTCCTAACGAACACGATAATACATAGAGAGCAGATCCACGTTCAGGCACTCTGGGGGTTAATAGCGCTAACGAATGAGAGTTTGATAGATTGTTAGCGCTTGCTACCACATAAATGTCAATCAAAAAAATAAAGCATCCAAATGGGATTGCACAATTAGATGATGCATTTACTTTTGATGTCTCTGTGGGCGATGGCCCGGGTGTGCAGGGCCCTGACGGCGCTAACGAGCTGCCCCGTGAAGCGCCTGATGAGAGTCTCTGGTAGACCGTTAGCCCCGGCTCCGGCCACAAACGCCTCTAGCGAGCCCTCCACACACAGCTCCATGAAGATCAGCATCTCCTCCTGGAAAACAAATGTTCATTGCAAATATTACCATATGACAAACATGATATAATACGCAGGCACGGCCATTAAGACCTTAAACACCGCACTGGTACGAAGTGTCTTTGAATTTAATGCAGCAATCTGGGCTCCTCATGAAAGTAAATATATTCTTATGCTGGAGCAGATTTTTACAACTCAGTCTATGTATATTTTCCCTACCTACATCCCACTGCATTCTTAAAGGGACACCTTGGATTTGACTCTTTTCTCATGAGAAGGCTTTTGCCCAAGGCATCCTCAAAAGTAATTCCTCCAAAAGTAAAATCCGGGGTCTGTTGCGGTGGTCTATTGGAGCCGGAGCTTCTGGACGTTTCGCCCATGTTTACGATGGGCTTCTTTAGCTTGAAGTGTGATGATGAAGATAATCTTGATGAAAACTGTGACGAAAGTGTGTGTACATAGACCACGGCAACAGAAAACAACTTTCCAACATCATCAGCTGGTCGTGTAAGCCTAAGACTCTTATTCAGTACGTTATGGTCTGTCCAGTGCCACTTAAAGCAGGCCATACCTTTGATGACATCGATGACACCATGATTTAAAGAAATAATGATACGTCAGTGCTTACCCTGTGTATCTCCACTCCGTAGTAGCGCACTAGGTTGGGATGCACCACCCCCTCCAGCACCTGCAGCTCGTTGGCCGCCCTCTCCACGGCCCGGCGGTCCCCCAGGCCGAGGCTCACCTCCTTCATGGCCAGCAGCTGCCCCGACTCTGTGTTCACCACCGTGTAAACCTACAACCATGGAGGTGGTATTTCAATGAAGGTGATTTAGTTCCAACCCAAATGATGCATCGTCGTTGACAAGGTACATTGTTTATACTGCTGTCTCGCTCACAACATATGATTTTTTTTTGTCATTTTCTATGTAAGCAACGTGTCTCCACTCCATCTTCAATCTATGTACATATCACCATGGAAACCTATAAAATCACTATGTCAACGGAATTTGTTACTAGTATTGTTGAACGCATGAAAATATCAAAATACCATTTATATTTTCAAATATGCTCTTTGCTTGGTGAAAAAAAATCATATGCCTTTACCAAAGACTGGTCACTAAAGGTCCATCCAGTCTTACAGCAACTGGGTCTTGCTTAAGAATTGGCACTTTCGGTAGCAACGACCAAGCTCGTAAAAAGTCCGGTTGATAGCTCAGTTGGTAGAATGCTTTCCTTCTATACTGAGGGCAAGGGTTCGATCCCGATCCCCACCAAGGGTGTCAGATATGATTTCCTGCTTCGGTGTTCATTTCAAACCCAAATACAAATACCAACGTAATTGTATAAAATAGTTTTCTAAGTGAAATATTATTCCACATTTTATAAAGTAATGCTACTAAATCAAACAAACCTTGCCGAAGCGTCCCTGGCCGATCTTGATGCCGCGCTGCCACTTGAAGGTCACAGGCCTGGGCCGGAAGTGCTCCCTGGGGGTGGAGCCCTGCTGTACACGGCCAATGACGCCCGTGGTCCTCAGGGTTGCGTCACGCCGACAATCCAGTTCTCGTAGGGCAGACAACTGCTTGCCGTAGCCCACTGGAACCAAACAAGATGTTGATTCATTTAATTTTAGGAATTTTAAGGTCATAAAGTCAGGGCCCTCGTTAAACTGACATCTAAATTTGTCTGTAAACTTGGTGTGCAGCTGACCACCCATGCTGTAAAAAATAGTTCACTTTGCCAATGTCACGCCTGTTTCAGGGCAGGTCGGCAAGAGTTGCAGCAACATTGTTTTATGTTTTAAAAAAAAAAAATCCTGTGGGAAAATGAAACAATGTTGAAATAAAAAATTAGTGTTTTTTAAAAAACATAAATCAATCAACATGAATTTTCAGTGTTAATACACAAACCATAAAGAATATAACTTTTTTTTGTCTATGTCATTTGTGCTGACTCTATTGAAGTACAAAACAAACACATTTCCTTTGGTAAGGATCCTCAAACAGATTTATACACAAAATGGAGAGAGCAGTATTATCCGTTCACCTGCTTCTTCAGGATATGACTGAGAGTCTGTGGGAGTCTCAGCTGGAGGTGTTGGTGATAAAGCTGCTTGGACGTTCCTCTCTGATAATGGATGCTGGAACAAATAAACACCATGTATTAATCTCTCGAGTGTCAGAACGTGGATCCACACTCTATATACTTTTCAGATTTTTTTTCGTTTTTCTTTAGTACTCACACAGAAATAAGATCAAAAATACAGTTTAACATTATTTTATTGGATAAAACTACCCATCCATTAACATAAAATAATTAATTTTTGTTTATAATTAGTTGTAATGTACTTAGTTGATTTTGAAAATTTATAAGTTAAAAAAACCTTTTTTTTTTTCATATTCCTTGACTTATAGGTTGGTATGAGGCTGACCACCCATACTGTAAAAAATGGTTCACTTTGCCGATGTCACCCCTGTTTCAGGGAAGGTCGGCAAAAGTTGTGGGGCTTATGTTCATTTGAGGTTTGGATTTTATTTGTAAGTACTTATTCAGCATTTGTAAGCGCGAACTACACGTGTTGGTTTGTGGGCATACATCTAGGAGCTTTAAATGAATATATCCTTGCAACTTAGATTATAGATATGACTCACACAGGCACAATAAAGGAAGGGTCTGTTTACATTACAAAGGTCATAGGGCGGTATGTGGCTGACCACCCATTCTGTAAAAAATGGTCCACTTTGCCAATGTTACCTCTGTTACAAGGAAGGACGGCAAGAGTTGCAGGGTATGTGTCCATTTGAGATTTGGGTTCACATGCGGCATGTACAAGCGCAAACTTGTATGTGTTTGCTTGTGAGAATGCATATAATGCAGGCTCAGCGTTCAGTTGTTTGCTTGACTTTTGTAATTTTTCATAAAACTTTTCAGAAGTCAGGAGTACGTACATTGAGGTTTGAATTTTTTTTTTTTTTTTAAGGAATCCTGTGCGGGAGGCTCCCCAATTCTTGAGAGTCTTGGGGGTCTATGTCACCCTGGAAGGGTGCCGCAGAGGTGTTGCTTGAGTTCTTGGTTCTGTCGTGAGGCGCTGCAAGGAAGTGGTGATTGATGTTGGTTTTGAATAAAACCGGATTAAATTGGGAAGGGAACACAGATACTGGTAGACCATTCCATAAACGGGCAGTTTGGCAAAGGAATGAGTCATGAAAACGCCAAGTTCTCATAGTTTTGAGATTGACTGCAAAGGGATGAATGAGAGTCGTACTACGAGTTTCCCTTTCTGAAATGAGAGGGGGAGGGATTAATGAATGGAGCTCATTAGAACAAGCTCCGTGGTAATATCGATAAAAAAGACTGAGCATTCCAACTTTTCTTCTGTGCTGGAGCGGCTGCAGATCGGATGTCAGAGAAGGATCATTGATTAACCTCACTGCCTTCCTTTGCACAGAATCAAGTTGGTCACTTAACTTCTTGGACATACCACACCAGAGATGGCTGCCATATTCGATAATGGGGCGGATTTGGGATTTATACAGAGTCAATAACTGGGCTGAAGTAAAAAACCTACGGGCTCTGTATAATATGCCGAGTCGCCGGAAAGCGGAAGTTGTGCGAGACTCAATAGCATCATGGTATTTTAACTCTGATGACAGAGAAACACCAAGAAGAATTAAGTGTTCATGGTTAGAGAGGGAGACATTGTCGAAAGTTGGGAGATAGTTGTTTGGAATCCTCTTTAAGGATATCAGACATGCTTGAGTCTTTTTGATGTTGAACTCTACAAGGTTGTCAGTGCCCCAACGGCTGACAGCCCTGAGATCTGTATTGATCTTTGAAGCTGGATTGAAATGGTATTTGAGGTATTTCTCGGAAGGTAACCTGAAGGTAGGGGGGTAAATAGTGCTTCAGGGACACTTACAGCGGAGAAGTGCATGGAGCTCCTGGTGCGCTGCGGCGGAGGAGTGCCCAGGGCAGAGGTGGGCGTGGACAGGGCGCTGGACCTGGAGGAGCCTATCACGTGCGATATGCAGTTGTCCATCATGGCCTTCAGCTTCTGCAATCACAACAATATTCCATCAATAGGGTAGTTTCACTTTTTTTTATTTCATAAAATGATACAGGTTTATTTTTAAAATGTAATTTGTTGTGTATGTTCCTTGACTTATAGGTTGGTATGCGGCTGACCACCCATGCTGTAGAAAATAGTTCACTTTGCCAATGTCACCCCTGTTTTAGGAAAGGATGGCAAGAGTTGCAGGGTGTATGCCCATTTGAGATTTGGGTTTTTATGTTGTAAGTTCACATGCGGCATGTGCAAGCGTGAACTTGTACGTGTCTGCTTGTGAAAATGCATATAAAGTGAATCTATCATGTTACATATATTTGCAACTTAGATTAAATTAGCATAAAATGATAGACTACATTTTTAAAAATGCATCTGCGTTTATAAAAAAAAATTATCTAAAAAGAATTAGTTTTTAAATTATAGCTCTTTAAAATTCACACATTTTCAATCGACGGTAAAACAGGGCATTTTTTTATTTAGGCGGATATGACGTCGATGGATCTTCGGATCTTCCGAGTGTACCGTTGGGCCCAGGCAGTCTGCCGGATCCATCTACATCATTTTGTCATCACGGCGTGGCTAGCCGGCCGCGCTGCGTTTTGGCGGGACTCAAATTCTCAGCATTTTATTGTTGAAAATCATCAATGATATCTTTATTTTTACTACTTAAAAAATATATGGTAGTGATCCTTGAAATGTACTCTCATGGAGTTATAATATAGGGGAGCGGTAACTAAAGTACTGAATTGGTTCATACTTTTTCCCTGTTGCGCTCCTCATGTGTCAAACGTTGCAGTGGTACCCCGAATGTACGGCGGCAACAATTACAAATATTACGCATAAAATATCACAATGGTTATAATGAAATGAGTGATAAAATTAAAATATGTTTATACACTTTGAAAATATAAAATACTGGCATCAATTTTGGCGATCACAATATTTATAACGCGTGTTATCTGTCAACTTTAGCTATTTCCGGTCAAATCAGCAGCCATTATTTGCAATGGTACCAACATTCAAGATTTTTTTTTTGGGCTTTTGTTGAGTTTTTTGTACAAACGAAAATGCAACTGTGAAGTTCTTTGTTCTCTTTCTAACTAATGACCATTTTCGTAAGTAAGTTGAGACAGATATATACGTCTATTTTCGTTAAAATAACTTCTTGTCCACAGATGTTATTAGTCAATGTGTACTCTACACCACAGTGGCGAAGGGTGCCATACAAGCCGATTCCCATCGGTTTCCCGTTTAAAATGAGGAAAAAATGATAATAAAGTAGACTGCATGGTTTCAATGGGGAAAAATATGTATTGTTTCTTTGGTTTTAAATGTATTTTTTTACTTTGTGCCTATATTTTTTAACTACTTTGTTACATCATTTTAAAAGGGAAGCCGATGGGAACCGGCTTGTATGGCACCCTTCGCCACTGCTACACAACCATAGTATTTTCAACCGTTTTCCCCACCACTGCAATCACCCTATCGCAAGACCAAAAGTATCAATGTAAAATGAATTGTGGAATACAAAATGCAAACCTCAAATTCTTCATCTGTCAAATGCTTTGTGTGCTGGGGATCGCAAGTCAGCATCAGAAATTCCAAGCCATGATTCGCCCATCTGAAAAATAAACCAAAAAATCATCGATTGACACTAACTTAAATGGAAGATACAACAGCACACCAAATGAGCCATTTTGTTTTCATAAATTTATTCCATTTCCGAAATGTTTTATATTTGGTGTATGGAACTCTATAACATGCCATCTTTTTAAAACTAAGCAAAAGTAAGATATAAGAAAAATAACGCCATTTCTATTTTTAACCAGTAAGTAAATCACAAGAAAGTACTTAACACTCAAAAAGCATAATACAACTAAACTTATAGTAACTTTTGAGAAATTGCCATTTTTCAATCTAATCTAATCTAAGTTGCAAAGATATGTAACATTAAGCATTCACATTATATGCATTTTCACAAGCAGACACGTACAAGTTCGCGATTAAACATGCCGCATGTGGATTTACAATATAAAAACCAGAATCTCAAATGAACTAAAACCCTGCAACTCCTGCCGACCTTCCATGAAACAGGGGTGACATTGGTAAAGTGAACCATTTTCTACAGCATGGGTGGCCAGCTGCACACCAAGTTTACAGACAAATAATTTAACAAGGGCGCTGACTTTATGACCTTAAAATTCATAAAATTAAATGAATCACCATCTTGTTTGGTTCCAGTGGGCTACGGCAAGCAGTTGTCTGCCCTACAAGAATGGAGAACTGGAAACAGGGGTGACATTGGTAAAGTGAACCATTTTCTACAGCATGGGTGGTCAGCCGCATACTAACCTATAAGTACTGACAAAAATGAAATAATGCGTGCCATCTATTGGAGTGCCATCCCACATATCACGTGCTAAGAGAGGCCAAATCAAAGAAAGTTAATAATAGATTTACCTTGGTCGAAGACCTCTGCCTCTCTCACACCGTTCCATGGCAAAGTTCATCCACTGCTTAGCAAACTGCACAAGGCCTCTGGAAACCGTCACCTCCCAGTCAGTCTCCATTGTGTCTTCACTGACAGAACTCTTGACCGGACACACTCTATCCACTTCGTCCACTCCAGGATCCTCTACGGCCTTCACCCGATTGCACTCCTCGCATCCCGGTATTCCGTTCTTGAAATAATCCACATCCAACTCGGACAGAGAAGTTCCGCCGACGATAGAACTGAAGCTCGGGAATTTACTGCTCAGCCACGACTTTTTCCGGATTATCTTCGAGTTCTTCTTACAAGGCATACTATAAGAATAATTGTCGTCTTCTTTTGACATTCCCCGGAAGGACGTTTTCGGGTTTATCGGCGGGTATTGGAACTCTGGGTTTGTCGTGGGTGTGAAGAGATTCAACGGGTAATAGTTGTCTTCTATTGAGGTGTGATTGTTGTCGTAGCTTATGCTTTCTGAACGGGAAAGTTTTGGGCGTTGAGAACGGGAGATTGAGTTTCTTGGGCATGTGTTTTGTCCCAATTCTGAATTCAGGTTGTCTGTGATGAGACGGCACATCTCTTTGTGGAACTGAAAAAGAAAGAGCAAAATTTTGTAACCTTGAAACTGTATTTTTGTTTTAATAAACGCAGCAAAATCACCAGCACGCTCCCCCAGTTCTTGTTTACCGTATACGCCAATCTTGTCAAATATGACTTTTTCCTGCAGTTGTCTTATGAATCAAATTCTACACAATCTGAGCTAAGAAAAACTGTAAAACTCGAAAATGTGAGAGTTCTTTTAAATATTTTTAAAATAAATTTCTTGTTTTTATAAGACACATTGGTCCAGTACACATGCAAACATTGCTCATGTAAAATTTTCTCAATGGCGTATACGATAAACAAGAACTAAGGCAGCGAGCAGTCGACATTGTACTCGTACCAACCCTAGCACCACCAGACATGTTCTCCGTTTGTGTATACCAACATTAAAAAATAAAAAACCGGCTAAAATAAAATACCGGCAAGGTTTACTCAGCCTTCACAAGAAATGAATGACAGCCCTCTCGGGAGCTAAGAAGCCCCTGCTTCAATTGAAGTGGTTGGCGTAAGGCTGGTCCCCTTACCTGTAAAAATAAATAGGTTCAACTCGCCACATGCGACCCCTTCGGGAATAACCTGGCAAGAAGTTACACTATATGTGTAGCTCAGTTGCATTGCATTTGCCTATCTAATAGGCGCATGTGCCTGTATGTGATGCACGCCTCAGATTCAGGGTAAGACACAACGATCCTGTCTTCAAAATTCCCAGCATCGAGTTGACATTTGAAATGTGAAAACTAACCTCAAAACCAAACTTGTATCCTTGTGAGACAATCTCCCGTGTGCGGGATTGCACGCTGGGCCTGTCCGCGTCCTCAAGCTCCATCAGCCTCTTGGGGGAGGTGGTCTCCTGCATCCTGCCTATGGTCCAGCAAAGGATGTTCTGTACATAGGCCATGGCGCGCTGGAAATTACAACAGTGCAAGGTCATCATCAAGAAAATTGAAGGGCCGGAGACTGGGAGATCATCCACAGTCTCCAGTCACTACCCTTTGCATTTCAGGAAGGGAAACTCGTAGTACGACTCTCATTCATCCCTTTGCAGTCGATCTCAAAACTATGAGAACTTGGCATTTTCATGACTCATTCCTTTGCCAAACTGCCCGTTTATGGAATGATCTACCAGTATCTGTGTTCCCTTCCCAGTTTTATTCAAAATCAACATAAATCGCCACTTCCTTGCAGCGCCTCACGACAAAAGCAACAATTCAAGCAACACCTCTGTGTCTGCAAAGTCAGGGGTACGTACATTGTGGTTTAGATTCCTGATTATTTTTTGCCTATTTCTAGGAAAGTAATCTGCAGTGGGGGGTTACAGACTCACACATATTATAGCTAAAGAGATGTCAATAGGTCAATTTTCAGCTGGAAGACCTCCTAAAAGGTGGAAAGATGTTGTACTTCCTCATACTGAGAAGATCCGTGAGCCAATATGAAGTTTTTTGTGAATCCCAGATTGAAGAATCAAAATCAAGAGGAAGATGACTAAGGGTGTTATTCACAAACAGCTGTGTCTGCTCACATATATCTTCTGCCTGTAGCTCCTGAAGATGGCGTTGTGGTGCAGGTGCATGGAGACGGTGCGGGCAAACTGCGCCGTGCTGAGCGCGCGCTCCCTCTCCTCCGTCAGCAGGCACTGCATCTCCCGGCAGACTGTCAGGATGCGCCATCTGGAATGGTGTACAGCAACTTCATGTTGTTTCAAATCAAAAAGATTGCCAATAAATAGTCATAATAGTTTTTATTTATTTATTTAACAAATATATACAGGACTGACAGTGAAACACGAAAACGTCACAATACATATAACATTGCAGACATAATACTCGTAGAACAATACACAGATACATTGTCTGCGCATCCATACGTCGTTCTAGTATACAAACAGACTCTGATAGTAAGCGATCCACACCAGCTGTAAATATATCCAGGTGTGGGGCTGAGGAGGCCAGAGTATTGAGCAGCGACAGCGCACGCACTGCCCAAGACTGACAGAGAACATTGGTTCGGCAGGCGGGCAATAATAACACTGAGGTCAGCTAGGTCATGTGCCAGTTTTTTGGAACTGCCGAAAAGACAATCGTGCACAGTCTTCAGGAACCGCTCTTTCTGTATTGCCGGGCCAGCGGCATGGAATGCTCTCCCAGAGAGGCTGAGAGTCCAGGACTATGAGACAGCCTTCAGGAAGATGCTGAAAACATTTATGTTTTCCCGCTAGAGCCCACATGCGCCTTTGTAGTGATATAAATCACAAAAAGGCGTAGATTAATTTAAGCTAGTTAGATCAAACAGGGAGAACAGTTGAATAAGACGGTATCCTCGTTTTTTGAACTTCGCCAGATAAAGGCAATCAGGAGATGTTTACCATCAGGGGCGGTCAAAACCCTGGTTAACGCTTTTGTGATGTCTCGGGTTGACTATTGCTCAACGCTGTATATAGGTCAGCCAAAAAAACAGTTCAGCCGGCTTCAATCTGTGCTGAACTCTGCAGCAAGACTCATATTCGGGATGTCTAAATTTAACCATATTACTCCATTGTTGAAAAAACTGCATTGGCTTCGTTTTCCGGAGAGGGTGGTCTACCGTGTTTGTCTGATGGTTTACAAAGCTGTCAATGGTGCGGCTCCTTCATACTTGTCTGACATGTTCTCACGTGTTGAGATAGATTTGAGACGCCAAACTCTCAGATCTGCGGAGTGTGGGGTGGTTGACTTAGTCCAGCCGTCACGTCAGACACGCACTAATTTTAGGGACCGTGCTTTCCGGTCAGAAACTGTTGGTGTCTTTAAAGGAGCACTAAAGACGCATCTTTACAAAAAGTCTTATCCGTGATTTGAGAGGGCCCTTGAGGTGTGACACACACAAAAACGGCGCTCTTTTATTATGTGTACCTTATAAATAAATTATCCTTGTATATATATATATAAACAGCCTTTCTTACTCCACTCCAGAATGTACGCCTCCTCTAATCTTCTACACACAGAGGCATCTGAGACTGTGGAGCTATGTTAGCAATTGTAATGTAAACAGATCCTTGCAACTTAGATTATAGATTGCTGAGGTATCATCCATAGAAATCAGCAGGGGGCACGGTCTTGGGAAATGAGCCAAACAGCCGGATATGAAGCTTTGATCTTACTTGATGGTATTGTGTGCTTCTTCGATGGGATCCAGCGCACTCTCAGACAGAGAGTCAGCAGTTTGTCCCAGCTCCGTCACTCTTTTCTTCAACCTGTCAGCCTCTCCATCTAGCTGCCTTACAGTCAAACAACTGAAAATATAAATAAAATATTTAACTTCATAGAATTCCATATTTCCCAGTATTGATAGATGAACATTATACTTAATTGTATATTACAACTTTCACAGCCGGTAGGTGACAAATAACTTCCATGACATTCAATTCTCCATGACTAACGCAACTAAAAAAAAAAACGCAACTAAGCTACACATATAGTGTAACTTCTTGCCTGCGTTATCCCTGAAGGGGTCGCATGTGGCGCTTCAGGACCTATTTATTTTTACAGCTAAGGGGCCGGCCTCACACCAACCACTTTGTTGAAGTGGGGATTTCCCAGCTCCCGGGGGGGGCTGGTTCTCATTTCTTGGGAAGGCTGAGTAAACCTTTGAGATCGAACCCTTGCTCTCGACATGGAATGCAAGCATTCTACCAATTGAGCTATCGACCTTTGTCGCTACAAAGCGCCAATTCTCAAGCAAGACCCAGTTGCTGTAAGGATGGATGGACCTTTGGTGACCGGTCATTGGTAAAGGTTTTTTTATGAATTTTTCAACCCGGCGAAGAGCAAATTTGAAAATATAAATGGTATATTTTCTGTGCTCCGCCGGGAATCGAACCCACAACCTTTCCATTCAGAGTCCGCAGTGTTACCACTGAGCTACGGACAGGTCACTGATGTCCTCAATACCACCCGCCATTATTATACTCACGAAAATCACGAAACCATTGAAATCTTCAATCACCGTGATAATTTTAATAGAAAGGAGGAAACGTCAAGATTGGATAAACCATGGAACCCAGCCCTTCGTAGATGTTTAAAAAGGCTGCCAATGAATAATACCGAGATGGTCGGCGCATATGCAACAAATGATAGCAAACACTGCTAAGCCTATTTCAGCGCTGACGTCATTGCGGGCCAATGAAATCGCGATCGCATGTGCACTGACGCGAAGCAATAGCAGTCTGATTTCTTACTGTCAATACAAAAAAGACAACAATACTAACTCTAAGGCCAGCGCCGGTTCAAGTACACCGGAACCTCTGAGAAGATGGAAGCGCCTGGTTAACCATTGATAATGCCCATCGAAGCCTATGAGCGAGACTGTTCGGAATAAAAACCAACCAGAACATTATGCTGTCTATTTCAGGTTCGCGGAAGACGCAGCTATCTCTTACGGCTCCTCTCAGGCTTTCATCCAGCAGTCAATGATTCCCACAATCTGACTTGTGTACAGATACAAATCCTTATGCTAAAACCATGTGTAACAACCAAACGATTAAAAACAGCTAAAACAGAATTCAAGATTCATCGTACCAGAAAGTAAGTGGTGCCAGAGTAGCGGCAGCCCTTAGACTGCGTGCCAGGTATCCGTTGAACAGCCATTCTCCGGCAAGGGTCGCTCGGGGAAGGTGCTCCATCCCTGCCCAGTCCGACAAGTAGGACAAGTACAACTGGAAACAATTAAAATATTTTAATTTTAAATATTCACTACAAAATAAACGCGGAACAAATTTTACTCTTCCTTGACTAATAGGTTGATGTGGGGCAAACCTCCCATGCTGTAAAATTTGGTTCATTTTTGTCAATGCCATAAATATATGAGTCCACGAATGGTACCCCTGTTCCAGTAAAAGGCGTAAGAGTTGCAGCGTTTATACCCTTTTAAGATTTAGTTTATTTTGTAGGTGCACTTTTTACTTGAGGTTTGAAATAAACACC
The DNA here is from genome assembly GCA_951799405.1 of Agapetus fuscipes. Taxonomy (NCBI): domain Eukaryota; kingdom Metazoa; phylum Arthropoda; class Insecta; order Trichoptera; family Glossosomatidae; genus Agapetus; species Agapetus fuscipes. Next base: position 11,337,666 of record OX637363.1, on the reverse strand, counting down.
AAAAAGAGAAAAAATTCTACAGCATGGGTGGTCAGCCGCATACCAACCTATAAGTCAAGGAACATACACAACAAATTACATTTTTATAATCAACAAATAAATATGTATGGACATCAAAACTAAAACAGAATACAAAATTCTAACTTTAAAAACCCTAGTCCTAGCAGCCAACATCACAGATCAACCGCCATTTATTTATGTACTCACATACTTCTTTCATTTCATCCAGAGTCATAACCTTCTTCACACAAGCTCTCCTTTTATTATGACTCTGGATATCCTTATAATAATTGAACTAAAAATTACAAAATAATCAAAGATTACGAATAAATGATGTTTACCTTGTAGACTTCATCCATTGTGGTGTCGAAGGTGGCCAGAACCTTGCTGTAGAAGTTCCGGCACGAGGAGTTCTCCGGCTCTGTGATGAGGGCGGTGTGGGTGTGCCGAACAAATCTGCCCCGGATTCTGACGGCGATGGACAGGCCCTCACGCAGCTCGCTGATCAGCTGCAACAAGCAAAGATCGATACAGTTACAAACGTATGAGCCCGATTGCGTGGCTTGCTTATGTGTGTGTGTCCGCCTCTAGTATAGTCTACTGTGAGTTTGTATGTATGCATGTGCCCAGGCATTTAGTTGTTGGTATGCGTAACTAGAATAATATGGAACAATACAGAAGTGTGCGGTTCACTGTAGAAGGGTCCGGAACATGCGAGAGGCGTCCGTTTAGACCAGGGGTGTCCAACATAATATTGTGGAGGGCCAGATTAAGTATTTTTGTAATCCTGTCGGGCCAAAAGAAATGCTCAAGTTCAAGATTCACCTGTTTTATTGACAGGACAGAAGGCTTCTCCGGTTTAGTCTCCAGCTTCATGGACAGATACTCGTGGATATTTTCTAGAGGCAGCGTCGACAGGAATAAAAACAAACTCCTGTAGGATGGAAGGTTCATGTCTATGGTTTCCTTTGACCAAGCGCCGTATCTGCAAAATAAATTAATAACATTGAATGATGAGACAAGGGTGAAACTGCCTTGTAGGTCCATAACAGATATTACTTGAAAATGTTCTTCTGTTATTTTCAATTATATTAATTTAGATTAAAGAGTATTCACTGATTTATTTGTGACCAGTCCATAGGACAGTGGTAGCACTCACTCATAAATGGAAAGTTGTGGGTTCGAGACCTGGCAGAGCACAAAAAATATCCCATTAATATTTTCTACTATGCTCTTCGCTGGGTTGAAAAATTCATAAACCTTTACCAAAGACCGGTCACCAAAGATCCATCCAGCCTTACAGCAACTGGTTCTTACTTGAGAATTGGAGCTTTGCAGCGACGACCAAGCTCATAAAAAGTCAGGTCGATAGCTCAGCTGGTAGAATGCTTGCATTCCATGCCGAGAGCAAGGGTTCGATACCCACCGAGGGTGACACAAATGATTTCACGTTTGGGCGCTTATTTCAAACCCAAAATAAATACAGGCCAGGTTTTCTCAGCCTTCACAAAAAATGAGAACCAGCTCCCACGGGAGCTGGGAAGCCTCACTTCAACTGAAGTGGTTGGCGTGAGGCCGGCTTCCTTACCCGTAAAAATAGGTCCCGAATTGTCAAATGCCCCCCCTTCGGGAATAACACAGGCAAGAAGTTACACTATATGTGTAGCTTAGTTGCATTTGCGTTTATCTCTTTTTCACTAAAAATTCTAGATTGCCATCTTCTGTGCGCTTCATATTGACTCTTTATAAAAGCACAAGATTCTGCCTACTGTAACTGTAACTCTGTCGCCACTCCGCTAAGGGTGGCCAGAGCCTCTGCAGAGCTGCCTCCATTTCTTCCTGTCCTTACATACCTCTTTCAATTCATTCATATCCATCACCTTTTTCATGCATTTTCTTCTTTTACGCTCACTTTGTATATCTCATTCTTTCATAATCTCCTCAATTTGATCACCCTATACTTTTCTCGGTCGCCCCTTACCTCTTTTTCATTTCACACTTCATCTGTATATATACTTTATCAGTCTATCATCATTCATTATTGCCAGATGCCCAAACCATCTCATCACATTCTTTTGTACCTTAGCTTTCACATCCTCTTTCAACTTGCATTCTTTCTTTACCCATTCATTCCTAACTCTATCCTTCAGAGTTTTTCCTGTCATGCTTCTCAAATGCTTCATTTCCACTGTACATACTTAACTCATCTCACTATCATTCACTGTCGATGCTTCACTTTCATACATCAAAGTCGGTAACAATATGACATTGTGTACCGCCATTCTCAGATCCATCGTCAATCGCTTGTTCTTTGCTATTCTTCCTATTGCACCGACCACTTGCTTTCCCTTTAGAGAATTCCGAAAACTCACCGTCTCAAGTCACTGCATTCCTTTTTGAGTTCTTTGATGTCCACCTCGCACCTGGTGTGCCGCTCGTACTCAAAATTGTCATCTGAATTATCCGCATCCTCGTCGCCATCCAAATCATCTGCGTTGGGATCCTCCGCAGCCTCATTGCTTTCAGCCAAAAATGCACTGTCATCATCTTTCATAAAGTCCTGGAAACAAAAATATTCATTACTTTTGAGGTTAGTTTCAGATGCCATCACCAGATGTCGGCAACCTTTTCTGGTGAATGCGTTGGTGGTTTCAAGATTGATGATGATGATGATGATGAGTTGATGATTTCTTTATAGCGCCGTTTCGTGATGTAGTCACTCCAAGGGCGCTGGAGTGACTACTAGATTGGACTGCTGCAACAGCCTGATGCTTGGCCTCCCGAATGTACAATTGTCCAGGTTACAGGCTGTTTTCAATGCCGCAGAAAAAATCATTTTTAGAGGACATAAAACCGATCATGTCACTCCTCTATTGCAGCGTCTTCACTGGCTGCGTGTCCCGGAGAGAGTGGAGTATAAAGTGAGCCTTCTGGTATTCAACTCTCTCAGAGGAGCGGCCCCGTCTTATTTGACTGAACCGTGTGAGGTTGAGGAGATTGCTGGTAAGCGGTGCACCCTTCGCTCAGCGAGAGATGATGCTATCAACAGGCTGAAAATACCACCTCGACGGAACAGAACGGGCTTTGGGGATAGGGCGTTTATACCTCTGTTTAGCTAGCTCTGAAGCTGAGGACGGAGACCGGTGAAGAATGTTTCAAGAAATAGTTGAAGCAGTCATGTTTCCAAGAAGGAAGTGAAGGATGGGCGCCCTTGGAATGACTGGAGCTACTAAACGGCGCCCAAAAGATAAAAACTATCCAACTATATATCCAGCAATATACATAGATTTATATTTAAAGAATACCACTCTTGTCGCTGGCGCCAATGGCGACGCGCTGTATCTCGAGAGCTCCGCGCTTTTTATTATTATAAATAATTTTTGCAGTCGGACTATTATTAATTCTGTGTTCTTGTGTTTTTAAAATCATTGTAATGTTTTAATTTTTAAATGAATTATGTGAATCATGTTTTATTAAATAAAATAATAGAGTGACAAGTACCAAGTGAGCAATAGTTATCCAAATTAAACTACCCACTCGAACTTAAAACAATAATAAGTGTCATTTGATTTAAAATTGAATAAAGCAAATTTAACGATTCAAATCTACTCGACAAAAGAACTCTCTGCACTTAAAGACTCAACATATTTAATAAGTGATTCAACATTTAAAACTATCCGTGAGAATAACTTGTGCAGAGGAGTTAAAAGAAGACCAAGAGGCAGACGAGGTGGCCGCAATGACCGCAGAAACCCGGGGACAGCTGCAGACAAGGAGGGGCCCGTGGAAGCTGACAATGTCCACCGCCCGGAATCGAAGGAAGTGTCAAATGGCCTCTGCGGAGGTGTTGAAGCTGACAATTCTGTCAGGAATGGAAGTGTGTGTAAAAGGAAGTATGTGAAACAGGAAGAATGGATATTTGCAACGTGGAATGTTAGAGAATGGAATGACTGTAAAGAGAATGAAATTACTGATATTATGGAAAAGAGAAGAATACAAGTGATGTGCGTGACTGAAATAAAAATGATCGGGGATGGAGAAAAGGTATTGAAGAATGAGGAGTATTTTATTTGGAGTGGAATTAAGGATGGATATAAGAGACAAGGCGTGGGAGTAATTTTGAGCGAACGGGCTAAAATGTGTGTAAGTAATTATGAAAGAATATGTCCTAGGATTCTGTTGGTAAGAATGAGATTAGGACGTGTGAAAATTCTAATGGTAGCGTGTTATGCTCCAGTAGAATCTGATAGCAGAGAAGAAAGAGATGAATTCTGGGAGAGTGTAAATAATGTACTAAGAATGAAAGATGAGAATGAACGAATTATCTTATTAGGAGATATGAACGGATGGATTGGTATGAAACGAGATGATTGCGGAATGGTTGTGGGTCCGAGTGGTAGAGGAAGGATGAATAATAATGGACGAAAGCTTGTCAATACATGTATAGAACACAGACTTTTTGCAACAAACACCTGGTTTAAACACCAAGACTTGCATCTCTATACATGGCAAAATAGGGCAGGCAATCGAACAATTATTGATTATATATGCGTAGATGAAAGAATGAGAGGATATGTGAGAGATGCAAGAGTGTACCGTGGAGCTGAACTCAGCACAGACCACTATTTGTTACGCGCGAGAATAATGGTAGGGGATTGTAAGAAAGGAAAGAAAAAAATATTGTTAAGAATGAAAAGAATAAAAGTGGAAAATTTGAACGATGACAATGTGCAAGATGAATATCAAAGTGAGATTGCCAAAAGATTAAATATGGATGAACTACAAAAAATGAAAGATGAAGGATGTGTGGAAAAAGTGTGGCAAATGATGAAGAAAGAACTGACCGAATCTGCTAGGATGACATGCGGAGAAACAAATGTTGGTAAGAAAAAAGGTGATGCCTGGTGGAATGATGGAGTGAAAGAAGCAGTAGAGCAAAAGAAGGAAGCGTATATGAAATGGTTGAAAGATAAAGGTAATTTAAATTTGGAAATGATGTATAAAAGGGCAAAAATGAATACTAAAAAGCTTGTGTATGAAAGTAAGATGGAATTAGAGAAGAAAAATAATGAAAAGGCACAGCAGGAGTTCCACACCAACAAAAAAATGTTCTGGAGTTGGGTTCGGAATAATAACGAAAGTGTGGGAGCAACAACTCCGGGCATAAAGAATGCGCAGGGAGTCTTGCTGTGGGATGAAGATGATGTATGTAATAGATGGAAAGAATACTTTGAAGAAATATTAGGACAGGGTGAAAGAAATTTATATGAATGTGACCCTACAAATGAAAGTAATGAGGATATTTTGAAAGAGGAAATAAAAGCAAGCATAAAAGAGCTGAAGAATGGAAAGGCTGCAAGTATGGATGGATTGAATGCTGAGATGTTAAAGGCAGGAGGAGAATATGTGGTAGAGTGGATGTTTGAATTATGCAAGATGTGTATGAAAGACAGGGTAGTACCGATGGACTGGAGAAAGGCGGTCATTGTCCCTATTTACAAGGGTAAAGGGGACAAGAAAGACTGCCGTAACTTCAGGCCCATTAGTCTCCTTAGTATACCTGGGAAAGTCTTATGCAAAATTGTCATAAAAAAAGTGAGAATGGCCACCGATCACAGGGTCTCTGATATTCAATCTGGCTTTATGCCAGGACGAGGTTGTGTGGACCAAATCTTTACTCTCAGACAGATTGTTGAAAAACATCTGGCTGTGGGGAGGGTGGTCTACGCAGCATTCGTAGATCTCGAGAGGGCCTTTGACTCGGTGGACAGATGTATGCTGTGGAATGTTCTCAGGAAGTACGGTGTGAATGATAATCTTCTGAATGTGATACGTGCCATCTATGAAAATAGTTCGGCATGTGTAAGAGTGGATGGGAGATATAGTGACTGGTTTGATGTATATTTTATATTGATTGATTTATATTGATTTATATTTTATGCAAAACCGATCGACCTTGACAAACCTTTTGGAATTTCATTGTGATATCATGGATGCTTTTGTTACCAGGAGTCAGACGGACTGTGTATATACAGACTACTCCAAGGCGTTTGACCGCGTCTCCCATACAATATTGTTGGCAAAGCTTCTTTCTCTTGGTATTGATGGTGCACTCCTTGCGTGGTTTTCGAGCTATCTTGCTGAAAGGGAACTTAGGGTTTGTGTGTCGGGCGTTGTTTCATCTCCTTTTTTGGCGAAGAGCGGTGTGCCGCAGGGCTCACATCTCGGACGCATTTTGTTTAATATATTTGTCAATGATCTCCTGAGCGGGTTTGACGGGGTGAGATTTGTCATGTTTGCTGATGACTTGAAAATTTACAGAGTGGTTAACTGTATTGGTGACTGCGAGATATTACAAAGAAATATTGACGTGCTTTATGACTGGTGTGTGAAGAATGATTTAACTTTAAACATAGAAAAATGTCAAGTAATGCGTTTCCACAAAATTAAGAATCCCACGGTGTACCCTTACTCGATTGATGGTACACAGCTTATGTCGGTTGCGCAAATCAAAGATTTGGGAGTATTGTTGGACGCGGGATTAACATTTGTACCACACATAAAGGCAACTGTGGATAGGGCACTCAGAACATTAGGATTTTCCTTACGACTGTGTGAAAAATTTTATAACGTGCACACCTTTATTTATATTTTTACAAGTTTGGTGAGGCCATTGCTGGAGTATAACTCCGTGTTGTGGTCTCCTCACTACCAGGTACATATACGTAGTATAGAAAAGGTACAAAACAAACTACTTCGCTTTATCAACTTCAAACTCGGAATACCCATCTCGGATATCAATTATAACCAACTCCGAGAATCGTATAAACTTGCACCGCTCTCGGCTCGGAGAAGTGCTGCTGACATGGTTTTTCTATACAAACTCATTAATGGCTTGACCGACGCGCCCCAACTCCTATCAAAAATTAATTTCCGTGTCCCAATAAGGAACACGCGTAACGTGGATACTTTTGATGTGGCAGACTGTGCCGTGAACTACCAGTATTACTCGCCTTTTCAGCGACTGCCCAGGGAGGCGAACAAGCTGGAGGTTGATATTTTCTCCACGGGATTCTATACATTTAAAAAAAAAAAAAATAGTATGTAGGTATCCGCATTTTGTCGGTCTCTCATTATCCATTCTTTCCACAGGCCCAAGCCATCTCAACACATTTTTTTTTGTACCTTTAGTTTCACATCTTCTTTCTTTCTTTGCACAACACATTGCAAATTGTATGTTGTATTGCATTGTATGAAATTTTTTTATAAAAAAATCCTTGAAATTTTAAATGATCTTTTGTTTATTCTATTAATTTTAGCAAATTTTACACCTGATTTAGTATATTATGTTTGTGACAACCCTGATCAAATAATGAAGATTTGTTGTTATTACAACAATTTTTGTATACAACAATTGCTTACACTGGTTTATGGTTTTTGCATTATTATTTTTAAAGTTTATTGTTATTATTTTTAAATTGTTAGTTCTATTGCTTTATAACCATCGTATATTTACATCTTTGTATATTATTTATGTGTCATTTATTTGTGTTATATTCATTGAGGTATATATATAGAGTCGCAACAATCATACAATCAGGAAAAAAATGTCAAGCCGAAGTCCGTTGGAAACGTTTTAATGCAGATGCAAGGAGACAATCAGTTTTTATCCCGCTTCTGCATCGAATAACGCGCACTGTACTCTCAGGTTAAAACGAGATAGCAATAATTTTACGAAACACGTGGCACACTTCAAACACGACAAAAAGGGTTGAGATCTCATTATTCTATGATACAGAATTCCCCTACAGTTATTATATTAAAATATGCATGTCAGAATAAAATGAAATTTCCAGAATAACATTTTACATTTAACAAAGGTTTCATAAAATCTAATCTAATCTAATCTAAGTTGCAAAGATATGTTACATTGGAGATTCACATTACATGCATTTTCACAACCAGACACGTACAAGTTCGCGCTTGCACATGCCTCATGTGAACCTACAACATAAAAACCAAATCTCAAATGGACATACACCCTGCAACTCTTGCTGCCTTCCCTGAGACAGGGGTGACATTGGCAAAGTGAACCATTTTTACAGCATGGGTGGTCAGCCGCATACCAACCTATAAGTCAAGGAATAAGTAAATAAAGAATTCAGATAATTGAAATATGCTGTAGGAAAAGTTAGACTAACACTTTACTCCCCTACAATTTATAAATGTACTACATTCCTCTGGAAATATGAAAGTCATAACTCATAATACAGTATATTCAGATATATGCTCACAATAGATTCTAAGCGTTCTCCGCATAGATGTTCCAAAGTTGTTTTTTTCTCGGCGGGCAAACATGACACTTTTACGTAATTTTGCTCCTTAACTACTAAAAAAAATATGAGTTTGTCTTCAACCAGCAACCCGGCAGTATAAAACCTTATGTCTATGTTAAATGTGTGATCTAATCTAATCTAATCTAAGTTGCAAAGATATGTTACATTGGAGATTCACATTACATGCATTTTCACAACCAGACACGTACAAGTTCGCGCTTGCACATGCCTCATGTGAACCTACAACATAAAAACCAAATCTCAAATGGACATACACCCTGCAACTCTTGCCGTCCTTCCCTGAGACAGGGGTGACATTGGCAAAGTGAACCATTTTTACAGCATGGGTGGTCAGCCGCATACCAACCTATAAGTCAAGGAACACACACGACAAATTACATTTTATACATCACTAAATAATAATATCCAAATACATAATATCCATTTACAAATAAAAACAAATTCCAATTTAATAAACCCTAGCCGCCAACATTACAGATCAACCGCCATTTCTTTCTGTCCTTACATACTTCTTTCATTTCCTCCAGGGTCATAATTTTCTTCTTCGTGAAATTAATGAAAATAGATTTAAGAAAAACTTTTTTTTTACAAAAATAAATTATATCACACGTAATATTTTTAAAATTGCGCTAATAAACATTATTGGTATACAAAAGCTCTTACGTTCTTTCGTATTTTTATTAATATTTTTTTCCCTACTTTCAGGGGAAAAAATATGTAGCTCTACTTATGCGTTCGATATGTCGGTTTGACTTCACAGCGACGAAATATTTAAAGTTAAACAATTGTTTTAATAATTAATTTGTGCTAGGATCCCATGTGTTTTAACTTGTGCATGTTTTATAATTGATCAAGTTCACAAACAAAGGTGTTTGAAAACTCCAATCACAATATTTAGCCATTTATAGCAGTATGTATTAGCACCTGTCACGTCCGCTCGCTGAGTAAGTCTGCGTGAGACTGACGGGCCGTTTTTCTCGAGTATGACTTTCTACCATACTACAGGGTACCTAGTGTTTCGAGAAGAGTTACTTCTCTAGTATATATACCTCAATGGTTATATTTTAAGATATTAGTTTTATACCTATAGATACAGTACCTACTTATGTACCTACATATTTATATTTATCGCAATGTTGTAAAAGGCTATATAGCCGTTTATTCTTCTTAAATAAATAAGGGAGTGAGGCAAGGCTGCGTGATGAGTCCATGGTTGTTTAATATAATCATGGACAGTTGCATAAAAGAAGCTGGAATATCAGAGAGCGGAGTGAAAGTGGGTGAAACAAGAGTTGGAGTACTTCTTTATGCTGATGATGCTATAGTTTTAGCTGACTCGGCGGAGGAACTCCAAACGATGTTAACCAAACTAAATGATGCATTTTGTAAGAATAGCTTGAAAGTAAATGCGAATAAGACAAAAGTATTAGTTTTTGACAGGAATAAGTATGTGAGGAACTTACAATTAATTTGAATGGAATAAAAGTTGAAGTAGTGAATGAGTTTGACTATTTAGGAAGTAAGTTTGAGGCGAATGGTAAGATGACGAAAGAATTAGAGAAGCGTGCCAGCAAAGGAAGATGCGTGATAGGAGCGTTTGGTAGAATAGCGAAGAATAAAAGGATACCAAAGAAAATGAAAATGGCGGTACACAATTGTATTTTGTTGCCGACCCTGATGTATGGAAGCGAGTCATGGACGTTGAATGAAAGAGAAGTAAATAAGGTATGCACCGTAGAAATGGCCCATCTGAGAAGTATGACAGGAAAAACACTGAAAGATAGAGTGAGAAACGAATGGGTTCTAAATGAATGCGGAGTAAAAGAAAGCGTGAAAGTGAAAGTTCAAAGAAGTGTGATGCGATGGTTTGGACATATTGAAAGGATGAATGAAGACCGACTGACAAAAAGAGTGTATAAAGGGAATGTAACAGGTAAGCGTGGAAGGGGAAGACCTAGGAAACAATGGATTGATCAGATAAATGAGATTGCGAATGAATGGAATTTACAGAGTGGAAACAAGAGAAGAGCATGCATGAAAAGAGTGATGAAATTAGATGAGATGGAAGAAGTATGCAAGGACAGAGTCAAGTGGAGGCACTTGTGTGGAGGTACTGGCCACCCCTAGAGGAAAGGCGGCAGGATACAAGACAAGACAAGACCAACCTCGTACTTCTCCAAAGTCATTCTGGTCTTCTTCAGAACACCTAAATGCAGTTTTTCCAGGAAAAACAGTGCCCTTCTTATTCCACGAATCTTCAGCATCTTTTCAATGTACTCTCTGTAACAATGGCAAACCAAAAATATCAAGTCATCGTAGTTTACACAAATATAAATGAACCAATTCAAAAATAAATAAACTGCACAGGGAACTGCACTCGACTTTATTGCATAAATGAACCCACAAAAGGTGTGTGTGAAGCTAGAATCATCGACCAGCTTTTACTAATCTAATCTAAGTCGCAAAGATATGTAACATTGGGGATTCACATAACATGCATTTTCACAAGCAGACACATATGAGTTCGCCCTTACACATGCCGCATGTGGACTTACAATATAAAAACCCAAATTTTAAATGGTCATACACCCTGCAACTCTTGCTGACCTTCCCTGAAACAGGGGTGACATTGGCAAAGTGAACCATTTTCTACAGCATGGGTGCTTAGTCGCATGCCAACCTATAAGTCCAGGACCATACACAACAAATTACATTTTAAAAATAGACCTGTATCTATAATCTAAGCTGCAAAGATATGTTAACATTTAAGGCTCATATTAAATGCATGCCCACAGACAGGCACATGTAGGTTCGCGCCTACACATTGCATGCGTTGCATTGCAGCATGGGTGGTCAGCCACATACCAACCTATAAGTCAAAGAATTGAATTGAATAAACATTAAATGATATTTTGTTTTGTGCTCTGCCAGGAATCAAATCCGTGACCTACTGCATTCGAAAAATTGCTGGCGCCTTTGATTCTTTACGACTCATATGAACTTGGGGTTCAGAGTATAAAATATTATTAAGTAACTATATGTTGTTGTAACACAAATTGTACTTGACAATGCCAGCATTGAATCTGTCGATGAGTACATTTATTTGGGTCACAAAATACAGCTCGGGCGAGATAACCAGATAGCAGACCTAAATAGAAGAGTCGGACTAAGCTGGGCAGCATTCAAAAATCTTGGTCACATTTTGAAAAATCTGAAAATACCCATCAACTTAAAAAGAAAAGTATTCAATGCCTGTGTCCTGCCAGTGTTCACTTATGGTATTGAGACAGTCACAATGTCACAAAAAAGTGCCCACAAGCTAAGAGTCACACAGAGAGCAATGGAGAGAGCCATGTTGGGTGTCAGTTTGCGGGACAGACTCAGAAATGAGGACATAAGAGTCAAGACAAAGGTTTCCGATGTCATCAAGATGGCCGCAACCCTCAAGTGGCGATGGGCGGGACATGTCGCTCGCGATCCAGATGAAAAGTGGACAAAGCGACTGCTGTGCTGGTGCCCAAGGACGGCAAAGCGTGGAGTTGGGCGCCCACAGTTGCGTTGGCGTGACGATGTTCAGAGAAGTGCAGGACTTGCCTGGATGCGGATCGCTCAGTATGCTCAGGATAGAAACGAATGGAAAATGCGAGAGGAGGCCTACATCCAGGAGTGGACGATCAATACAGGCTGAAGAAGAAGAAGAAGAAGATATGTTGTTTTAAAGATAATAAAAATAATCTTACCTATACGGTGACGGTTGATTCGGATAAAACAGTCTTAATTTAGTCACATCTCCCAGTTGATTAAGTTCAAACACATTAAACTTATCATAGAAATGAGAATTTAAATCCTCGTGTTGATTCTCATTTATCGAAGACCCGAACCCGCTTTCATTAGAATTCAGGCTGCCAACCGAAGAGTCTGCACTTTCATACGGCGACTTTGTCAACAAATCTTGATCCGTCAACGCGTCGACGTTTTCATTTGCCTTCTTTACGTTTAAAAGCGAAGTGTTCTTCAATTTGGATTCGGAATCGGAAAGCATCTCCATGTGACCTTCGTCTGTCAGATTGCTTTCGCTCGTTTGTATTCTCGTTATTTCTATTTGAATGGAGGAGGCTTGCCGCACGTCTGCATCGTCGTCCGATTGGTCGCCTGAATTTGTTGCCTCTGGTCGGTCGGAGGTCTTGGAACAGTTGTCTATGCCAGTTTCCAATTCATTTGAACTGTTGGTGTACGTGTTGGTGCAGGAAGATTCAAGGTTGAATTTTACTTTGTGTTGAGTGTTTTCTTTGACGGTTGGTTCACTGTAAGCATAAAAAGAAAAACCTTAATTATTTTTCAGATTGTACATTTTGTAAAAATCTATATAAACAAAAACCACAAAAAAAATAACAAAATCAATATAGGGTAAGTGACCTGGTTGTGGCCACTTTAAGGGATTCTTGGTCAACGATCTAAATCTAAATCGAAGTTGCAAAGATATGTATCATTTGAGATTCATATTAAATGCATTCCCACAAGCAGACACGCATAATTTCGCGCTCACGCATGCCGCATGTGGACCTACAATATAAAAAACCCAATCTCAAATGAACATAAGCCTTGCAACTCTTGCCGACCTTACCTGAAACAGGGGTGACATTGGCAATGTGAACCATTTTTTACAGTAAGGGTGGTCAGTGCGAGTGGAACCTATTTACTTTAACAGGTAAGGCCAACCACTTCAGTTGAAGTGGGGGTTTCCCAGCTCCCGAGGGGGCCGGTACTCATTTTTTGTGAAGGCTGAGTAAACCTTGCCGGTATTTTATTTTAGGGTATGAAATAAACACCGAAACGGGAAATAATTTCTGAGACCCTCGGTGGGGTTCGAACCCGAGCTCACGGCATGGAATGCAAGCACTCTACCAACTGAGACAGTTTATTTAACCCTTTTACTGCAGATGACACGCATAGGCGTCAAGTGTAAGCTTGCATACAGTGCGGCTGTCAATCATAGACGTCATCCAACTCTGAACTTATCCCTGACATCTGTGTTCAACAATTCAAAAGTCTGCAAGTGAAATGTGCTAAACCTTTCTGATTGTTGTTCTTGAATAACTAATACATGTGACTGTGCACATAGTTTGTTCACAAGTGTCGTCAATCAATTAAGGTAGGAAAGAGTACATGTTTTAAAAATGTGCTTGATAAAGTATTCCGTACTGAGGGTATTCATAAAGCCAGAATATTTTATATTCAGAAGCCAAAAGGTGAGCCTTGATATTAAATGATGTAATAAATTGAAGTATTTGTACCTCTGGTCCTCCAGGATGGTGTCAGTCTTGTCTCTTGAGGGCTTCCAGCGGTGGGTCTGCAGCAGCTTCTTGATGATGAGCAGCTTCAGTCTTTGGTGGTGGACCATGTTGTACCACAGACACATGGCCTGGAAAATATACATATCCTTGAACAATAGGGTAATTTCACTTTTTTTATTCCATAAAATGATAGACTACCTACCTTTTAAAAAACGCATCTGCGTTTTAAAAAAAAATTATATCTGGCTTAGTTTTTAAATTACAGCTTTGTAAAATTCGCCCATTTTCGATTTCCGCTAAAACAGTTAATTTTTTTATTTAGGTGGATGTGACGTCAATGGATCTCATGATGTATGGAGTGTATCGTTAGCTCTTCTAAGACCGATGGATCCATCTACGTAATTTTGACGTCACAGCGTGTTTCTTCGGTCCCAACGCGTTTTGGCAGGATTCAAATTCTCGACATTTCATTTTTGAAAATTATCAATGATATCTTTCTTTTTAAAATACAAAAAATATATGGTTGTGATCCTTGAAATGTACTCTACACCAGCGGTCGCCAAACTTTTTGACCTCACGGACCAGTTAATTCATAATTTAAATCCCGCGGACCACTAATAGGATTTTTTAAGTGTTAAATATATTTACAAAAAAAAATTGTGATCAAAGAACACATAAAATGTACCTAGTTAATAGTTTTTATAACTTGTCACGTATTGTTATGAATTGAATAATGTTTTAATGCATCTTAAAACATAACTTAACGATGAGTAAGTATATTCCACATTTTTCTGCGGACCAGCAAAATTTTCTCGCAGACCCCCACTTTGGCAACCGCTGCTCTACACAACCATAATATTTTAAACCGTTTTCCCCACCACTGCAATTACCCTATTGCATGGCAAACAATAACCTCCTGATCAGAAGTGCACCTTTTTCTTGTATCCAGCTGGTGCATGCAATACATGACCCACTATATAGCCAGAATGAGGTATGCAATTGCTACATTTTTGCTGAATTCTCTTTTTAATTCAAATGAAATAATTTATTTTGCACAATTTAATTCACAACTTGACAATCACTGTTTATTAGTCTTTCAAAGGTAACTTGCTCTATGCAACTAACTCTCCGTACCATTTCAGTCCCTTCTATTGGGTACCAGGGGGTCTTTCTCGCATTCACTAGATCATTCTTTCACCAGAACATCATTCCAATGCACTTATAAAATCATAAACTACTCCTAGATGGTTCTATCGTACGTGTCAAAGGTTTGCTCTATGCGACTAACTCTCCGTACCATTTCAGTCCCTTATATTGGGTACCAGAGGGGTCCTTCTCGCATTCACTAGATCATTCTTTAACCAGAACATCATTCCAATGCACTAATACAATCATGGACTACTCCTATATGGTTCTATCGTACGTGTCAAAGGTTTGCTCTATGCGACTAACTCTCCGTACCATTTCAGTCCCTTATATTGGGTACCAGAGGGGTCCTTCTCGCATTCACTAGATCATTCTTTAACCAGAACATCATTCCAATGCACTAATACAATCATGGACTACTCCTAGATGGTTCTATCGTACGTGTCAAAGGTTTGCTCTATGCGACTAACTCTCCGTACCATTTCAGTCCCTTATATTGGGTACCAGAGGGGTCCTTCTCGCATTCACTAGATCATTCTTTAACCAGAACATCATTCCAATGCACTAATACAATCATGGACTACTCCTAGATGGTTCTATCGTACGTGTCAAAGGTTTGCTCTATGCGACTAACTCTCCGTACCATTTCAGTCCCTTATATTGGGTACCAGAGGGGTCCTTCTCGCATTCACTAGATCATTCTTTAACCAGAACATCATTCCAATGCACTAATACAATCATGGACTACTCCTATATGGTTCTATCGTATGTGTCAAAGATTTGCTCTATGCGACTAACTCTCCGTACCATTTCAGCTCCTTATATTGGGTACCAGAGGGGTCTTTCTCGCATTCACTAGATCATTCTTTCACCAGAACGTCATTCCAGTGTACTAATACAATCATGGACTACTCCTAGATGGTTCTATCGTACGCGTATAGGTGCGCGAGGAGCACTTTAATTTCATAGTTCGTCACACAATGTTATACCTTAGTCTTGCTGATGAAGTCCTCGCTGGCTATGACAGGGAAGTAGCTGGCCATTGCCTTGGTGGAGGGATAGAGCGCCTCCGCTTCAGCTAAGGAGTTGAGCAGGGTGGCCACTTGCAGCAGCGCGCGGTCCACCGTGCGGGAGCACAGCGAGCACTGGATGCACAGGCACTCCGAGTGGGAGCAATCTGCAAACACAACAATGCATACTTATGTTTTTACTAAGGAATCCTGTGCGGGAGGCTCCTCAATTCTTGAAAGTCTTGGAGGTCTACCCTGGAAGGGTGCCGCAGAGGTGTTGCTTGAATTGTTGCTGCTGTCGTAAGGCGCTGCATGGAAGTGGCAATTGATGTTGGTTTTGAATAAACCGGATTAAATTGGGAAGGGAACACAGATACTCATAGATCATTCCATAAATTAACAGTTTGGCAAAGGAATGAATCATGAAAACGCCAAGTTCTCATAGTTTTTTCATGTTTGGACATGTTCTACTTATGTGACATGTCTTTAGGTGAGCAGTTTTTGTGTGTATCACACCTCAAGAGCCCTCTGCGAGCTTAGCCGTTGCTGTAGAAAGCGCCAATTCTCAAGCAAGACCCAGTTGCTTGGATTGACCTTAAGTGACTGGTCTTTGGTAAAGGTGTATGAATTTTTCACCCAGCAAAGAGTTATGTTCATTTGAGGTTTGGATTTTATTTGTAAGTACACAATCAGCATTTGTAAGCGCGAACTACACGTGTTTGTTTGTGGGCATACATCTGAGAGCTTTGAATGAATATATCCTTGCAACTTAGATTATAGATTATAGATAGAAAGAGCATATCTGAAAATATAAATGGTTTTTTTTTGTACTCCGCCGGGATTCAAACCCACAACCTTCCATTTGATAAGAGAGTTTTTTAGTTTTAACCTGATGTCAGATTCTCGCTGATTGGATGCAGGGAGTCAGAGGAGGCCAGCGTCAGTTTGTCAGGACAGCAGGCACCAGGCGAGGAGTCTCCCGTGTTGGGAGCAGAGTGCTGCCCTCCGACGCCACTGTCGGAGCTCATTATGGACACCTGGGTGCCCCATATCCCGACACCACGGCACTTGTCATCGCCGTCAAACCTGCTCAACGAGAAAACAAAATATTGAATAAGCCACATATAGGCCAGGTACAAAAAAATAAAAATATGTTTCGTATACTTTATGGCCTTAGTAAAGAAGTGACATTAATGAAAGAAATCGCATCTGTTTATTGATTTTTTATCTAAATTGTAAAGTTTTTTTTTTTTATTTAACTTAAAAAATGACGCCACAAAAAATATTTTAAAAAACCTCATTTTTTTCACATTTATTTCTTCTAATTTTGTTGTTTATATTTTGGAAACATTTTTTTCTTCATAATTATAGAATGATACAATGTCTAGAAAGTCTATGAAAAATATTTTTAGGTAATGTGATCAGTCAAGCAGAGTTAATATGAAAAAACTGTTTTCATGAATTAAATAATTACTTACTTTCAGTTGTTCCATTTCTAGAACTAGTGATGTTCAAGTGTGTAGGTACTTGCTTTTTGAAGGTAATAGATACTTGTGAAAATCATCCCGTACATGATGAGGTACGGACATTTTTAAATTCAGAATTTATCAGATATTTTCATACTTTCAACAACACTAGTAACAAATACCGTTGCCATGGTGATGTTATGGGTTTCTATGGTGAATGAAGACGGAGTAGAGACACGTTGCTAACATAGAAAATGAGAAAGGCATTTCATTTGTTGTGAGCGAGACAGCACTATCAACGATGTATGGCGTCAAAGACGGTGCATCATGCCGATCGGAACTAAATCAAATTCACAGTCACTACATTGAATTACTACCTCCATGATCGCAGCTCATTCTTGGTAAGTTTACCTGTACTGCAGGATGGAGTGCAGCAGATCAGTTAGTACTCCGTGCTTAGCACACAGGTACGCATCATGCCATCACGGCATCACAGTTTATTGTTGGCTAGTTTACCTGTACTACAGGATGGAGTGCAGCAGATCGGTCAGTACTCCGTGCTTAGCACACAGGTACGCATTATGCCATCAGTGCATCACAGCTTATTGTTGGCTAGTTTACCTGTACTGCAGGATGGAGTGCAGGAGATCGGTTAGTTCTCCATGCTAAGCACACAGGTACGCATCATGCCATCCGTGCATTGCAGCTCATTCTTGGTTAGTTTACCTGTACTGCAGGATGGAGTGCAGGAGATCGGTTAGTTCTCCATGCTAAGCACACAGGTACGCATCATGCCACCAGTGCATCACAGCTTATTGTTGGTTAGTTTACCTGTACTGCTGGATGGAGTGCAGCAGATGTTAGTTCTCCGTGCTTAGCATACAGCTACGCATCATGCCACCAGTGCATCACAGCTTATTGTTGGCTAGTTTACCTGTACTGCAGGATGGAGTGCAGGAGATCAGTTAGTTCTCCATGCTAAGCACACAGGTACGCATCATGCCACCAGTGCATCACAGCTTATTGTTGGCTAGTTTACCTGTACTGCAGGATGGAATGCAGCAGATGTTAGTTCTCCGTGCTTAGCATACAGCTACGCATCATGCCACCAGTGCATCACAGCTTATTGTTGGCTAGTTTACCTGTACTGCAGGATGGAGTGCAGCAGATCGGTTAGTTCTCCGTACTTAGCATACAGCTACGCATCATGCCACCAGTGCATCACAGCTTATTGTTGGCTAGTTTACCTGTACTGCAGGATGGAGTGCAGGAGATCAGTTAGTTCTCCATGCTAAGCACACAGGTACGCATCATGCCACCAGTGCATCACAGCTTATTGTTGGCTAGTTTACCTGTACTGCTGGATGGAATGCAGCAGATGTTAGTTCTCCGTGCTTAGCATACAGCTACGCATCATGCCACCAGTGCATCACAGCTTATTGTTGGCTAGTTTACCTGTACTGCAGGATGGAGTGCAGCAGATCGGTTAGTTCTCCGTACTTAGCACACAGGTACGCATCATGCCATCAGTGCATCACAGCTTATTGTTGGCTAGTTTACCTGTACTGCAGGATGGAGTGCAGCAGATTGGTGAGCTCCCCGCGCTTGGCACACAGGTAGGCGTCCTGCTGCGTGGTGGTGCGGCCTGCGTGACGCGCCGACACCTCCAGCCACACCAGATCCTTCAGCTCATTCTGCCACATGTGCTCTTCCACAGATATCTGTACAGCCAACAACACAAGTACAACTCTTTAGGCTTTCTCTGCAAGGTTCAGATGATGATGATGATGATGAATCAGTTGTCATTTTAAATTGGATTTTATATAATAATCTAATATCTGTAATCTAATGTACGGTGGAAATGAAGCATTTGAGAAGCATGACAGGAAAATTTTGAAGGATAGAGTTAGGAATGAATGGGTAGAGAAAGAATGTAATTTGAAAGAGGATGTGAAAGTTGAGGTACAAAAGAAGATGAGATGGTTTGGGCATGTGGAAAGAATGAACGATGATAGACTGACAAAGTATATATATACAGAGGTAGTGTGAAAGGAAAAAGAGGTAAAGGACGACCGAGAAAAGTATGGAGTGATCAGATTGAGGAGATTGTGAAAGAATGGGATGCACAAAGCGAGCGCAAAAGAAAATGCATGAAAAAGGTGATGGATATCAATGAATTGAAAGAGGTATGTAAGGATAGGAAGAAATGGAGGCAGCTCTGCAGAGGCTCTGGCCACCCCTGGCGGAATGGCGACAGAGTTACAGCTACAGTTACCTAACAAGTAACAACACAGGTTAATAGAATCAAAATGTGTTGACTCACTGTTCTCTTGCAGTTCTTGTCGGCGTTGCCCATGCGGATGAGCATGCTGAAGGTGGCGTGGAAGGCGGCCCTGGTGTCGGGGGGCGCGGGCGGGGGCAGGGCCGGCGCCTCCTGCTCCAGGGGCTCCTCCTGTAGGGCCCCGCGCGGCGCAGGGCACACGGGCCGCGAGCACAGCGACATGAACCTGTTGCAAGACTCCACCTGACACACAAACACACAGCATTCAAGCGTTTCATGATACAAACTTGGAGTACCTATGTGCGACTGTACATGCATACACAGAACAGTCTGGCACTAGTATGATGATGATAGTGTTACGAACTACGAACTTCGAAGTACTTACACACGCCTGTATAGGTACAATAGTGTGTCTAGAACAGTCCAGTGTTATATACATTTTTTAAATTCAAAAATTAAACTTTGATTTCTACCACTTTTTTTTTTTTTTTGAGTCGTTACTAACGTTTTTGGGGGAGAACCTCCAGTCCAGTATGATCCATGATGGTAGTAGTAAGGTCCATGAACAGCTGTCTAGTGCAGGGGTCGGCAACCTGCGGCTCGCGAGCCACATGCGGCTCTTTAGTGCCAAAAATTAAAAATTATCAAAAAAAGACACTTCTGTTGGAAAAACCCAAAAATTGTTCTGAATCAAAATGATCGGTCACCAAAGGTCCATCCAGCCTTACAGCAACCGGGTCTTGCTTGAGAATTGGCGCTTTGTAGCGACGACGATCAAGCTCGTAAAAAAAGGTTGATAACTCAATTGGTAGAATGCTTGCATTCCATGCCGAGAGCAAGGGTTCGATCTCAAAGGTTTACTCAGCCTTCACAAGAAATGAGAACCAGCCCCCTCCGGGAGCTGGGAAACCCCCACTTCAACTGAAAGTGGTTGGTGTGAGGCGGGCCCCCTTACCTGTAAAAATAAATTGGTCCCGAAGCGCCACATGCGACTCCTTCGGGGATAACGCAGGCAAGAAGTTACACTATATGTGTAGCTTAGTTGTGTTTAATCGATTAACGAGGATTAGGCGCCAATTCTATCTCGCAGCCACCTTTTCACCCATTACGCCCTAGAAACATTATACTGACCAGTGTTGGTATGTTGAGCATGTGAATGGCTCTCGCAGGCATGGATTCCATTCTGCAGCTCCCAATGTCCAACTTGAGGTCCCTCTCGTGGCCACGAATTGTCTTCAGGGACCTGCGCTTGGCCCGTTTATTTTCTGTAATTAATCCATCAAAATTATCAGCTAATCGCATTGTCTGGGAGACCTGCAGTGATCGGGCTACCAGTAAAAACCCAGTAATTTCGGCTGGGACATACATACGGACAGACGGATGGGCGGACCGACGGACAGGTTTGACAAATATGGTATTGTTACGAACGTTACTTTGTGGGGTTTGCTTGTGTGTGTGTGTCCGCCTCTAGTATAATGATTAAATAGATGACAGAGGAAAGGTCTGGTGAATCCACTATAGAATAATCTAGAACAAGCAAGAATGGTCCCTTTTGTACCTATATAATGTGAGCCGCAATTGTGTGCAGGGAGAGTCGATTGAAACATTGAACCGTGAAGTCGATAAGCTAGAGTTAGAAAATGTAAATCAGTACTGTGTAACCGACATTGTGTGAAATAAATCTTTAAAAATAAATAAATTTTAAGTTTGATGAAAAGAACCAAAAGAAAATCATAACAGTATTTTATACAAGTCCTGGTGCAGGGCAACTCATTTCGGTCAAAATCTCATTCATTTTTATTTCTCATGAATACTATATATAATCTAAGTTGCAAAGATACATTAACATTTAAGATTAATATTAAATGCACGCCCACAAACTGGCACCAAGTGTAAGATCGCACTTACAAATGCTGCATGTGTACTTACAAATAAAATCCAAACCTCAAATGAATACCGTCAGTGTTATGGCCGAGGGGGCCAAGAGGGCTGATCTTTCCAGCGTGTTCGGAATAGAACAGTGTTGGTTCGATCCCCGCCTGGGTCATTTGACCATAACTTTGACCCTGGTTCAACAGATGCTATTGGGTAATTATTAATTAATAATTTATTAAAATAAACCATAATGAATTACTAATTGATGATATTAATACCTGTTTCTGGCCAGGCAGAATAGGTTGGTGAATTGCATTCCTCTTCACAAATCTACTTAAAAAAAATGTCTGTTTAGGAAGGGCTATGGCTCTGCAGTGCCCTTGCGGTTAAACTCACAAAAGGACACTACAAATATTGACAAATTATTATTATTACATACAACAAGTTACATTTTTTAAAACACAAATAATCTAATCTAAATCTTAATCTAAGCTGCAAAGATATGTATCATTTGAGATTCATATTAAATGCATTCCCACAAGCAGACATGCATAATTTCGCGCTTACACATGCCGCATGTGGACCTACAATATAAAAAACCCAATCTCAAATGAACATAAGCCCTGCAACTCCTGCCGACCTTCCCTGAAGCAGGGGTGACATTGGCAAAGTGAACCATTTTTTACAGTATGGGTGGTCAGTCGCATACCAACCTATCAGTCAAGGAATACAAGCAATTAATACATTCAAATATATAAAACAAATAAACCCCTCAGCAATTAAACAGTAAAAAATTAAAAAAAAAACTACAAAACGTATTTAAAAAAACAAAAAATAATAATAATTTAAAAGCCTCAGCTTAAACCGCCAGCATTACAGATCAACCGCCATTTCTTTCGATCCTTGCATACTTCTTTCATTTCATCCAGAGCCATAACCTTTTTCATACAAGCTCTCCTTTTATTATGACTCTGGATATCCCATTAAAAAAAACGCAACTAAGCTACACATATAGTGTAACTTCTTGCCTGCGTTATCCCCGAAGGGGTCGCATGTGGCGCTTCGGGACCTATTTATTTTTACAGGTAAGGGGGCCGGCCTCACACCAACCACTTTCAGTTGAAGTGGAGGTTTCCCAGCTCCCGGGGGGGCTGGTTCTCATTTCTTGTGAAGGCTGAGTAAACCTTTGAGATCGAACCCTTGCTCTCGGCATGGAATGCAAGCATTCTACCAATTGAGCTATCGACCTTTTTACGAGCTTGATCGTCGTCGCTACAAAGTGCCAATTCTCAAGCAAGACCCAGTTGCTGTAAGGCTGGATGGACCTTTGGTGACCGGTCATTGGTAAAGGTTTTATGAATTTTTCAACCCAGCGAAGAGCAAATTTGAAAATATAAATAGTATATTTTTTGTGCTCCGCCGGGAATCGAACCCACAACCTTCCCATTCAGAGTCCGCAGTGTTACCGCTGAGCTACGGACCGGTTTAATTTAATTTTAATTTTTGGTAATTTATACAGCGCCGTCATGTGACATCACCTCGAGGGCGCTTTACAAATATTAGATTATAAAATAAAATATAATACAATGTAAAATTGAAAACAGAATTAAAAACAATTTTAAAATAACAGAACAATGAAATTAAATAAAAATGTTGCTAGGTCAAATAATGAAATTAAAAAGTAAAAAATTATACAAATTAAATTAAAAGAGTCAAAAAATAGTCAAATATTATAAAAATTCTCAAATAGGTGTGTCTTTAGGCTTCGCTTGAAACCGTCGAGGTCAGAGGCCTGCCTGAGAATCAGAGGCAACTCATTCCAGAGCTTGGGACCTGCATGGCACAGAGCACGATCCCCATAGAAAGTTTTTCGTACCGGTCTTCGCTATTTCGAAAATTTGGTCCATCCATACCTTTCTCGGTCTTCCTCTTCCACGACATCCATCATAATAATATGTACATTAAAACAAATACAGAATACAAAATTCCTATGAGTCAAGGAATACAAGTCTTTATTATCAGTTTTTACAGACTACTATAAAGTAAAAACTGATAAGGCTAAAAGAGCTCACCAGTTATCTGCTCCTGGGTTGGATTTGAGGATTCTTTTGGCAGCAGGTTGTCCATGGTGTTTCTCCTGGTGACCTTGATTATCTTGGGAGATTCTGAATTCGCTGATGTGTCTGACGCGTTGCTACTTCTGAAACCATACATTTAAGCCGTTGAGTACAACATAGAGCAGCAGAAACTAACGTACTGCATTGATACATACTATTTGGACCGGTCCGTAGTCTAGTGGTTAACACTTCTGACTCCTGGAATGTTGTGGGTTCGAATCCCGGCGATGCACAAAAAATATACCATTTATATTTTCAAATTTGCTCTTCCCTGCACGCCTCTGAACTAGAGGTTCTTCTTTTGTTGTGCCGTTGCTGTTAACTTCACGGGAAGGTTTTCCGCACTTGTAAAATTATAAAGCGTTGTATGAGCATCCATACGCTGTGGGTCTTTCTGACACATATCTGCACACAGGATGGGTATGAGGACGGTTGAGCATTACCGTGGACTAAACTATAGCATAGTAACTGTAACTGTAGCTCTGTCGCCATTCCGCTAGGGGTGGTCAGAGCCTCTGCAGAGCAGTCTCCATTTCTTCCTATCCTTACATACCTCTTTCAATTCATTCATATCCATCACCTTTTTCATGCTTTTTCTTCTTTAACACTTGCTTTGTATATCCAATTCTTTCACAATCTTCTCAATCTGATCACTCCATACTTTTCTCGGTCGTCCCTTACCTCTTTTTTCTTTCACACTACCTCAGTATACATACTTTGTCAGTCTATTATCATTCATTCTTTCCACATGCTCAATCCATCTCATCACATTCTTTTGTACCTTAACTTTAACATCCTTTTTCAACTTACATTCTTTCTTTACGCATTCATTCTTAACTCTATCCTTCAGAGTCTTTCCTGTCATGCTTCTCAAATGCTTCATTTTCATCCTACATAGTATTGATTATGAAAATAAATTTCCTTTATCTACGATGGCCCTTGACAGGCATGCTATTTTTATTAATAATATCATAATCCCCATGAAAATGAGTTAATTCTATTGCTTTATCTATAATGTTATCTAGGAGAGGATAATTCTGCACAAGTATGATTAGAGTGAGTAGACAGATAACATTACTAAAACAAACAAGACAACAATTAATGGTGATTCCCGATAAAGGCTGACAGTATAGGATAATCAAGACTCCATAATATGGCATAATTCACCATGGGATAGCATCTCTACAACTAAGTTGACATCTCTCACAACCTGGATATAGGTCAGCCGAAAAAACAATTCAGCCGGCTTCAATCTGTGCTGAACTCTGCAGCAAGACTCATATTCGGGATGTCCAAATCTAATCACATTTCTCCATTGTTAAGAAAACAGCATTGACTTCGCTTTAAGGAAAGGGTGGTCTACCGTGTCTGTCTGATGGTTTACAAAGCTGTAAATGGTGCGCCTCCTTCATACTTGTCTGACATGTTCTCACCCGTCGAAATAGATTTGAGGCGCCAGACGCTACGATCTGCGGGGTATGCAGTGGTTGGCTTAGTCCAGCCGTACCGTCAAACACCCACAAATTTTGGGGACCGTGCTTTCGGGTTTGCGGGTCCAATGGAGTGGAACAGACTACCACCTAATGTGAGGAAGGCAGAAACTGTTGGTATCTTTAACGGAGCACTAAAGACGCTGCTTGACAAAAACATTTTATCTGTGATTTCAGAGGGCCCTTGAGTTGTGACACAGACAAAAACGGCGCTCTTTAATTATGGGTACCTTATAAATAACTTGTTCTTGTATATATATATAACCACAACAACACAAAAAAAACTCTGAGGTCATCGTAACCAAAATTCAGCCTCCTGGATAATCCAGTAAGGTAGTCGCATACTACTGTTGGTGATTGAGCCTTCAAAGTGCCACAAAGCGCCATAATGCACAGCTTGGGAATCACCGAGCAAGAGAATTAAAAGTGGCACATCCATGGATGAGGGCCTGATTTCATGTGCTTTCTAATCTAATCTAATTTAAGCTGCAAAGATATATATCATTTAAAATTTATATTAAATGCATTCCCACAAGCAGACACATATAATTTCACGCTAACACATGCCGCATGTGGACCTACAATATAAAAACCCAATCTCAAATGAACATAAGCCCTGCAACTCTTGCTATCCTTCCCTGTAAAAGGGGTGACATTGGCATAGTGAACCATTTTTACAGCATGGGAGGTCAGCTGCCTATCAACCTTTAAGTCAAGGAACATACACAGCAAACGCAACTAAGCAACACATATAGTGTAACTTCTTGCCGCGTTATCCCCGAAGGGGTCGCATGTGGCGAGTTGAACCTATTTATTTCTACAGGTAAGGAGGCCGGCCTTAAGCCTACCACTTCAGTTGAAGTGGGGGTTTCCCAGCTCCCGAGAGAGCTGGTACTCATTTCTTGTGAAGGCTGAGTAAACCTTGCCGGTATTTTTATTTTGGGGTTTGAAATAAACACCGAAACGGGAAATCAAATTACATTTTTAAAACCAACAAATTATAACATGTATGGACATCAAAAACTAACAGAAAATAAAATTTAATTTAAAAAAACCTAGCCGCCAACATCACAGATTTACCGCCATGTTTTGATATGGATATTTGTGTTCACTTGTATTTCTCCTTGTTGCGGATCCTCGTCCTGGGGGGAGTGGTTCCCAAGTGGTCGTACTCCGCAGACAGGCTGTCCAGGGCCTTCCACCGCCTCTCCACGGGTGTGCCATCTCTGCAACAGAACAACAAATATCACATTAGATCAATCAATCGTAATATTTAAAAAATATGATAGCTGCAGCCACCACAAGCAGCAGAACAGCAACACTGCGATTAATAATCTTCTTTTGTCAACGACGTTAGCCATGTTGAAAGCACCGGTTCCCATAGATCACCGAAGTTAAGCAACATTGGGCGTGGTCAGTACTTGGATGGGTGTGCGCTCAGGTACACCGCGTGTCGTTGGCATCTCGGACCGGTCCGTAGTCCGTTGTGGCAACACTTCGGACTCGTAAATATTTGGAAGGTTGTGGATTCGGATCCCGGCGGAGCACACAAAAATACCATTAATATTTCGAATGTGCTCTTCGCTGGGTTGAAGAATTCATAAGCCTTTACCAATGACCGGTCACCAAGGGTCCATCCAGCCTTACAGCAACTGGGTCTTGCTTGAGTATTGGCGCTTTGTAGCGACGACCAAGCTCGTACACCTCTGCGGCACTACAACAAGTGTCATAGACCCCTAGAGTCTTCAGAATCTAGGGAGTCTCCCGCACAGGATTTTCTTAAAAAAAAAAAAAAAAAAAAAAAAAAACTGCGATCAGCAGCATCATGTCGCAGTCGGATAGAGTTTCCAAGAAGGGAAAAGAAGACCGTTTTTGGAGATCGAGCCTTCAAGGTGGCTGCTCCAACGATATGGAACGGCCTCCCAGATGACCTGCGCGAAATGTATGTGGAGAGCACTTTTAGAAAAGGGCTGAAGCGCCTTTGGGATGACCAAGAGTCATGAAAAGGCGCTATAAAAATCTTGTATTATTATTATTAGATCACAAGCATCAGAAGATACCTGCCACTTGAGGAAACCTTAATTCATGTTTCTACATTTGTGGTCAATGATTGGGTGATAAACGAGTGTGTTATTTTTTTTTAAGAAACCCTGTGCAAGAGACTCCCTAGATTTCAGAGACTGTATGGGTCTATGACACTTGTTGTAGTGCCGCAGAGGTTTTTACGATCTTGATCGTCGCTACAAACCGCCAATCCTCAAGCAAGACCCAGTTGTTGTAAGGCTGGATGGGTTTATGAATTTTTCAACCCAGCGAAGAGCAAATTTGAAAATATAAATAGTGTATTTTTTGTGCTCCTCCGGAATTCGAGCCCACAACCTTCCATTCACGAGTTTGAAGTGTAACCACTGAACTACAGACCTGTCAATCTAATCTAATGTAATCTAATCTGCAAAGATAAGTACAATTAAGGATTCACATTATATGCATTTTCACAAGCAGTCACATACAAGTTCGCGCTTAAACATGCCGCATGTGGACTTGCAATATAAAAAACGCAAATCTCAAATGAACATACACCCTGCAACTCTTGCCTGCAACGCTTTTGATGTCCATACATATTATTATTTATTGATTTTAAAAATGTAATTTGCTGTGTATTTTCCTTGACTTATAGGTTGGTATGAGGCTGACCACCCATGCTGTAAAAACATGGTTCACTTTGCTAATGTCACCCCTGTTTCAGGGAAGGTCGGAAATTTTATGTAGAGTTTATGTTCATTTGAGGTTTGGATTTTATTTGTAAGTACACATTCAGCATTTAAAAACGTGTACTACGCGTGTTTGTGGGCATGCATTTGATATGAGCTTTAAATGTTAATATATCTTTGCAACCTAGATTATAGAGATAATAGGTGAGAGGAATTCGGCCGTTTAATGTCACCTTTTTTTGTGTTTGGAGTTAATTTTAAATTAATCATTACATTGGTCTAAGAACAACATTTTTAAAATCAAGGGGATCAAGTCGGGTTATTTGGAACGGGATAACGTTGGTTTGAATCCCGCGACGATAACTTCGACCCTGGTTCAACAGATGCCGTTGCATGCACACAAGCTTCTGCTTTCGCATGATGACAACTGGCCAGGCAAAATAGGTTGGTGAATTACATTCCTTTCCACAAATCTATTAAGAAAAAAAAAATGTTGGCAATACTAGTGGAAAGCCTGATCAAGTGTTGCCATGACATATCAACCTTAATCACTATAAGCATGCCATTATACCCCTGCACACTGTTATTATAAAGCCTTACTAATGCAAACTGGCAAGGTCACATACTCGTATTATAAATAGACAGACTTTCAACAGTTGGCAACACAGGTCACATTACAAAGGTAAAAATGGATTTTTTATCTATGCAAGCAAGCGTCACATTTGTACGGGACTGTAAGTCCTTTTTTAAGAAATCCTGTGCGGGAGACTCCCTAGATTTCAGAGACTAGAGGGGTCTATGACACTTGTAGTAGTGCCGCAGAGGTGTTAACGATTTGGTCGTCGCTACAAAGCGCCAATACTCAAGCAAGACCCAGTTGCTGTAAGGCTGGATGGACCTGTAGTCTTTGGTAAAGGTTTTATGATTTTTTCAACGCAGCCAGCGAAGAGTATATTTGGTATGTTTTTTGTGCTCCGCTGGACTTTGAACCCACAACCTTCCATTTACAAGTCTGAAGTGCTGCCACTGGACTACTGACCAGTCATTAGCAAACAATAACAAAATATTTTTTTACCTTTAATCTAGCAACTTGGCCGTGTGACGACACAATTTTGTCAAAAATGTTTTAACTTTGTACAAATATAGTATTGCGAAAAAACTAAATCACTCATCAAAAATTTGTTATATATATACTTCTGACCTTTTCATATGCTTACGTTTTCCTCTATTTCTCTGTTTAACCACTATGGTACCTACTTGGTGTTTTTTCCTATCATTTATTTATTTTTACCTTAATTTTTTTTTTTTCTTGTTAGAAGTATGCAAGGACAGAAAGAAGTGGCGGCTAATCTGCAATGCTGATTTGTAATGTTGGTTTATTAGCTTGCTACATTTTTTGCATAAGACATTTTTGACTTTTTTTGTATAGATTTATTTTTAAGGTTTTGTTGTTTTCTTATACTTAAATGTTATTTATCACTCGTATTCCTTGACTTATAGGTTGGTATGAGGTTGACCACCCATACTGTAAAAAATGGTTCACTTTGCCAATGTCACCCCTGTTTCAGGGAATGTCGGCAAGAGTTGCAGGGCTTATATTCATTTGAGGTTTGGATTTTATTTGTAAGTACACAATCAGCATTTGTAAGCGCGAACTACACGTGTTTGTTTGTGGGCATACATCTGAGAGCTTTGAATGAATATATCCTCGCAACTTAGATTATAGATTATAGATTATAGTTTCATAGACAATGAGAAATTAATCGTGGGATATTTGAAGTACATAAGTACTTACAAAACGATGATTATAACAAAATGATTTATATTTATTTAAATCGTGAATAATAAATACTATCTTTATAATATGATTACTACCCACTTCATTGTCGGTTTATTTCGTAAGTACACATGCATCATGTGTAAACGCAAACTTGCGCATTTCTGCTTGTGTGCATGCATTATTGGACCGGTCCGTAGTCCAGTGGCAACACTTTGGACCCGTAAATGAAAGGTTGTGGATTCGAATCCCGCGGAGCACAAAAACTATACCATTTATATTTCCAAATGTGCTCTTCGCTGGGTTGAAAAATTCATAAACCTTTACCAATGACCAGTCACTGAAAGGTCCATCCAACCTTACAACAACTGGGTCTTGCTTGATAATTGGCGCTTTCTACAGCGACGACCAAGCTCGCAGAGGGCTCTTGAGGTGTGATGCTCACCACAACAGCGCTCACCCGATATTATTATTATTAATACCATCCTCTTCATATTTTAAGGGGTTGGTTTATTTCGTAAGTAAACACATGCAGCATGTGTAAGCGCAAACTTGCGCATTTCTGCTTGTGAGCATGCATTAAATATATGAGTGTCAATTAATGTTGGCATATCTTTGCAACTTAGATTATAAATAATAGAGACGAAATGATGATGAAAATGCGCTTACCAAAATTTTAATCAATTAATATTTCGTAATAGTTAACTGTAGTTTAGTATGTAAGTATATTATACTAAAACGTGTTAATTGTTAGAGGCCAACAGGTATCGAACCAATGACATTCTGGATGCAAGTTCATTACCAGTGACCTAGAATGACAGGTAGCTACGTCACTTTACTGCCGATGAAGTAAAACAGGGCTGGAAGTCTCATCACCACGGTAATTCTTACCTACCGAATATCGGACCGGTCCGTAGTCCGGTGGCAACACTTCGGACTCGTTAAATGGAAGGTTGTGGATTCGGATCCCGGCGGAGCACAAAAAATATACCATTTATATTTCGAATATGCTCTTCGCTGAGTTGAAAAATTAATAAACCTTTACCAAAGACCGGTCACTGAAAGGTCCATCCAACCTTACAACAACTGGGTCTTGCTTGAGAATTGGCGCTTTCTACAGCGACGACCAAGCTCGCAGAGGGCTCTTGAGGTGTGATACACACAACAACAGCGCTCACCAAATAAATCATCCTAATATTATTATTATTATTATCGGGTCAGCCGAAGAAGCATTTCAACCGCTTTCAATCTGTGTTGAATTCGGCAGCAAGGCTCATATTCGGGATATCCAAATTCGCTCACATCACTCCGCTGTTAAAAACACTACATTGGCTTCGTTTCCCGGAGAGGGTGGTCTACCGTGTTTGTCTGATGGTATATAAAGCCATCAATGGCTTGGCTCCACCTTATCTGACTGACATGATTTCGCCTGTTGAGATGGGTGTGAAGAGGCAGACACTCAGATCCGCGGGCGATGGTGCGATCAATTTGGTTCAGCCGCACCGACAGATCCGCACAAATTTTGGAGACCGTGCTTTCCGTGTTGCGGGTCCGGTGGAGTGGAACAGACTGCCACCCGGAGTGAAGAACTCCAAATCTGTGGGTATATTTCGCGGAGCTCTCAAGACGCACCTTTTCAAAAAGTCTTATCCGTGATCGGAGACACACAAAAACGGCGCTCTCTTATCATATTATGTAATTTAAAATAAATAAGCCTGTTATATATACATCGGTAATATTTGTATGAAGACCTGTCAATCCAAGATGGCCGCAAGTGAACAGCTGATTAGTCTTCATAAAAATATTAGCGATATTCGGTAGGTAAGAATTACCGTGGTGATGAGACTTCCAGCCAGTGATTAGCCAGTTATTACAAAGTACGGTAAAGATTGTTTCACTAAGCCAATGTCCCCCTGTGTCAGGAAAGGGCGGCAGGAGTTGCAAGGTTTATATTATACTCATGCGAGGTTTGGTTTATTTTACGCACACGCAGTATGTGTAAGCGCGACTTACACGTGTCTGCTTGTGGATGTGAAAAAAGACGATTCTTAAATGTCAATATATCTTTGCAACTTGGGTTATAGATTTCAGGTCGCAAATAGCGAATGTAACCTATTTATTTTCACAGGTGAGAAGGGCAGCCATACGCCAACTACTCCAATTTTATTGACAACTCTACATCTTTCGTTACACTCAGAGTTATAAGTCCGGTCGATAGCTAAGTTGGTAGAGTGCTTGCATCCCATGCCGTGAGCCCGGGTTCGAATCCCGCCGAGCGTGTCAGAAATGATTTCCCGTTTCGGTGTTTATTTCAAGCCCAAAAATAAAATACCGGCAAGGTTTACTCAGCCTTCACAAGAAATGAGTAGGTACCAGCCCTCTCGGGATCTGGGAAGCCCCCACTTTAACTGAAGTGGTTGACGCAAGGCCAGCCCCCTAAAACCTTTAAAAATAAATAGGTTCAACTCGCCACAGTTGCGTGACGTTATGCGGTGGTATTCACACACAGCAAATCCATGGCTCAACCGCCACCTAACGTGAATTTTCCATACAAAAAACGATGATTCTTGGATAAGCTTTGGATCATATGTGTTGTGAATAACTCTAAGTCTTTTTCGTAAACGCTCTTCTTTTACTACGACTGGATATCCCATTCATTCGCTATTTCAGAAATCTGGTCCATCCACACCTTTCTCGGTCTTTCTCTACCACGCTGCTGATGATGACGATGAAGAGGCATGGGGCGACATTTGATCTTTAACCTTTACCTTGCTGTGATGGCGGCGGGCGATCATGCCGTTTGTTTTCTATTTTTAGATAAAAGTTTTCACGGCTCTTACTGTTATATCGATCGTCCTGTATTGCCTACCACACACTCGCGTGACGACCTTTTCTCTGCCTATTTAGTGGTGAGTAGAGTGCACCTACCTGCTAAAAATAATTTACCGGTCCGTAGTCTAGAGGTTAACACTTCGGACTCGTATATGGAGGGTTGTGGATTCGAATACCGGCGGAGCACAAAAAAAACATACAACATATATATTTTCAAATATGCTCTTTGCTGGGTGAAAAATTCATAGGGGCCGTCCATAAATTACGTCATCGATTTTTGCCGATTTTCGACCCCCCTCCCTTACAATCATCCTTTAGTCATTATTTAATGACCCCTCCCCCCTCTTGCTGTAATAATGGATGAGCTTAATAATTAATAATGTTATATATCTTACATAATATTTTGTATATTTTGTAGAAATTGGTATTTACAAGAACGACGTCACTTTTGGTACTCGTACGTCATTTGCCATCATCCGCAGACCAGACTCCCCCCCCCCTTAATTAGAATGACGTAATATATGGACGGCCCCATATACCTTTTACTAAAGATCGGGAAAATTTTACAAAAGGCTGATTTATTTGGTGAGCGCTGTTTTTGTGTGTATCACACCACAAGAGCCCTCTGTGAGCTTGGTGGTCGCTGTAGAAAGCGCCAATTCTCAAGCAAGACCCAGTTGCTGTAAGGCTGGATGGACCTTTTGATGACCGGTCTTTGGTAAAGGTTTATGAATTTTTCAACCCAGCGAAGAGCAAATTTGAAAATATAAATGGTATATTTTTTGTGCACT
Organism: Agapetus fuscipes; assembly: GCA_951799405.1. Taxonomy (NCBI): domain Eukaryota; kingdom Metazoa; phylum Arthropoda; class Insecta; order Trichoptera; family Glossosomatidae; genus Agapetus; species Agapetus fuscipes. The sequence goes on along the minus strand of OX637363.1, from coordinate 11,304,519 downwards.
GCCGGGATTAGAACCCACAACCTTCCATTTACGAGTACGAAGTGTTAACACTGGACTACGGACCGGTCGACCCGGTTTGACAGGACGAGACAAATGTGGGCGATACTATGCATCAATGCAGTAATTTAGTTTCTGCTCCTCTATGTTATTACTCAATGGTCTTTTCACTGCCTATTTTTTTACTTATGTGTATTATCCAGCTACCTACTTACGTTGGATACTTCATTATCTATTCTTGACTTGGACCTACTGTCGCTGGGTGTGAGAGAGCTGTGAATCAAAAGGGAAATGAGATTGCTTATTTGGGCTTGAGGAAGCCTGTTGAATTGTGTGTACCAACTTAATGAAAAAAAAATTAACATTTTGAAGACAAAGAGCCTTGTCTTGTCTTGTCTTGTATCCTGCCGCCTTTCCTCTAGGGGTGGCCAGTACCTCCACACAAGTGCCTCCACTTGACTCTGTCCTTGCATACTTCTTCCATCTCATCTAATTTCATCACTCTTTTCATGCATGCTCTTCTCTTGTTTCCACTCTGTAAATTCCATTCATTCGCAATCTCATTTATCTGATCAATCCATTGTTTCCTAGGTCTTCCCCTTCCACGCTTACCTGTTACATTCCCTTTATACACTCTTTTTGTCAGTCGGTCTTCATTCATCCTTTCAATATGTCCAAACCATCGCATCACACTTCTTTGAACTTTCACTTTCACGCTTTCTTTTACTCCGCATTCATTTAGAACCCATTCGTTTCTCACTCTATCTTTCAGTGTTTTTCCTGTCATACTTCTCAGATGGGCCATTTCTACGGTGCATACCTTATTTACTTCTCTTTCATTCAACGTCCATGACTCGCTTCCATACATCAGGGTCGGCAACAAAATACAATTGTGTACCGCCATTTTCATTTTCTTTGGTATCCTTTTATTCTTCGCTATTCTACCAAACGCTCCTATCACGCATCTTCCTTTGCTGGCACGCTTCTCTAATTCTTTCGTCATCTTACCATTCGCCTCAAACTTACTTCCTAAATAGTCAAACTCATTCACTACTTCAACTTTTATTCCATTCAAATTAATTGTAAGTTCCTCACATACTTCATTCCTGTCAAAAACTAATACTTTTGTCTTATTCGCATTTACTTTCAAGCTATTCTTACAAAATGCATCATTTAGTTTGGTTAACATCGTTTGGAGTTCCTCCGCCGAGTCAGCTAAAACTATAGCATCATCAGCATAAAGAAGTACTCCAACTCTTGTTTCACCCACTTTCACTCCGCTCTCTGATATTCCAGCTTCTTTTATGCAACTGTCCATGATTATATTAAACAACCATGGACTCATCACGCAGCCTTGCCTCACTCCCTTATATACATCAAACCAGTCACTATATCTCCCATCCACTCTTACACATGCCGAACTATTTTCATAGATGGCACGTATCACATTCAGAAGATTATCATTCACACCGTACTTCCTGAGAACATTCCACAGCATACATCTGTCCACCGAGTCAAAGGCCCTCTCAAGATCTACGAATGCTGCGTAGACCACCCTCCCCACAGCCAGATGTTTTTCAACAATCTGTCTGAGAGTAAAGATTTGGTCCACACAACCTCGTCCTGGCATAAAGCCAGATTGAATATCAGAGACCCTGTGATCGGTGGCCATTCTCACTTTTTTTATGACAATTTTGCATAAGACTTTCCCAGGTATACTAAGGAGACTAATGGGCCTGAAGTTACGGCAGTCTTTCTTGTCCCCTTTACCCTTGTAAATAGGGACAATGACCGCCTTTCTCCAGTCCATCGGTACTACCCTGTCTTTCATACACATCTTGCATAATTCAAACATCCACTCTACCACATATTCTCCTCCTGCCTTTAACATCTCAGCATTCAATCCATCCATACTTGCAGCCTTTCCATTCTTAAGCTCTTTTATGCTTGCTTTTATTTCCTCTTTCAAAATATCCTCATTACTTTCATTTGTAGGGTCACATTCATATAAATTTCTTTCACCCTGTCCTAATATTTCTTCAAAGTATTCTTTCCATCTATTACATACATCATCTTCATCCCACAGCAAGACTCCCTGCGCATTCTTTATGCCCGGAGTTGTTGCTCCCACACTTTCGTTATTATTCCGAACCCAACTCCAGAACATTTTTTTGTTGGTGTGGAAGTCCTGCTGTGCCTTTTCATTATTTTTCTTCTCTAATTCCATCTTACTTTCATACACAAGCTTTTTAGTATTCATTTTTGCCCTTTTATACATCATTTCCAAATTTAAATTACCTTTATCTTTCAACCATCTCATATACGCTTCCTTCTTTTGCTCTACTGCTTCTTTCACTCCATCATTCCACCAGGCATCACCTTTTTTCTTACCAACATTTGTTTCTCCGCATGTCATCCTAGCAGATTCGGTCAGTTCTTTCTTCATCATTTGCCACACTTTTTCCACACATCCTTCATCTTTCATTTTTTGTAGTTCATCCATATTTAATCTTTTGGCAATCTCACTTTGATATTCATCTTGCACATTGTCATCGTTCAAATTTTCCACTTTTATTCTTTTCATTCTTAACAATATTTTTTTCTTTCCTTTCTTACAATCCCCTACCATTATTCTCGCGCATAACAAATAGTGGTCTGTGCTGAGTTCAGCTCCACGGTACACTCTTGCATCTCTCACATATCCTCTCATTCTTTCATCTACGCATATATAATCAATAATTGTTCGATTGCCTGCCCTATTTTGCCATGTATAGAGATGCAAGTCTTGGTGTTTAAACCAGGTGTTTGTTGCAAAAAGTCTGTGTTCTATACATGTATTGACAAGCTTTCGTCCATTATTATTCATCCTTCCTCTACCACTCGGACCCACAACCATTCCGCAATCATCTCGTTTCATACCAATCCATCCGTTCATATCTCCTAATAAGATAATTCGTTCATTCTCATCTTTCATTCTTAGTACATTATTTACACTCTCCCAGAATTCATCTCTTTCTTCTCTGCTATCAGATTCTACTGGAGCATAACACGCTACCATTAGAATTTTCACACGTCCTAATCTCATTCTTACCAACAGAATCCTAGGACATATTCTTTCATAATTACTTACACACATTTTAGCCCGTTCGCTCAAAATTACTCCCACGCCTTGTCTCTTATATCCATCCTTAATTCCACTCCAAATAAAATACTCCTCATTCTTCAATACCTTTTCTCCATCCCCGATCATTTTTATTTCAGTCACGCACATCACTTGTATTCTTCTCTTTTCCATAATATCAGTAATTTCATTCTCTTTACAGTCATTCCATTCTCTAACATTCCACGTTGCAAATATCCATTCTTCCTGTTTCACATACTTCCTTTTACACACACTTCCATTCCTGACAGAATTGTCAGCTTCAACACCTCCGCAGAGGCCATTTGACACTTCCTTCGATTCCGGGCGGTGGACATTGTCAGCTTCCACGGGCCCCTCCTTGTCTGCAGCTGTCCCCGGGTTTCTGCGGTCATTGCGGCCGCCTCGTCTGCCTCTTGGTCTTCTTTTAACTCCTCTGCACAAGTTATTCTCACGGATAGTTTTAAATGTTGAATCACTTATTAAATATTTTGAGTCTTTAAGTGCAGAGAGTTCTTTTGTCTCTAGCCTGATTTATCTTTTTAATTTTTATGTGTACTACAGGTTATTTTCATTGAACACGGCAATTTCATAGAATCTAGGGTCTGTACAGACACTTAGCGCTAGTTCAGACACGGCGGGAACCACGCGATTATAGAATCGCATGGAAATCGCGCGGGTCTTATTTATATGAGTAAGTTAGTAATCGTTCAGACATAACCGCGCGGTTAATCAAGCCGCGCGGTTACCGCAACCCAACCGCCAGAAAATAGAATCGCGCTGCTCCCGCGCGTTTCTATTACTGTGGAGTCTTTACTTCGCGTTCAGTTGCGTTGCGGATACCGCGCGGTGAGCACGTCACTGTTCGTGAGTTCGCCATGGATCGTTTCGACACTGAACTATTTATTGATGAGGTGGAGAAGAGACCTGCAATATGGGACATTCAGTGTGATGATTACTCAAATAAAATTATCAAGAACCGAGCTTGGCAAGAGTTGGTTGAGATATTTGGAAATTGCGAAGACACTCCAAAAAAAATGGAAAAACATACGAGATTGCTACAATAAAGAATACAAAAAAGAAAAAACAACTCCTTCTGGTTCAGGTGCTTGTAAAGGAGCCCGATACATGTATTTTTCAAGATTATTTTTCCTGCAGAATAGTGTAAGTAATAAAGACACTACAACTAATATTGAAGAACAGAATGAAAGGCAAAGTGAGGAGACAAGTGAACTAAACGCCAATGCAACCGAAGCCACTGAAATACGTCCCCCTAAACGTAAGAAAACACAAGTGCCAGAAGAAAAAATAGCTGTTTTAATAGAAAAAAGTATCGAGTCACGAAAACATTTTCAGAATGAACTTCAAGAAAATAGTATTACCAAGCAAGATGACGACAAACTCTTTTGTTTGTCGTTATATAAAGAACTCAAAAAAGTACCAGAAAATAGGCGTTTAGCAACCAAAATTGAATTACTTCAAGTGATACAAAAAGGACAAAGCTTACCACCCCCTGTTCGTTACAATACTCAGCAGATCACACCTACGTATTGGCAAGGACAACAGTATACAAGCCCGCAAGGATATTTTACTACATCTGGATCATCTCCTCCTGTTCCGGCACCGTCACCGTCACCATCGCAATTTAGTTCTGGCTCTCAGTCCTCTACAGTTATAGAAAATATTTATGCTGATTTTGAAGAACAATAAATAAATCTTACCTTAAAGTTACGAGTTTCTCTTCCGGTGACACGCTTGGCCTCAAATGCGTTTCAGAGCATGAAATATCTTGCCTGATCAGTTCAATTAGTTCATCAAAAGATTTTATTGACATTCTCAAATAGTCAAAAAATTTGTTATCATACATTCTTAATTTGGGATATAACGTTACGAACTGACCATGTACTAGTCGGTCACGTAATATTGGATGCACCCAATACCGCCTTTTTCTTTTCTTTTTTTAAGGAGCAACCACAGTAAGCACACTTCTTCGTCGACCTCCATTTAGAAACTGACGAATCGCATACTAACCGCGCGTGTCTGAATAGCATCACAATTTTGCGGTTTGAAACCGCGCGATTCGTAAACGCGCGGTTCCCGCCGTGTCTGAACTAGCGCTTACAGATCTTGCCACGACCTGAAGAATCCTTGTTTTGATCACTCTTGTCCGCCGGGCCTGGATTGCTACGTCTTTACTCCGGAAAACTGTCCGGGCTGCGACGATCAAGCCGTGTGCGGTTGAAGCAAGAAATTATATAGCCACAATTCAACATGCATGACTCGGTGACAGGGTAGAACGGCACTGTGGCAGAATGACACATGACATAATGACACGTGACATAACGACACATGACATAACGACACATGACATAATGACACGTGACATAACGACACATGACATAACGACACATGACAGAACGACACATGATATAACGACACATGACATAACGACACATGACATAACGACACATGACAGAACGACAGATGACATAACGACACATGACATAACGACACATTACAGAACGACACATGACAGAACATCACAATGACAGTGCATCACATGAAAAATCATCACTTTGACAAAATAACACATGACAGAATTCCTTGACTTATAGGTTGGTATGAGGCTGACCACCCATACTGTAAAAAATGGTTCACTTTGCCAATGTCACCCCTGTTTCAGGGAATGTCGGCAAAAGTTGTGGGGCTTATGTTCATTTGAGGTTTGGATTTTATTTGTAAGTACGCATTCAGCATTTGTAAGCGCGAACTACTGTGAGGTTTTCTTTATTTGTATGCACACATGCAGAATGTGTAGGCGCGAACCTACATGTGCCTGTCTGTAGGCATGCATTTCATATGAGCCTTAAATGCTTACATATCCTTGCAGCTTAGATTATAGATATATTATAGAACTACACGTGTTTGTTTGTGGGCATACATCTGAGAGCTTTGAATGAATATATCCTTGCAACTTAGATTATAGATTATAGGGAGTCTCCCGCAAAGGATTTCTTAAAAAAAAAAATATATATATTTCTGACACCCTCGGCGGGATTCGAACCCAAGCTCAAGGCATGGAATGCAAGCACTCTACCAACTGAGCTATCAACCGGACCGGAGTTTTTTTTTTTTTTTAAGAAATCCTGTGCGGGAGACTCCCTAGATTCTAGAGACTCTAGGAATCTATGACACTTCTATCTATGTAGTGCCGCAGAGGTGTACGAGCTTGGTCGTCGCTACAAAGCGCCAATACTCGAGCAAGACCCAGTTGCTGTAAGGCTGGATGGACCTTTGGTGACCGGTCATTGTTAAAGGTTTATGAATTTTTCAACCCAGCGAAGAGCAAATTTGAAAATATAAATGGTATTTTATTGTGCTCCCCCGGGAATTGAACCCTGAACCTTCCCATTCAGAGTCCGCAGTGTTACCACTGAGCTACGGACCGGTCAAAGTTATAGTTATAATTATTGTAAATATGTCAAACGACCGTAATTCCAACCTGAATCTAACAAACACGGTAATAAGTTGCACCATGTGTGCATCTCAGTTGCGATTCAAATGTTCAAGGGTGGATAGTGAGAACGAGTTATTGCAAAAGTTATGCGCCAGCAGGTGCACAGTAAGATATATGATTAGAGAGTGTGTGACATGGAGAAAATGAATTTTTCTACTCCCATTTGGTAATTTACTAATTACAAAACGGCTAACGCAATCACAATGACATACATTTGGTAACCGTGTTGAAATGAAAATGTGCGCATGCGCATTGTCAGAATTGGAACCATTTTTTAATTTCAAATGTCAACCTTGTATGGGGGTATGAAGACCTGTCAATCCAAGATGGCCGCAAGCGATCAGCTGATTAGGCTTCTTACAATATTACTGATATTCAGTAGGTAGGAATTACCGTGGTGATGAGACTTCCAGCCCTGTTTAGATGAAAATAAATATATTTTATGTGTAGAGTCAAATAATAATTGTTAATAGTGCTAAAATTTATTGAATTTATTTATCGGAATGCTCCAAATAAAGCTTTCTTTTTTTCAAAGGAAAATAAAAGGCTTGAAAGGAAAACAATACAAAAAATTTCACCGCAAAAAATAAACAAACTCAAAAAGTTACTTGGTTAATAGGTGGGTATGAGGTTGATCACCTATGCTGTAAAAACTTGGTTCACGTGCCAATACAACTGCATAGCATATGTTTATTTGAGTTTTGGGTTTGAATGTTTAAGCTTATATGCAGGATGTAACAGTGCGACCTTATATGTGTCGGCTTGTGGGCATGAATTCAATATGAAACCTAAATATAATTTATCTTTACAACTTAGGTTAGATTCGATAGTCGAAGGAAATGATAAATCACACGTTTTGAAAAAGGTAAGGTTTTAATTACTTCAAATGGACGAGTACATTAGAATTACTATTATTCACTATTTTGTTAATTCTTTCATTGTCGTAGAAAAAGTATTGTATGCCACTGCACGTAATTAGCCTTTGTAACACTCGTGCTTTCTATTGTGCCATTCGGCTGCGCCTCATGGCACAAACTAGCACTCGTGTTACAAAGACTATCATTACTAGGCAGTGGCATAAATAACTATTATGTGTTAAAACAATATTGCATGGCAGTTGCTTCACTTGTACGTCCACATGAAATTTGCCAAAATATTACATGCTTTTGTAAGTGAATATGGGCCTGTAACTGTATCAGTGACGATGTTTCACTACGGGTGTTCGAAACCCAATTTTATTTTTTAAGAAATCCTGTATGGAAGCGAGTCGTGGAAGGTGAATGAAAGAGAAGTCTGCCCTGCTAATTGCAAATGCAGTAATCGACATTTTGAGATGTTCATTTTTTGCAAAAATGACATCTCCTGGGCGTAATATATGTATAAAAAAATAATTTCCATGTTTGTTTTGATTAGAACTAGGTATGTGTTTTATTTGAGAAAAAACGCAGAACTAACACACAGGATCTGCAGCATTCGTTTATCTCCAAACTGTCATTTTGCAAGTACTGCGTTTACAATTAGCAGGGCAGAAGTAAATAAAGTATACTGTAACTGTAACTCTGTCGCCATTCCGCTATGGGGTGGCCAGAGCCTCTGCAGAGCTGCCTCCATTTTTTCCTATCCTGACATACCTTTTTCAATTCATTCATATCCATCATCTTTTCATGCATTTTCTTCTTTTACGCTCACTTTGTATATCCCATTCTTTCACAATCTCCTCAATCTGATCACTCCATACTTTTCTCAAATGAATGTAAAAGAAGAAAATGCATGGAAAAGGTTATGGATATGAAGGAATTGAAAGAGGTATGTCAGGATAGGAAAAAATGGAGGCAACTCTGCAGAGGCTGTGGATACCCTTAGCGGAATGGCGACAGAGTTACAGTTACAGTTACATTTGAATTTTAATATGGACTTTAATATATTTTTCTTCATTTACTGTTTGTTTTATAGACTTACTTAGATAAATGTTTATATAGTATTTTATTGCTTGCTTGACTTGTAGTTTGGTATGACCCTGACCACCCATACTGAAAAAAAATGGTTCACTCTGTCAAATGTCAACCATGTCTCAGAAAAGAGCAGCAGAAGTTGTTAGTTTTACTTATGTTCATTTAAGATTTGGGTTTCTTATATATTTTCAAATATGCTCTTCGCTGGGTTGACAAATTCATATACCTTTACCAAAGACCGGTCACTAAAGGTCCATCCAGCTTTACAGCAACTGGGTCTTGCTTGAGAATTGGCGCTTTGTACAGTGACAACCACGCTTGTAGAGGGCTCTTGAGGTGTGATTCACACAACAACAGCGCTCACAAAATAAATCATCCTAATATTATTAGTATTGTCAGGGCTTGCAGACAAGCATCAAATATGAGTAAAGTGGCACTCACAAATTATTTCTTATTATTTGTTTTAAAAAAGCTAACACAGCCTAAATGGAAAATCAAATAATGAAAATAAACATAATATGGACGGTTAAAAGGTAGTAGGGCATAAGCGACAAAAACTAAATTGTTCAGGAGAGCAGTTAAAAAGTTTGAGATTGCAGAAAAATGGCATTAAAAAAAAACGCAACTAAGCTACACATATAGTGTAACTTCTTGCCTGCGTTATCCCCGGAGGAGTCGCATGTGGCGATTCGGGACCTAAGTATTTATTTTTACGGGTAAGGGGGCCGGCCTCACACCAACCACTTTGAGTTGAAGTGGGGGTTTCCCAGTTCCCGGGGGGCTGGTTCTCATTTCTTGTGAAGGCTGAGTAAGCCTTGAGATCGAACCTTTGCTCTCAGCATGGAATGCAAGCATTCTACCAATTGAGCATTCTAACAATGTCACCCCTGTTTTAGGGAATGTCGGCAAGAGTTGCAGGGCTTATGTTCATTTAAGGTTTGGATTTTATTTGTAAGTACACAATCAGCATTTGTAAGCGCGAACTACACGTGTTTGTTTGTGGGCATGCATCTGAGAGCTTTGAATGAATATATCCTTGCAACTTAGATTATAGATTATTATAGAGCTATCGACCTTTTTACGAGCTTGGTCGTCGCTACAAAGCACCAATTCTCAAGCAAGACCCAGTTGCTGAAAGGCTGTATGTACCTTTTGTGGCCGGTCATTGGTAAAGGTTTAAGAATTTTTCAACCCAGCGAAGCGGGATTTGAACCCACAACCTTCCGTTCTGAGTCCGAAGTGTTAACACTGAACTTCCGACCGGTCCTAATAACTTTTTTTTTTATCATATCCTTAGGGCCTGTTGCACCAAACTCCAATCAGACAAAAATCAAAATTAAGTGTGATTTCTCCCTTTCAAATAAAAAATTTGGTTGCATACACGTAAGCCAGCTAATGTACATCATATTTCCTGTTCAAATTCTATCATATTATTACCCACTTCCGAGAAATATTTAACGGAGGTCCTTACCAGAATTAAGTAACCAAATTTGATGTGTTAATCAAATATTGATTGAAGGTTGGTGCAACAGGCCCTTAAAATCAAAACAGCTCTAAAATTTAAAAAAATAAAGGCGTTTATTGGCATTCTTAATAATGTGGTTTTATGATTTTTTATGTCACAAGAGCCTTTAGGACAAAAAAGGCTAAAATCTTGTCGGTTAAACCAAAACCATAGATTGAAAACGCAGTTGTTTGCTTGGGCATAAACAACACAAAAATCATCGTAGAGCTATGGGAGTTAGCGCATTAGAAAGAGCGGAAAAATTTAAGTAGGATAGCACTCATAACTAATTTTTGATCAAAATGTCACTTATGCCCAACTTCCGTTTAACCGTCGATATGATAAGAATATTGTATTATACACTTGTAAACCAGCTTTATACATATAGCTTTTCAGACAGATTTATGAAGGACATGGTTTTTCGCTTTGAAAAATTATTGTTAAGTTTACAAATCTTAATTATGGATAATAATCAAATCTAAGTTGCAAAGATATGTAACATTGAGGATTAACATTACATGCATTCTCACAAGCAGACACGTACTTATAAGTTAACGCTTGCATACGTGCGCATGTCTGCTTGTGAAAATGCATGTAATGTGATAAAAAAATGTCAGAGGAAAGCGCAGAAGGGGAAGGCCGAGGAAAGAATGGTTAGACCAAATAGGTGAGATTGCGAAAGAATGGAATCTGCAGAGTGAAAATAAGAGAAGAGTGTGTATGAAAAAGGTGATGAATATTGAGGAAATGAAAGTGGTTTGTAGGGACAGAAAAAAGTGGAGGCGCATCTGCGGAGGTACCGGCCACCCCTAATGGAACAGCGGCAGGATACAGTATAGACTGTTTCAGGACATGCGGCAATGCCAGCAATAGTAAGATGGTTTATGCTCATTCAATTTGAGGTTTGGATTATGATATTTATGTAAACAGGCAGCATGTCTCTAATCTAATCTAATCTAAGCTGCAAAGATATATATCATTTAAGATTTATATTAAATGCATTCCCACAAGCAGACATGTATAATTTCGCGCTAACACATGCCGCATGTGGACCTACAATATAAAAACCCAATCTCAAATGAACATAAGCCTTGCAACTCTTGCCGTCCTTCCCTGAAACAGGGGTGACATTGGCAAAGTGAACCATTTTTTACAGTTTGGGTGGTCAGCCGCATAACAACCTATAAGTCAAGGAACATACATGACAAATTACATTTTTTTTTTTAAATCAATAAATAACAATATATACATGGACATAAGAAAAAATCATAAAACCAATTTCACTTTAACAAACCCTAGCCGCCAACATCACAGATCAACCGCCATTTCTTTCTATCCTTATATACTTCTTTCATTTCCTCCAGAGTCATAACCTTCTTCATACAAGCTCTTCTTTTATTATGACTCTGGATATTCCATTCATTCGCAATTTCGGATATTTAGTCCATCCATACCTTTCTCGGTCTTCCTCTACCACGACATCCATCTATTCTACCAACATATACTTTCTTCGTCAGTCTTTCCTCATTCATTCTCTCCATATGCCCAAACCATCTTAACATACTTCTTTTAATCTTCACTTTCACACTTTCCCTTGCACCACATTCTTCTCTTAAAAAATCATTCCTCACCCTATCACTCCGTTTTTTCACAATCATACTTCTTAGAAAGTCCATTTGTGTAAGCGTCAAATTATGTATCCTTGTTTGCTTTTGGGCTTGCGTTAAGTGTGAATTTTAAATGTTATAATATCTTCATATGTAACTCAGATTGTAGATAACATTGATATACTTAATATAAAAAGTAATAAGTACCAAGAAGAGAGTAGGTAGTATTTAAGTAAAATAAATTGAGGAAATAAGTTTAAATAAGTAAGTATTACAATGGAATATTGTTACCGACTTTGATATATGGAAGTGAAGCATGGACAGTGAATGATAGCGAAATGAGTAAAGTGGAAATGAAGCATTCGAGAAGCGTGACAGGAAAAACTCTGAAGGATAGAGTTAGGAATGAATGCGTAAAGAAAGAATGTAATTTGAAAGAGGATGTAAGTATGTTCCTTGACTTATAGGTTGTTATGCGGCTGACCACCCATAATATAAAAAATGGTTCACTTTGCCAATGTCACCCCTGTTTCAGGGAAGGACGGCAAGAGTTGCAAGGCTTATGTTCATTTGAGATTGGGTTTTTATATTGTAGGTCCACATGCGGCATGTGTTAGCGCGAAATTATACACATCTGCTTGTGGGAATGCATTTAATTTAAATCTTAAATGATATATATCTTTGCAGCTTAGATTAGATTAGATTAGATGTGAAAGTTGAGGTGCAAAAGAATGTGATGAGATGGTTTGGGCATGTGGAAAGAATGAATGATGACTAACTGACAAAGTATGTATATACAGAGGTAGGGTGAAGGGAAAAAGAGTGAAGGGACGACCGAGAAAAGTATGGTGTGATCAGATTGAGGAGATTGTGAAAGAATGGGATATACAAAGTGAGCGTAAAAGAAGAAAATGCATGAAAAAGGTGATGGATGTGAATGAATTGAAAGAGGTATGTCAGGATTGAAAAAAATGGAGGCAGCTCTGCAGAGGCTCTGGCCACCCCTAGCGGAATGGCGACAGAGTTACTATTTTTTTTTTCGTACTTGTCACTTTGATTATTAAAAAACTATTTTGATATTGCGTAAATAGATATATTTATTTCCAAATTGACAGTGATTTATTATGATAGAAAAAAATAATACTTACGCGTTTTGATCATCTTCGGAACTTTGGTCTGGACTAAAGTTGGAATGGAAGCCAAATCTACTCTTCCAGTCGCCCATTATTCGTGAGCTGCTTATGTATCGATCGCACACACTGAATAAAGTAAACAAACGCACAAGGACGGGGAACCGATAGCCATTTTAATATCATACGCCGGCCTCTCAAAATAAACTAAAACGGACATGTAACAAAATAAACCTTTGACCGTCAACTGACAGCTGACGTGCCTAACTTTGTTTATGCCATATTGAACTAACTTCAGGATATAACAGTGAGTTTTAACGATTGTTTAGCGTTTAACAAAAGTGTATAGATGTTTAAATAGCGCTTGTGGTTACTGTTCTAGTTTTAGTACATTTTTTGTAAACGTCGTGATTTAACTTGAATCATAAGGTTGAATGTAAATTTTTATACTAAGGAGAGTCATATATTGATAGAAATAAAATAATCTAATTGTACGAATTAATTTGAAAATGAAATAAAAAATGACATTTACTCTTATTATTATTTGCTTATTTATTTTAAATGGGCTTAAATCTTATCTAATTTTAAATCTAAATCTAATATTTTTGTATTGGTAGCTTAATTGTTTACACGCATGCGCAATACATTTAAAGATGACTGCTGTAGGGATGCGATAAGTCAAAAATACACAGATAAAATAATAGTAACATTATAAGTATATCTGATACAAAAATATGTTATTTTGTAGAGCACTTTTAGTTTATTTTTCAATGTTCTGTATTTTTTTTCCACTCTTTTTGTTTGAACTTGCTTTAAATAACAGTTTTTTTTTATCTTTTCTAAATCTAAATCTAAGCTGCAAAGATATGTATCATTTGAGATTCATATTAAATGCATTCCCACAAGCAGACACGCATAATTTTGCGCTTACACATGCCGCATGTGGACCTACAATATGAAAAAAAAAACAATCTCAAATGAACATAAGCCCTGCAACTCTTGCGGACCTTCTCTGAAGCAGGGGTGACATCGGTAAAGTGAACCATTTTTTATAGTATGGGTGGTCAGCCGCATCATATCCATTTATAATAGATAATTTAAGTGTCATAAATTTAAGAACTTGTCATGCCACAAGCAACCCAGATAGCAGTTTAAACTTGGATCTGACTTGCAACAAGTTTGATGTGTCAAAAGTGAAGGCTTGCTGCAAGTTCACCATGGCAAGTATATACACTTGAGGCAAGTTTTAATCAAACTTTCTAGTTTCCCGGCAACAAGCTTGCAGGAATTTTGTCATAACAAAGTTCCCGCAAGCTTGTTATGACAAAATTGCAAAATGTTTGCTCCTGCAAATTATATATATATTTTTATATTATTATAATATTTAAAAAAACAATTAAAATAAAAAGATGAAATATTTTATTTTATTTACAGTTTGCTTATAGTAGTAACAAAGTTTTATAATAGTCACATCATCATCATCATTGGCACGACCTCCCTCAGCAACCGCTGCCAGCGCTGTCTATCCAACGTCTTCCTCCTCCAGTCCCACACTCCCACTGCACGGCTATCCGCCACCACTCCATCCAGCCATCTTGAAAGTGATCTTCTCACTGTCCGCCGTCCGATTGTGATGAATAAAAATTGGGCTGCTGAACCATATTTTCAATTATGGCGTCATCTACAAATAATTGAAAATATTCCAGCGACGTTAAAATTTTAATGGATTGTAAAAAACTGGCAGTGCACGTTGTGTCGGGGATATCCAAGTCACGGTGTCGCCAGCGTACTTCTGTCCGCAACGAATGGGCCTGATGTTGTCCATCACCTTCCACCGCATTTGCTTCTTCCTCCTAGTCAACATCACTCGATGCCTGAAAAGAAATAAATAGTAACGTTTATAATATCATCCACAAATAAAATAGAAATTGGAACCATAGAAAACCTATTTTAGAGGACTTCAGTCAATGTCAATGCAGTACAATCTGTGATTAATTATAAAGATACGAGTATAAAGGTACCGATTTATAGCTAATTTGTTGAGATATTATATTTTGAATAAAATGAGGATTTTTTAATAGATAAACAAAAAAATAAAATACTAACGTTTATTTCAATGGGCATCCCAATTATCTGGCTCAACTCGTCTGCAGCCATCTCGTCACCGTTTTCGATCCTTGGCTCCCCTCAGGTTGTAACTTCGTCATCTTCATCTTCATCTTCAAGTTCTACATCTGATGCATTTCCATTTCAACACATATTTATCTCTCGAATAGAGTAAGACATCTGAAAAAATAAAATAGTAAGGCGGTTAAAAATGACCTCAAAATCCTGTATGTTCAACCATACACGTTATTTTGTATACAAAAAAAAGTACTAAAAAACATAGAACTTGCTACAAATTATATACTGTTGAATAGTTTATGAACTAAGGAACACGCTTAAAATGATTTTTTTTCAATTTAATGTATAATTACCTTGAAAATTGACGATTTTGAGGGGAAGAATTGTCAGAGTTGAAACGCAAGCCGGCTTGACAGTTGACAGACGTTATGGCGGTTAAAATGCAGGCAGGAAACATAAAGAAAAAATATAATGCTGTAAGCACAACTTGTAAGCATAGGTAACGTTGCAGCAATATTGCAATAAACTTATTTTATCATATTTGACATGACAATATAAAGTCAAGAACAAATCAAATTTGCAGCAAACTGACCTGCTATCTGGGAAGTTCACTTTTAAAAGTGCTGCATGTGTACTAACAAAAGAAATGAAAACTCACATGAACATACTCCTTGCTACTCTTTTCGTCTTTCCCTAACATCAGAATGGCATTGGAAAAAATGAACCAATTTTTTACAGTATCGGGGATCAGCATCATACCAACCTAGTTGTCAAAGGAAAAGATGTGATTTTTAATAGTTGTTTGTTCCTCAACTAATAGGTTTCTATGAGGCTGACTCCCCATGCTGTAAAAACTTGGTTCACTTTTGCAAATACAGCAGAAGTTGCAAAGTTTATGTTCATGTGAGATTTGGTTTATTTTGTATGTACACGTGCAGCGTGCGTAAACGTGAACTAACATGTATCTGCTATGTATTAAACATGAACCTTAAATGTCACTATTGCTTTGCAACTTGTATTACTATAGATTTCAGATCGCCCATCCCTATTGACAAGCCGGCAGACGCGGTTGACGGATGCGTAATTTTTCGTTTACATTCAAATTTTATCCTCCAAGCTGAACAAGCGGCTACTCGTCGCGTTTTCTTTGCTATTTGCGGGTATCTAACATTTTGCAGCATATTTTCTGTTAATATCAAGATAGTTCCTTCACAGGTAAGTCCTTCAACAAACCTCCTACGCATTTTTAAAATATAAAAAAAAAAATACGTTCAATTAATCATATTTACTTTTAAAAGTCATAACAATGCTAATTAAGATAATAAAATGTTTTTAATGTGAGTTTCACATGTCGCTCTTGTGTTAAAAATTATATTAGAAAGTATTAAAAATGGCATAAGGCTCATTCCAAAGCAAAAAATGTAAGTACGCATTCAGCATTTCGCTCCCTCAGTTGGATGGTGTGAGACCTGAGATGATGAAAGCGGGAGGAGAATGTGTGATTGAATGGATGAAAGAGCTCTGCGAATTGTGTGTTAGTGTCAAGGAGGTTCCATCGGACTGGAGAGAGGCGGTCATTGTGCCAATTTACAAAGGTAAAGGTGACAAAAAAGACTGCCGTAACTTCAGACCGATTAGCCTTCTTAGTGTGCCAGGTAAAGTGCTATGCAAGATTCTTATCCATAGGGTAAGATTATCCACCCAGGAGAAGGTCTCAGATATACAATCTGGCTTTATGCCGGAAAGAGGTTGCGTAGACCAGATATTCGCGCTTCGACAGATAGTCGAAAAACAGCTGGCCGTAAATAAAAAGGTCTACGCAGCTTTCGTAGATCTTGAGAAAGCCTTCGACTCGGTGGATAGAAGTATGATGTGGTGTGTGCTTGAGAGGTATGGTGTGAACAAAGCACTTCTGAACGCGATACGCGCCATCTATCTAAATAGCAGGGCGTGTGTCAGGGTGGATGGAGAATACAGCGAGTATTTTAATGTGTACAAGGGTGTGAGACAGGGTTGCATAATGAGCCCATGGTTATTCAATATAATTATGGATCATTGTGTTAAACAAGCGAATCTGGAAGGGCATGGCATACAGATTGGAGAGAGAAAAGTCGGAGTTCTGCTTTATGCTGATGATGCAGTATTAATTGCTGATTCAGCAGCAGAACTTCAGGCAATGCTCTCTAGTCTGAACCATGCTCTGTGTGCAAGCAAGTTGAAAATTAATGCAAGTAAGACGAAAGTACTGATTTTTGACAGAAGGGATGAAACTGAAGAATGCACTTTCATGTTGAATGGTACGAAAGTTGAAATTGTGGATGAATTTAGATACTTGGGAAGTATGTTTGAAAAGAATGGAAAGATGACAAGAGAACTTGAGAATAGGGTGTGCAAGGGAAAGCAAGTGGTCGGTGCAATAGGAAGAATAGCAAAGAACAAGCGATTGACGATGGATCTGAGAATGGCGGTACACAATGGCATATTGTTACCGACTTTGATGTATGGAAGTGAAGCATGGACAGTGAACGATAGCGAAATGAGTAAAGTATGTACGGTGGAAATGAAGCATTTGAGAAGTATGACAGGAAAAACTTTGAGGGATAGAGTTAGGAATGAATGGGTAAAAAAAGAATGTAATTTGAAAGAGGATGTGAAAGCTAAAGTACAAAAGAATGTGATGAGATGGTTTGGGCATGTGGAAAGAATGAAAGATGATAGACTGACAAAGTATGTATACAAAGAAAGTGTGAAAGGAAAAAGAGGGAAGGGACGACCGAGAAAAGTATGGAGTGATCAGATTGAGGAGATTGTGAAGGAATGGGATATACAAAGTTAGCGTAAAAGAAGAAAATGCATGAAAAAGGTGATGGATATGAAGGAATTGAAAGAGGTATGTCAGGATAGGAAAA
This sequence comes from Agapetus fuscipes, assembly GCA_951799405.1. Taxonomy (NCBI): domain Eukaryota; kingdom Metazoa; phylum Arthropoda; class Insecta; order Trichoptera; family Glossosomatidae; genus Agapetus; species Agapetus fuscipes. The sequence continues at coordinate 11,286,640 of OX637363.1, read as the reverse complement.
AATGGAGGCAACTCTGCAGAGGCTCTGGCCACCCCTAGCGGAATGGCGACAGAGAGTTACAGTTCTTGTTTATCGTATACGCCAATCTAGTCAAATATTTTTTTATGCAGTTGTCTTATGAATCAAATTGTACACAATCTGAGCCAAGAAAAACCGTAAAACTCGATAATGTGACAGTTGTTTTAAATATTTTTTAAATTAATTTCTTGTTTTCATAAGACACATTGGTCCAGTACACACACAAACATTGCTCATCTCAAATTTTCTCAATGGCGTATACGATAGACAAGAACTAAGGCAGCGATTTGTAAGCGCGAACTACACGTGTTGGTTTGTGGGCATACATCTGAGAGCTTTAAATGAATATATCCTTGCAACTTAGATTATAGATTATAGATAAAACATCGGTCGCCTTTTTCATCCCATACAAGTTGTACTGGTTGTCTTTCTATATATTGAAAAGGAATGAAAACATTTTTTTTATTTATTTTTTTCCTTTAAATCAGCTGGAAATATGCAAAAAACCATTTAAAAAATGGTCACTTTCCAAGGCGACTCACTTTTCCTTCATTCATGTTTCAATTCCAAATATGTAATTTAATGATAGATTATTTGTTCATTTAAATTTACACGATTTTCAAAAATTCATTTTGGTGCTATTTACTGAGTTATTAATTTATTTGAATATGTCTTTACGTAATAAGTACTTATTGAATAAGTATCCATTTAGTGGGGATGTGCTGATCAATTATGGTTAAAATCTTATCGTGAAAAACGCCACAAGGTTCATCTAGAGAGAGGTTGGATAAGGAATTAGCCCAGTCAATTTTCGAGAGTTCACTTCTAATAATATCGTAATCACCTTTTTTGTATAATCTCACTTTATGATTCCTTCCAACAACATTATTTGGAGTAACTAGCAGTTCTGCTATTGTCTCCAAAGCAGGGTGATGAGAATCCTAATCAACTAATGGTGATCCACATCTGACAATAGAGATACCAGATAGATCAGAAATGAATAAGTCAAGAAGGCGGTTATTATATGCAGGCCAACCAAAATGTCAATTAAAAAGGCTACAATTGGTTGTAAATGCGTGCGCTCGCATGATTGCTGGTCAGTCGAAATTTACACACATTACTCCTCTTCTCCACAAGCTTCACTGGCTCCGTATACCGGAGCGTATCGAGTTCAAAGTGTGCACGATGGTCCACAAAGCTTTATTTGGAAAAACACCCAAATATCTCGCTGATTTAATCAAACCATTCACCCTCGGCAAAAAAAGCCTAACACTGCGCTCAGCTGAGACTGGAGCCAAATCAAGGATTGAAGAACCTGTAAGAAGAGTTAACACAGTGTTTGGAGAGCGTGCATTTGCAGTTGCTGGCCCTTTGGCCTGGAACCACCTGCCACATCATGTGAGAGAGCTAGAGGACCATGGAAAGTTCCGGAATGCACTGAAGACAAGCAAATTTCTGGCATCGTTTGCACCAGCGCCCTTGGAGCGACTACATCACGAAACGGCGCTATAAAGAAATCATCAACTCATCATCATCATACTATTCAGACAGTGGTTGTGTTGGTACATTCCTGTGTATGCGAGGAAATTGGATAGCGCGACAATACTAGTTTCAGGGCTTGTTTCTAGTTCAGGATAAATAGAATGCAATTTCCATGAGGCTTTCGAGATGTTAAAACCCCCCAGAATGAAAAACGAAGTATTATAGCTGTTGATACATAAATCTGCAATGTGTTCAAAAAAATTTTCAAGATTGTTAGTATGGTTGGATCCATGTGGAAAGTACACACTGCATATATTAAGCGTTTTGTCTTCAAAAGCAATACTAACCCATAAGGATTCAATTGATGGGAGGGACCAACTATATTTCCGGCAGCTGTTGAGCTTCGAGTGAACCGCAATTACGACACCACCACCGTATCTTTGGCCTGTTAGTATCGGATCGCGATCCAATCTATATACGGTATATTGATTATCAAAAAGTTCTCTATTATACATACCATCGCACAGCCAGGACTCGGTTACAATTATAATGTCATAGTTGGAAGCTAGCACATTTGATGAGAAAGTAGATGTTTTAGTCCTCAGTCCACGTACGTTCTGATAATAAATGGTTAATTGCAGCATTTAAAAAAATATTTAAGTTGAAATAGCAATAATAAAAATAATACAAATAAACATAAGGGCACCATGCAAATCATAAAATTATCTTTCTAGGGTTAAATAAAATGACCCATAAGTATCTTATCAAGAAAAAAAACAACCAAATTTGAATAAGTATTTGAGTAGGTAGATTGATTAATTTTATGCTTTTTATTTTAAGAAATGTTTGAAATTCTGCTTAGGGGCCGTCCATAAATTACGTCATAGATTTTGGCCGATTTTCAACCCCCCACCCCCCTTACAATAATCCTATAGTCATTATCTAATGACCCCCCCCCCCCCCCCCCCCCTCTTTCTGTAATAATGGATGAGCTTAATAATTAATAATGTTACATTACTTACATAATATTTTGTATATTTTGTAGAAATTGGTATTTACAAGAACGACGTCACTTTTGGTACTCGTACATCATATGCCATCATCCGCAGACCAGACTCCCCCCCCCCCTTAATGCGAATGACGTAATATATGGACAGCCCCTCACCGCTGTTGCAAATATTATTTAGAAGTATCTAATCTAATCTAAGTTGCAAAGTTTGGTTACATTGGGGATTCACATTATACGCATTCTCACAAAACAGACATGTTTAAGTTCGCGCTTAAACATGCCGCATGTAGTCCTACAATACAAAAACCCGAATCTCAAACGAGTATACCCTGCAACTCCTGCCGACCTTCCCTGAAACAGGGGTGACATTAGCAAAGTGAACCATTTTCTACAGCATGGGTGGTCAGCCGCATACCAACCTATAAGTCAAGGAACATACACAACAAATTACATTTTTAAAATTAACAAATTATAACATGTATGAACATCAAAAACTAACAAAAAACAATTTTTTATTTAAAAAACCCTAGCCGCCAACATCACAGATTAGCCGTCATTTCTTTCTGTCCTTACACACTTCTTTCATTTCCTCCAGAGTCATAACCTTCTTCATACAGACTCTCCTTTTATTATGACTCTGGATATTCCATTCATTTCCAATTTCGGAAATTTGGTCCATCCATACCCTTCTCGGTCTTCCTCTACCCGGACATCCATCGAGTCTTGCAACATATACTTTCTTTGTCAGTCTTTCATCATTCATTCTCTCCATATGCCCAAACCATCTCTTTTAATAAAAAAAAATATGTCTACAGAAGATTCATACTAACCGTATTTGATCATTAAGTTACAAGGTTCAAAGTGCGTTGTCATCATGCAGACGCAGTTTTTTTCTAATTTATTCAAAGTGCCAAGTATTGATGTGTCCCAAACAAGTTTCCTTTGAAGAAACGTCTAATCTTACATTTAATATGATAATACAGTAATTTCCTGGTTGTCGCTTGATTTCTCTCAACATTTTTGAGAATGGGCGGCATCCATAGGGGTCGTGAGCCGACTTGCGCTCAGTGCGGTTGGCATCTGTGCGTGTCTATATCTATAATCTAAGCTGCAAAGATATATTACATTTAAGATTCATATTAAAAGCAATCCCTCAAGCAGACTCGCTTAAATGTGTTACAAGTGTTTACAGTCAGATGCAGTCAAGACCCTAGTGGGCGCGTTTGTGATGTCTCGGATTGATTATTGTTCAACGCTTTATAGTGGTCAGCCAAAGAAGCAGTACAATCACTTTCAATCTGTGTTGAATTCGGCAGCAAGACTCATATTCGGGATACTCAAATTCGCTCACATCACTCCGCTGTTAAAACACTACATTGGCTTCGTTTCCCGGAGAGGGTGGTCTACCGTGTTTGTGTGATGGTATAAAAAGCCATCAATGGCTTGGCTCCACCTTATCTGACTGACATGATGTTGCCTGTTGAGATGGGTGTAAGGAGTCAGACACTCAGATACGCGGGCGATGGAGCGGTCAATTTGGTTCAGCCACGCCGTCAAATTCGTACAAATTTCGGAGACCGTGTTGCGGGTCCGGTGGAGTGGAACAGACTGCCACCCGGAGTGAAGAACTGTGGGTGTATTTCGTGGAGCACTCAAGACACACCTTTTTAGAAAGTCTTAACCATGATCGGAGAGGGCCCTTGAGGTGTGACGCACACAAAAATGGCGCTCTCTTATCATTTGTAATTTAGAATAAATTAGCCTGATGTCATTCCTTGACTGATAGATTGGTATGCGGCCGACCACCCATACTGTAAAAAATGGTTCATTTTGCCAATGTCACCCCTGCTTCAGGGAAGGTCGGTAAGAGTTGCAGGGCTTATGTTCATTTGAGATTGGGTTTTTTATATTGTAGGTCTACATGCGGCATGTGTAAGTGCGAAATTATGCATGTCTGCTTGTGGGAATGCATTTAATATGAATCTCAAATGATACATATCTTTGCAGCTTAGATTTAGATTTAAGATTATTATTATTGATGTTACACATGCCGCATGTGGACTAACAACATAAAAACCCAATCTCAAATGAACATAAGCCTTGCAATTCTTGCCGACTTTCCCTGGAACAGGGTTGACATTGGCAAAGTGAACCATTTTTTTACAGTATAAGTGGTCAGCCTCATACCAACCTGTAAGTCAAGGAATGTATTTTGGTATAATCTTATTTTCATTTTTAAATGTATTGTAAAAAAATAAATTTAAATTCAATAATTAATGGTATTAACTTTTACAAGTCATAAAAATTCTAATAAAGGTAATCAAAGGTTTTAATGTGAGATTCACGCATTGTGGTCCGGTCGATAGCTCAGTTGGTAGAGTGCTTGCATTCCATGCCGTGAGCTCGGGTTCGAATCCCGCCGAGGCAAGGGTGTCAGAAATGATTTCCCGTTTCAGTGTTTATTTCAAAACCCCAAAATAAAAATACCGGCATGATTTACTCAGCCTTCACAAGAAATGAGTACCAGCTCTCTCGGGAGCTGGGAAATCCCCACTTCATCTGAAGTGGTTGGCGTAAGGCTTTACCTGTAAAAATAAATAGGTTCAACTCGCCACATGCGACCCCCTCGGGGATAACGCGGCAAGAAGTTACACTATATGTGGAGCTGAGTTGTGGTTGTGTTAAAATGCTATGACAAGTTATTCAAAATTGTATAAATTTTTATCAAAAAATTTGGACGAATATTTTAATGTAACTAGGTTTTAATAATAACTATCCTTCCTAAAGAAATGTCATGATTTTTGTAGTCAAAACACTTTATATGCCAATAAAATCTCAAACTAGTGCATATTGAGATGTCTAGTAGAATTACTGTATTAAATAAAGACATAGAAGAGATTTGTTAGTATTACTGGAGACATATTTTATATTGTGAGAAACTTTGGTACTGAAAGGGTTAAAAATGTTAAAAAACACACCTGTCTGGGTTATTAGCACTCCTCCATAGTACACCACCCATGTCAAACAAGAAACTAAATATTTTTAACTGTACGTAGGTATGTTTAAATTTAAATTTGCAACAAACAGAATGACTATGTGAAGTACCTAAAAGAGATTTCTAATTTTAAAATTTACCTACTGCTTTGAAGTGTGTTATTTTTTGTATCATTATTTTTCTCATGTCACTTAATTTTTCTAAATGTGTTCCTTTTTAAAATATATTGTTATATGCGGTTATATGTATGTAACCGCTCTGTAAAACGTAGGAAAGAATGAATTAAAGTTTTGACGTTTTGCGCCCACTTTTAAATTAATTTTAACCCATTCCATACCACATACTTTTTGGCTTCAATTTGGACCAAGCTACCGGACTGTTTTCAAGGCAAAAATTTTTCCTTACAACTTTGACATCTTGTAACTATGTATTTTCTTATTATTTAAAAAAAATAAAAAATGTTGGTTGTAGCTAAAGAATTTATATTAAAATTTGTATTTCTATTTTTTTATATATTTTTCAGCAAAGAGGTCATAAACAATTCTTAACCTAATTATTTTTACAAAAAATCAGATAGAAAACCAAAAAACATGATTTTCATGTAAAAAAATCCTTATTATTTACAATTTCTTCCTAAATATGTTTATCCTAACTCATTACTATTTTTTTTTTTTTTTTTTTTTTTTTACTTTGCCAATGTCACCCCTGTTTCAGGGAAGGACGGCAAGAGTTGCAGGGCTTATGTTCATTTGAGATTGGGTTTTTATAATGTAGGTCCACATGCGGCATGTGTTAGCGCGAAATTATACATGTCTGCTTGTGGGAATGCATTAAATATAAATCTTAAATGATATATATCCTTGCAGATTAGATTAGATTACTATACTTATTATCCACAAACTTAATCACTATGGTAGACCTCAAAACTAATCAGAGTATGTTTTTACGGGAAAAGTACGTCAGCCGGCCATTTTTGGCGCGTACAAATGTCAGTTTGACCGCTAGAACAAAGTGTCACTTCAAATTTAAAAAAATATATACATGCAATTTTAGAAAACCTTACAAAAATAATGTGATTAATTGGTTGTTAACACGTTCGCGGACGAAACGGTTATAGCCGCTCTATGAGCTTGTCTAGGACTGGACGAAACTGTAATAGCCGTCGTGATAAAACGTTATTACTAGGGACGATACGGCTTTTTCTGATAGAACTTGCATATATGTAGCATCCGTGCGTCCCTACAGAAATCCAAATCCAGTGTGTTTTTTCTAGCCTACTTCACATTTTGTGAATCCGCGAACGTGTTAAAAACGTTGCAAAAAAGCTTCGCCAATAATCTAGAAGATGTCTGCAGATAAATTAAAATAATGTTGTAGTGAAAAAGGCGCCAACTCGATTCTCACGCAGGGTTGGTATTTTGGACATGTATTTTTACCCCGCGCGAGAGACGGGGTCAGTACGGAATGGGTTAAGATGTGAACGTCTGTACTCAGGGTACAGATTAAATTTCAAAAATATTACATAACAGCAAAATTAAGCAATATATTTTTTAATTATCACCTTTTTATCCTTATCTCATATTTGATTGATAATAAATCTCTTCATTATCATGTAAATTGTAAGAAATATTTCATTTATAGATATTAGACTGAGCTATGGAGCGCTTGGATTTGGTTGTGTTCGGAGCCACCGGCTTCACTGGCAGGTGCGCGGTGGAGGAAGTGCACAGAATCAGCAAGGATGCGAAGAATATAACCTGGGGCATTGCTGGGAGGTCTCTGCCCAAACTGGAGAAGATCATCGGAGACTTGGAGAAGCAGACAGGTGAAGAATCTATACGCTCTGATGATTTAACGAATGATTGAATAAAAAAAAAACACTTAAGTACTCACTATAATCTACGTTGTAGAGAATATTAACATCTAAGATTCATAATTCATGTATGATCATAAGCAGATGTGCCTGCTTATGATCATACATTACAGACATACACGATCACAAGTTTGCTTCATATACCTTCACTAAAGATTCATCCTTATTTCAACCTTACAGCAACTGGGTTTTGCTTGAGAATTGATGCTTTCTACAGCGACGACCAAGCTCGCAGAGGGCTCTTGAGGTGTGATACACACAAAAATAGCGCTCACCAAATAAATCATCCTAATATTATTATTCGCTCTTACCCGCATGTGAACTTACAACATAAAAACCCAAATCTAAAATGAACATACACCTTGCAACTTTTGCCGACCTTCCCAGAAACAGGGGAGACGTTGGAAAAGTGAACCTATTTTTACAGTATGGGTGGTCAGCCTCATATCATCCTATAAGTCAAACTACCAACTAATGTAAAGGAAGGCAGAAACTGTTGGTGTCTTTAAAGGAGCACTAAAGATGCATTTTTACAATAAATTTTATTCGTGATTTGAGAGGGCCCTTGAGGTGTGACACACACAAAAACGGCGCTCTTAAATTATGTGTACCTTGTAAATAAATTATTCTTGTATATATGTAACGACCGGTCCGTAGTCTAGTGGTTAACACTTTTGACTCGTAGATGGAAGGTTGTGGGTGCGAATCCTTGCGGAGCACAAAAAAATATACAATTTATATTTTCAAATATGCTCTTGGGTGGGTTGAAAAATTCATATACCTTTACCAAAGATCGGTCACTAAAGGTCCATCCAGCCTTACGGCAACTGGGTCTTGCTTGAGAATTGGCGCTTTCTACACCGACGCCCAAGTTCGCAGAGGGCTCTTGAGGTGTGATACACACAAAAATAGCGCTCCCCAAGTAAATCATCCTAATATTATTATTATATAAGTCAAGGAACTCTGTTTTATATTCTAGCTATTCTAGGTTATAATCTAATTTTAGGTGATGACTTATCCAAGGTCAAGACAATCATTGCCGACGTCTGTGATGAGGACTCTCTGAAGAAGATGGCCGAGCAGGCCAAGGTGGTCATCAACTGCTGCGGGCCGTACCGCTTCTACGGAGAGAACCTGGTCAAGGCCTGCATAGAGGGGAAGGCCAGCCAGGTGGATGTCAGCGGAGAGCCAGCGGTGAGATGAACGAAAAAAACTCCATCATAATAATATGTAACATGCACCAACCAGAGGAAGATTTAAGCACTCCATGACTGAAAGTCTCATCACCCGGTAATTCTTACCTACCGAATATCGGTAATATTTGTATGAAGACCTGTCTATCCAAGATGGCGGCAAGTGAACAGCTGATTAGTCTTCGTACAAATATTACCGATATTTGGTAGGTTAGAATAACCGTGGTGATGAGACTTCCAGCCCAGGGCTTGCAGACTCAACGAGCGTCGGTAGAGCTTACTGTATGAATTTAAAGATAGCAAGCAATGAAACATGGCGGTGCGTAAACTGCTGATCGCTGTATGTTTGCTCTTCATACAAACCAGATCTATCTTATGCAATTGATTTGTTTTTTAAAAAAACACAATTTTTTATCTATCAACTCTGTTTTTATTTTCACATACAATCCATACAATGTATTTAAATTGAAATTACAATGTAAGGAACGTTTTGCGACACGGTGGTAATGAATGTTAATCATATTAAATACTATCTTATGCAGGTTATCTGGGAGGCCGCTATCATAAATGTAACTGTAACTGTTACTCTGTCGCCATTCCGCTAGGGGTGGCCTCTGCAGAGCTGCCTCCATTTTTTCCTATCCTTACATAGTACCTCTTTCAATTCATTCATATCCATTACCTTTTTCATGCATTTTCTTCTTTTACGCTCACTTTGTATATCCCATTCTTTCACAATCTCCTCAATCTGATAACTCCATACTTTTCTCGGTCGTCCCTTCCCTCTTTTTCCTTTCACACTTTCTTTGTATACATACTTTGTCAGTCTATCATCATTCATTCATTCCACATGCCCAAACCATCTCATCACATTCTTTTGTACCTTAACTTTCACATCCTCGTTCAAATTACTTTTATTTTTATTATAGACTAGCAAACCAAACCGCGCTCTCGCACGGTTGGCTGCTAGGCCCTACGGGCAGTTTAAGCTCCGGCTTCGCCTGCACACTTTACCCTTGCTTTGATTTTTAAAAGATCCATGAGAACTGACCAACAATAACAACAAAAAGTGGACAATTTTATGGTAGAATCCCAGGCCTGATCGTGCTACTTCATATTGTTGTGCAGGTGCTGAAGTCTTTATCCTGTTTTTTATTTCTGCTCTTTAATTTTCTGGTGATGGTTTATAATGATTTCTTTTTAAGGTTTTTGTTCTTATTTTTATTTAAATGTAATTTATTATTCTTATTCCTTGACTTATAGGTTGGTATGAGGCTGACCACCCATACTGTACAAAATGGTTCACTTTGCCAATGTCACCCGTGTCAGGGAAGGTCGGCAAAAGTTGTGGGGCTTATGTTTATTTGAGGTTTGGATTTTATTTGTAAGTACGCATTCAGCATTTGTAAGCGCGGAACTACACGTGTTGGTTTGTGGGCATGCATCTGAGAGCTTTAAAATGAATATATCTGTGGACGCAAAGAATTTTTTTGCATGCACAGTGATTCTTTAGATATAATATATGTAAAGAATCACTTTGCGTACCAGTTTTTTTGACTCATTCCGTGTTCCTTTCGCCCACAGATATCCTTGCATCTTAGATTATAGATTATTATAGATTGTCAACCGGTCCGTAGCTCAGTGGTAACACTGCGGACTCTGAATGGGAAGGTTGTGGGCCTGAATCCCTGCGGAGCACAAAAAATATACCATTTATATTTTCAAATTTGCTCTTCGCCGGGTTGAAAAATTCATAAAACCTTTACCAATGACCGGTCACCAAAGGTGCATCCAGCCTTACAGCAACTGGGTCTTGCTTGAGAATTGGCGCTTTGTAGCGACGACGATCAAGCTCGTAAAAAAGGTTGATAGCTCAATTGGTAGAATGCTTGCATTCCATGCCGAGAGCAAGGGTTCGATCTCAAAGGTTTACTCAGCCTTCACAATAAATGAGAACCAGCCCCCTTCCGGGAGCTGGGAAACCCCCACTTCAACTGAAAGTGGTTGGTGTGAGGCCGGCCCCCTTACCTGTAAAAATAAATAGGTCCCGAAGCGCCACATGCGACCCCTTCGGGGATAACGTAGGCAAGAAGGTACACTATATGTGTAGCTTAGTTGCGTTTTTTTCTTCTTTTTTTTTGCGGCAGATTTCTTCTGATAACCATAATTTTTCAAAGAGCAAAGAAACCTGATACAACTGTCTTGGCTACTTTTATGCATGCCGACTAGTTACTGTTATCTTATAATGTTTTCAGTATATGGAGCGCATGCAGTTGAAGTACAACGAGGCAGCGGAGACAGCCGGAGTCTACATTGTCAGTGCCTGCGGATATGACAGCATCCCCGCAGATATGGGAGTCGTCTTTCTTCAGCAAAATTTCAAAGGTAATCTGGGCAATGGCCAACCTAACTACTTGTTCTATTCCATCAAACACAGCTGTATTTTTTTTTTGTAAGAAATCCTGTGCGGGAGACTCCCTAGATTCTAGAGACTCTAGGGGTCCATGACACTTGTTGTAGTGCCGTAGAGGTGTACGAGCTTGGTCGTCGCTACAAAGCGCCGATACTCAAGCAAGACCTAGTTGCTGTAAGGCTGGATGGACCTTTGGTGACCGGTCATTGGTAAAGGTTTATGAATTTTTCAACCCAGCGAAGAGCAAATTTGAAATTATAAATGGTATATTTTTTGTGCTTCGCCAGGATTCGAACCCACAACCTTCCCATTCAGAGTCCGCAGTGTTACCACTGAGCTACGGACCGGTCAAAAATGGATATGCAACCTTTTCACTACTGCGATTGTGATGTTGGTCAGTATTTATTCCTTCCCCTACCTTCAGGTTTCTTTCCGAGAAATAGACAGAAAATAATCAAGAATTCAAACCGCAATGTACGTACTCCTGACTTTTGAAGAGTATGTATGAAAAATTACAAAACGACTAACAAACAACCGAATGTTTAGTCTGCCCTTGAGGAACTAACTTGTCTAGACTTGTAATAGATAAGACAAAATTTGTACAGCGCGTTTTATGACAGTGTGTCACTACAAAGGCGCTTGTTTGTATGATTGGACGAAGAGGTGAGTCTTGAGACCTCTTTTAAATGGTGTCTCCATATCCAGTTCCCTCAGTGAGGCGGGAATAGCGTTCCAAGTCATTGGAGCGGCTGCCTTGAATGCTCTGTCTCCAAAATGACATGAATTTAGAACTCAGGTGGTTTGTAGTTTTCAAATATATTATTTTTTCTCAAGCGCATACGCCAGGGGTTCCCAAAGTGGGTGCCGTTGCACCCTGGGGTGCCACGGAGAGAAATCAGGGGTGCCGCGAGGCGCCCTTGATGTCTCTACTAAAAATCAAAATTTTACATGAATACAAACATTTTATGGAATGGAAAATAACTGGCCGGACCGCGCTCTAGGCACGGAATGAATGATGGAAGGGAGGCATAGGGGAGGGGATGCGGGAGTGGCGCCGCGCTGTCTGCGTCCTTCCTCACCCCGCCCGCGCCGAATCAGTATGGAATATTCTAGTGTGCGGGGAAGTCGCGTCGTCAAAGTATCTCGCTAACGTTCCCTGGATAGGCCAGTGCGTGAGTCTTGTTCTTATTGAAAAGACAGCTGTACCTACTCACTTTTCGAAGCTGGATTTTCAGAGGTTGCTGTTATAAAAAGCAAATATCGCTCGAAAATAAATGTGGAAAAAGAAATGAGAGTAGCTGTATCAAGCCTTATTCCCCGATTCGAAAAACTGTGCAGTGAGCAGCAGGCTCACCCATCGCACTAAACACGCACACCCCAAGAGCATGTGGAAGGTTTTTGTTATTATGTTTGCATTTTCTTTGTATTTTCACTTATGTTTTCCTACCAATAAATGTACTTGTGAATTTTATATACGAGTTGTATTATTTTCGTACCTGATTTCTTCTTCAGTCGTACAAATATGAAATATACCTACCACAGATAGATATTATATGACTAGGGTGCCATGAGAAAACTCAAAATTTCAAAGGGTGCCGTGACTTGGAAAAGTTTGGGAACCTCTGGCATACGCGATACGGGATGTAGCAGAATGGTACACTCAAAGTTTACATATCGCGTACATTCATATGCGTAGGGCGGTTAATACTGGCGGGTTTTTCTAAATTCCTTCTCTAAAAGCCTCTTTGTGGAACTAGCAGTACACTACATATTGTTTTTAAGTGTTCCATTTGAAATCTACCTAGGAGCATTAGAAATTTAGAAGTTGTTGTGTGAAATCAGGTGTTCTTAGCTTAATAGCCGTACTTATATGAATTGTTTTCTTCTGCAATTAGAATATAATTGTCTCATGAATGGTGAAGTTGAAATGATACTTTTTATGTTGTTTTTTGGGCCACGCTAATTGATCTCTTTAATTTGATGTGTCATCATTGCCAGTGAAAGATAAAATTCTATGCGCAATCTGCTTTTTCATATGGATTTGAGATTTGAACCCTAACGGAGCTATTCTTACACATTTTAGTCGCCCATTGAGCTTACGCTTTGACAAACTAATGATGCATTTGTATGAAGACCTGTCAATCCAAAATGGCCGCAAGTGAACAGCTGATTATTGTTCATACAAATATTACCAAAATTCGGTACGCGGCTATGAAACTTTCAGTAAAGGCATCATAAGTAAGTCAAAGCGTGGGCTCAACGGGCGACTAAAATGTCTAAGAATACACACTATGCGGCATGCCGCAGCAAAAAATATGTATGAATATTTGCTTTTCATACAAACTGTGCAGCCGCTGCGCTGCAGGCGCTCGCAGCGCTGCGGCTCGTAAGCTAAAGGTTGTGAGTTTGATGTCTGGCGGAACATGAAACAAAAAGAGTTTTAAAATGTGCTCTTCGCTGGGTTGAAAAAATATTTGTACTAAAAAAAAATATTCACCAAGGGTCCATCCAGCTTACAGCAACTGGGTTTTGCTTGAGAATCGGCGCTTTGTAGCGACGACCAAGCTCTTAAAAAGTCCGATCGATAGATCAGTTGGTAGAATGCTTGCATTCCATGCCGAGAGCAAAGGTCGATCCCCACCGAGGGTGTCAGAAATGATCTCCCGTTTTAGTGTCTATTTCAAACCCAAAATAAATACTGGCAAGGTGTACTCAGTCTTCACAAGAAATGAGGAGGAAAATCCCCACTTCAACTGAAAGGGGTTGGTGTGAAGCCGGACCCCTTAACCGTAAAAGTAAACAGGTCCCGAATCGCCGCTGTGATCCCTTCGGGGATAACGCAGGCAAGAAGAAGCAACACTATATGTGTAGCTTAGTTGCGTTGACATCGGAGGGACCTGACACTATAAGAAAAATGTAGATTGACGATGGCTTTGTTTCCTCACATTTTTACCAAGTATTGTAATTGTCCCTGCAGGCACGGTGAACTCCGTGGAGTGCCACATGCGCAGCCACATCCCCAGCGAGCACATCAGCTTTGGGGAGCCGAGCATTAACTACGGCACCTGGGAGTCCCTGGTCTACGGGATAACGGAGCAGTCCGAGCTGGCTCCCATCCGCAGGCAGCTCTTCCCCACTCCCGTGCTGTCCAAGCTGACCCCCAGGCAGGAACAGAGGTACAGATTGGAGGTCCACATTTCAAATTATTCTCAGCAGGATTGAAACCTTGCAACTCTTGCTGACCTTCAATAGAACAGGGGTGACATTGGCAAAGTAAACCATTTTTTTAACAGTATTGGTGGTCAGCCTCATACCAACCTATAAGTCAAGGAAAGTGACTACGGTAATAAGGAACTAATAATAATTTATGGGAACTTTTCCTATCTTCCATCTTAACAGTTCTCTTCTTTCTTGCAGGAGGATTGTCCATCAGTACGAAGAGGATGGCGCCTGGTACATTCCGTTCTTGGGCGCGGACCGCTCCGTCGTCACCCGCAGCCAGCTGTTCTTCCACAAGACGGAGCAGAAGCGGCCGGCGCAGATGCGCGCCTACATCGGCTTCCCCTCCCTCACGTCCGTCATGATCCTCATTCTGTATGGCGTGTTCCTCTTCGTCATGACCAAGTTCTCCTTCACCCGGAAGATCCTGCTCAAGCATCCTCGCATCTGCAGCTTCGGGTTCATCTCCCGGGAAGGGCCTTCCAAGAAAGTGATGGACAACACCAGGTTCTGGCATCTGATCAAGGGCACCGGCTGGGATGAAAGCGAAAAGGACATTGAGTTTAAAGAGCCGCTGAAGACGATGACTGTTAAGGTATGCAACTTTCTCAACTTGAGCTCTTTCAGTGTTCTTCAAAAAGCATTTGATCCATCCATTGAGGAGCAGAAACTAACTTACTGCATTGATACATACTATCTGCCACATTTGTCTCAGTCCCGTCAAACGTTGCAGTTGTGTAGTCATACAAAACATGTTTTTACGTGTCAAATTTTATGTTTTCTTGCTTTCTGCATTTTGTGTTTTGACACCCAATTACAACACATGCCATAATGTCTTAAAATAATGCCTTTTTCTTTTGAAATTCGTCAATTTTATCCATCACAAGATTTATACCGCATGCGTCTATGTTTGGATTGCTCCAGGCATAGTACGCACGCGGCAATGCTGCGACCTTTCTATAAACATTTTTGCATTTGCCAAAGTTTTTCTGTACACATGGAAATGCAACTGTGAAGTTTTTGGTTCTCTTTCTTACTAATGACCATTTTCGTAAACAAGTTTAAACAGATGTATAATGTCTATTTTCGTTAAAATAATTTCTAGTCTAGAGATATCATTATTCAGTGTCTGCGTCACTTCAAGTGTCATAGACCTCCAAATTACATGAATGCAAATTGTTTACAGGTTGCCGGGGTGAATCCTGGATACGGAGCCACTTGTACTTCTCTCGTCTGCTCAGCTATAACTATTCTCAAGGAGGCCGACAAAATGCCTGGAAGGTAAGTCCGTCTGCCTCTATTTATTTGCCTCGATATCGGAATTGCATGTGGCGTTTCAGAACCTATTATTTTTTACAGGTAAGTGGGCCGGCCTCACACCAACTACCTCAGTTGAAGTGGGGGTTTCCCAGCTCGCAAAGGGGGCTGGTTCTCATTTCTTGTGAAGGCTGAGTATACCTTGACGGTATTTAGGTTTGAAATAAACACCGAAACAGGAAATCATTTCTGATTTTCTGGTGGGGATCGAACCCATGCTCTCAGCATAGAATGCAAGCTTTCTTCCAACTGAGCTATCGACTGGACTTTTTACGAGCTTGGTCGTCGCTACAAAGCGCCAATTCTCAAGCAAGACTCAGTTGCTGTAAGGCTGGACGGTCCTTTTGATGACAGCTCATTGGTAAAGGTGTATGAATTTTTAAACCCAGCTTAGAGCAATTTGAAAATATAAATGGTATAAATAAAGTTTTAAACTTTCACTTTCATGGTCGGTGTATGATATAGTTTTTCTCGGGTTAGACCGCATGTTCTATTTGCAGTAATTTTGTCTGCCGACGTTTCAATCCCTGGAGCGGGGAACATTTTCAAGGCTCGAAGCGACGGGGCACCTTCATCCTCCGTTTTCTTTTGACACAATTATATCATTATAAACGGTTTATTTTTTTGTGCTCCGCCGGGATTCAAACCCCACAACCTTCCATTCACGAGTCCTAAGTATTGCCACTGGACTACGGACCATACGTTATTACACATTGTATAATGATTTTTCTTTTTTTTTTTAGTGGAGGAGTCCTTCCTCCTGGAGCTGCTTTTGCTAAAACGTCCCTCATCGAGAACCTTTGCAAGAATAACGTCACGTTTGAAGTCCTGGATGACAATGCTGAAAACTCTCCGACTAACAAATTGTAATCCATTTACAACCAGTGTCAAGAATAACAGATGGAGCGTTATGTATTTAGAAAGTGAACAAGAAACAGAAATTAGAAGATATTTAAGAGATTCATTAATAATATACTATTCAATAAATAATAAACTAACGCACAAAGATACTTATTTTAATAATTGAGTCTTATGGAACCAATTAGATAGCAGTGGTGAAGGGTGCCATACAACTCAATTCCCATCGGCTTCCCTTTTAAAATGAGGCAACAAAGTAGTTAAAAATATAGGCACAAAGTAAAAAAATACATTTAAAACCATCAATATATAGAACTGGATGGGCTAAGAAATCAATCCTTTGAGAATTAGAAATACGCTACCCCATTCATCTCACAAAAATCCAAATTCAGTCTATCGGTAACCTTCCAACTGTGAACAGGTGTGTTACCTAATTGGAAAAAAATCCATATAAATGCCAAACTGGGTATTTTCTAAACGTGCCAACAATAGAGAGTAAATGTGTTATGGGGCTTCCACACGCTTGCCAACCCATCACAAGTCAAGCGCACAGTGTGTCGTCTAGCACATGCTAGCTGGACAAAATGAGTCCATTAGACAAAATTTTGTCCAGCTAGCATGTTCTAGACGACACACTGTGCGCTTGACTTGTGATGGGTTGGCAAGCGTGTGGAAGCCCCATTATAGAACATGGAATAATATTTCACTTTAATCACTATTCTATATGATTACGTTGATAAAATTTCTTTTTCGTTTGTTGAAATATTTTGTTCGCGAAAGTGACAGCCATTTCTAGAACTAGTGATGTTCAAATATATAGGTACTTGCTTCTTCAAGTATGTAACTTCTATGCTCGCGGTAATAGATACTTGTGAAAATCATCCTGTACACAATGAGGTGGGAACATTTTTGAATTCGGAATTTATCAGATATTTTCAAACTTTCAACAACACTAGTAACAAATACGTTACCATAGTGATTTCATGCGTTTCCATGGTGATATGTACATAGATTGAAGACGGAGTAGAGACACGTTGCTTACATAGAAAATAACAAAAGTATTTCATATGTCGTGAGCGAGACAGCACTATTGACAATGTATGGTGTCAAAGACGTTGCATCATGTCGATTGGTACTAAATCACATTCACAGCCCCTCCATATATATACCTCCATGTTTAAAACCAAAGAAACAATACATATTTTTTCCCCATTGAAACCATGCAGTCTACTTTATTATCATTTTTGACCCATTTTAAAAGGGAAACCGATGGGAATCGAGTTGTATGGCACCCTTCGCCACTGGTAGATAGTGGGAGTGTTTAGTTTTTTAGTTTTTTTTGCAGAAATAAGTTTAATGTATGGAAACACACAGAGTTTTGTATTGAATTAAAAACTGATTTTAGAGACCGTGGTGAAGATAAAAATGAGTTTTTTGACCTTTCGTCCTATAGGTAGATATATATATTTTTATTTATTTTTTTAAATTAGGAAAACCAACAGTATTAAAAACAGGATTAAAAGCAAGAGTACACACAGGAAGCCAATTACAGGCCCTCACGTACAAAGACAATTTAAATTAAACAAAGGAGAAGGTATATATATATTTTTTTTTTTTTGTGCACAACAGGTCACCCTTAGTACAGTGCACCCTCACAGCTATCAACACGCTGGGAGGAACTCTATTGCTAGATTTTTAAATTTTAATGAATTACACTCAAAAATGTCTATATTAGACTTATTTAAGAGCTTTATACTCCGAGTCACAGGGTGTTGCGCCACGACATCAGTACGGCTTTTCGGTACATGAAATAGATCATGCCCTCGCCCTCGGGTGTAGTCGTCAGGCACATACAACCTGTAGCCCTCCAACAGGGTGGGACTGTCAATTAAGCCGTTGATGACCTTATGAGTGAGCACCATAAGGGACCTGTTGCGCCTCGTTTCCAGGCTTCTAAATCCAGTCTCCCGAAGTAGCTCCTCATGATGCATGAATTGTGGGTAACTTCCACACCGCCTCATGAGGAGATACCTGAGAAACTTTTTTTGGACTTGTTCTATCATATCTATGTACTTCCGCTGGTAAGGAGTCCAAGCCTCGACAGCGTACTCTAATTTGGATCGTATAACGCAGCTAAAGACGTCGTAGCACGTTGTATATGTATACAACGTCATCGGGAGACGTGTCCTTTGTAGAACAAAGAGGCACAATTTCATACCAGTTGCGCGGTTAGTAAAATCCGTTTTAAAAAAAGATTTAAGCACCGTAATCGGCTGAAAAATTCAAATATCAAAATCTAACAATTGTGCTCCTGAAGATGCCTTATTAGGCGAAAACGTTTGAGCAAAAAAAAAAGTAAAAGTGAATTGAAACTGTGTTTTTTCTATTCAATTTATAAAAAAAGAAATCTTTTTTAAATTATGTTTAAAAACTTCCTGGTTTGTAAGGTTAAGGTTGGAAGTACGGTCGTTTGACATATTTACAATAATAATAACTACACAGTTAAAATTTATTAATCGGATATTAGACGAACCGTTATAAGAGAACTTACATTATTCTCAATGTTTCGTTAGTGACGTAGCTAACATCTTCAGGAGACACCCTCTCTGCACGAGGACTCAGGATGAACTGAATGTGTTCATCTTGTTAACTGAACTGAATGTGTTCATCTTGTTAACTGAACTCAATGTGTTCATCTTCAGCTGTCATGCAGAGAGGGTGGGTGTCTCCTGAAGACGTTAGCTACGTCGCTAACGAAACATCGAGAATACTGTAAGTTCTCTTATAACGGTTCTTCCGGGTTTACTGAGTTAATTATTTATTTTTTATATTCATTAGACGGAGATTAAGATGGGATAGTTTTTAAGAAAATGTATTAATTCCTATAAACGTGCCTTTCTTACAAAGTTACAGAGAAATATTTATAGCTTAGCGACTTAGCGACCGTATTTTTTTGTAAATCACATCTCAAGAGCCCTTTTTGAGCTTAGTCTTTGCTTGAAAGCTCAGGCGTGATCATCTTTTGACAAGTCGAGTACCACTCTCTATTGGGGGAGAGCTGATTCGGCCCTCCGACTCAGTCAGACTTCTAGGAGTCACACTGGATCGGAACCTCACAATGGGAGAGCAATTGAACTCGACTGTATCTTCCTCATTTTTTGAACTTCGCCAGATAAAGGCGATCAGGAGATGTTTACCGTCGGGAGCAGTCAAGACCCTGGTGAATGCCTTTGTGATGTCACGAGTTGACTATTGCTCAACGCTGTACATAGGTCAGCCGAAAAAGCAGTTCAACCGTCTTCAGTCTGTGCTGAATTCAGCGGCAAGACTCATATTCGGGATGTCTAAATTTACTCGCATTACTCCATTGTTAGGGAAACTGCATTGGCTTCGTTTTCCGGAGAGGGTGGTCTACCGTGTTTGTCTGATGGTGTATAAGGCTGTAAATGGTACAGCTCCTTCATATTTGGCTGACATGTTTACACCCGTTGAGAGGGATTTGAGGCGCCAAACGCTCAGATCTGCAGGGGATGGCGTGGTGGACTTGGTTCAGCCACACCGTCAGACACGCACTAATTTTGGGGACCGTGCTTTCCGGTTTGCGGGACCAATGGAGTGGAACAGACTGCCACCTAATGTGAGGAAGGCAAAGACTGTTGGTGTCTTTAAAGGAGCACTAAAGACACATCTTTACAAGAAATCTTATCCGTGATTTGAGAGGGCCCTTGAGGTGTGACACACACAAAAACGGCGCTCTTTAGTTATGTGTACATTTAAATAAATTATCCTTATATATATATATATATAAGATATACTTGCTATAAAGCTGTGTGAAGTTTTGCGACCAATCTATGACGACACACTGTAAGTCTGTGAATTAGAGGATATAGTGAGATGGAGCAGATCCAGGAAGTGATTTTTGAGAGATCATACCTCTAGAATCTGTCACGAACGACTTGCATGCATCGTAGCAAATGAGATGCCAGTAGGTCGATGCCCAGCTGGAAGACCTCCTAATAGGTGAAGCCATCTTTCCAGGATTCTCATCTCATGATTCATGAGCGGATTTGTTTCTATTTTTTTATTTGTATTCTTCAAAACTTTCTAGACATTCTCTCATTCTATAATAATGAAGAAAAAAAATATTTCCAAAATATAAAACAACAAAAAAATAGAAGAAAAAACTCGTTTTTTTTTTTTAATATTTTTTTGTGGTGTCATTTTTTGAAGTTTTATAAAAAAATTAACTTCATAATTAAGATAAAAAATCAATAAACACACTTGATTTTTTTCATTAATGCCACTCCTTTACTAAGGCCATAAAACATATTTTTAAAAACAATGGTAAATTTTTTGTAAGCCGCCTCTTTTAATGGCTGATTTATTTCTTCTGTATTTGCAAAACGGGTTTATTTCTTTGTATGAATTTTTCAAAAGAAACTGAATTTTGTGCCACTTCATCCAAGGACACATACATAAATTTAAAAATGGCAAACAATAATCCCATATGAAATATTTGGTAAGGCATTATTTTTATGCTTTTTATTCCATTTTTTATGTTTTTAACACTCATTCCATGAAAAACGCTACCGTATGCCTCACAAACAAAGTTGCACAAACAATGTCATTTATTTTTTAGTATAATAGAAAAAGTTGTAAATTTATACATGCGAAAGAAAAACAAGACATTTATATTGGTTTTATAATTTTTCTACCATGTCAAAGTTGAGCAACATGTAAGAGATTATAAAGGAGATTTATAATACCAGACGGTGGCAACTATCATACAGCTAACTGTCATGTTACAGTGACACTGACACTTCACTAGTTTGGGAAATTTCCAGAACTTCATATGAGAGTGGTTGTTATGTTATAAAAGTTCGAATTTCAGTTATTAAAAGGTATTTCCGACAGATCAGTATCAAAGTAACACCCGTTACACAAAACAGGTAAAAGTTCATTTCATTACTTCAATTTACAAGTAATTACGGTCAAGCTTTGTGAAAGTAAGTGTATGTTTGTAACTTATTTGTAAATACATCGAGTTTTGATGTAAACATAATCTAAGGTGTTTTATTTAAATTCAAAATCTTGTAACACCCGTGACATTACGGGTGTTACGTAAATATATTGTCTTGGTAATGTGTTTTTTTATTACTGTATTTACTTGTAAATATAACCAGTAGTATTTTGTAGTGTTTATAGTGTTCCCAGTCTATGTTGGCGTTTAGCATTATCTCAAAATTGCCTAAATATTACATGTAGTATACATTTCTGTTAAAATTTTGATTAGAATGGATTGTAAATCCCAACTTCGCTTAAGTTGAGTAAACGCCCCTGCCATATTGGTTGGCAGGACATCAGAAACGCTGTTAACAACAGTCATCTATAATCTATAATCTATAATCTAAGTTGCAAGGATATATTCATTTAAAGCTCTCAGATGTATGCCCACAAACCAACAAGTGTAGTTCGCGCTTACAAATGCTGAATGTGTACTTACAAATAAAATCCAAACCTCAAATGAACATAAGCCCCACAACTTTTGCCGACCTTCCCTGAAACAGGGGTGACATTGGCAAAGTGAACCATTTTTTACAGTATGGGTGGTCAGCCTCATACCAACCTATAAGTCAAGGAAATTCATGAAAAATCATGGGCACAAATTGTGACATCTGGGACGACGAAGATCTGCAGCCCGTAGCAATGCTGAAAAACATTACAGCTGAAGAAATGTTACAGCCTGGATGTTCAGGGCTTAATGCTGAGAAAGTTCCATACACCAACATATATACAGATTCAGAAGATGAAGCGGAACCGTTCGCTTTAGTGCCTCACAAGTCAAAAACATTCAACCAGGTGTTTTCATTCTGGCCAAGATACTTCCTGAAGGCATTCGTAAGCGAAGTATTGTATACAAATATGCTGGTGTATGCCAAAGTGATGTGAGATGGAGGAGAAAAAAATATTTTTTAAGGTGGCTAGAGAATCTGCAAAAATATTTATTTGCAATGAAAAGGTCATCCCCGACATCCCCTTCGAAAACATAATAAGTATTCTACCCAATCCAGCCCTCATCTACAATCTATCAATCTATAATCTAAGTTGCAAGGATATATTCATTCATAGCTCTCAGATGTATGCCCACAAACAAACACGTGTAGTTCGCGCTTACAAATGCTGATTGTGTACTTACAAATAAAATCCAAACCTCAAATGAACATAAGCCCTGCAACTCTTGCCGACATTCCCTGAAACAGGGGTGACATTGGCAAAGTGAACCATTTTTTACAGTATGGGTGGTCAGCCTCATACCAACCTATAAGTCATCACCAAAGGAAATCGTACTTACTATGAATTTTCTTGTGCTGTGGATGTTTTTTTTTTTTTTTTAAAAATCCTCTGCGGGAGACTCTCTAAATTCTAGACTCTAGGGGTCTATGACACTTGTAGTGCCGCAGAGGTGTACGAGCTCGGTCGTCGCTACAAAGCGTCAATACTCAAGCAAGACCCAGTTGCTGTAAGGCTGGATGGACTTTTGGTGACTGGTCATTAGTAAAAGTGTATGAATTTTTCAACCAAGCGAAGAGCAAATTTGAAAATATAAATGGTATATTTTTTGTGCTTCGCCGGGATTCAAACCCACAACCTTCCCATTCAGAGTCCGCAGTGTTACCACTGAGCTACGGACCGGTCAAGTGTGTATGAAAACCGGATGTAACACCGAACCGGAACACCGGATGTGTATGAAAAATGAAGAAAATGGCTATAAATATTATTTCTTTGTATTTTCCCATTATTATTGTTATTACTTTAATAAAGCTACAGTATTATTTCTTAAAACCGTTGCTTCATTTCGTACTCGTAACACCCGTAACAAAAGCTTGTAACACCCGTTACATTTTCAAAATTTAAAATTAAAAAGAATAATCACTCAGCATGAAAACTGAGTAATGTTTTAGAAATATAATATACTAAGTTTTGCAATTTCAGTTGAAAAAATATAAGCTATCTTTGAAAATTCGCAGAAAAATGCAATTATGTCAATGTACCCAGAAAGTATGGGAAAAACTGAGTAACACCCGTAACGGGTACTTAAGTTTCAATTAGTCTTTTTTTACAAATATTAGCCATCCTTTTACTATTGTGTCATCACTAGTAGTGTAAAAGGTATGTGTTAAGTGAATATTACTAATACACTGTCATACAAAATACTAGAGATTTTTAATCTTATATGCGTACGATCTGTAACACCCGTTTCATGGAATGAGTGTTAAAGTAAAATTTTCAGGCATAGGATGGAAACATTTTTTGAGTATTTCTTTTTGGCATTTACCTAAATTTAAGTGAAAGGTGTGGTCTTAAGTATTTTATATTTTTTTGTGGATTTTTTGAAATTATTTTATGGGAGTTTAAAATGTATGCCATTTTTTAAACCTAAATGATTTTGCTTTTTGTACTGCATTTATTTATTAATATTTTTAAGGCGTTGGTGGTTTACACAGTGAAAGTCCATTGTATATTAAATAAATTAACACAGTTTTAATTCACTTTTTAAAATTTGATTGTTGTTTAGTACTTTCGCCTATAAGGCATAGATTTTCCTGAAGATGCCTTATAGGCAAAAGGGGCCGTCCATAAATTACGTCATAGATTTTGGCCGATTTTCGCCGATTTCCCCTTACAATCATCCTATAGTCATTATCTAATGACCCCCCCTCCCCCCTCTTGCTGTAATAATGGATGAGCTTAATAATTAATAATGTTATATATCTTACATAATATTATGTATATTTTGTAGAAATTGGTATTTACAAGAACGATGTCACTTTTGGTACTCGGACATCATTTGCCATCATCCGCAGACCAGACTCCCCCCCCCTTAATGCGAATGCCCCTATGGACAGCCCCAAAGTACTAGACAACAATAAAATTTTAAAAAGTGAATTAAAACTGTGTTAATTTATTCAATACACTTATTTATTACTTTATTTATTTTCTCACATTTTTCATTTTGTTTTTACCTGAAATTAAAGTAATTTGTATGTTGCTTTTCTATTTAATAAAGCTATTAATAAAATTTAAGTGTTTTTTTGTTTATTTTTTAAATTATGTTCTCTTTAACTTATAGCAGTGGCGTGACTGTCTTACAAGCAAAAAAGCTAAGCATGCGTACCCTCAGAAATGAAAAAAATAATATTTTTGCGTAGATTAGACACTAATCGTCATTCATCTTTTTAAAATTTCCACCATCAACATTCGCGCTACTGCCATCTGTGAGTGGCAGTGGGATATTATTATTAGTTATTGACGAACGAAACTCTGTTATTCAAAAGTGATTGCGAGACCTGTCTTTGTTTAACATATTATGAAAAAAAGTTTGGCCTCTGTAAGCTTGTAGGAAGATAGTCGGTTAAGCTCTTTTTAATTAAAGGCACACGTCATTCATTCACAGATTGTACTTGGAGTACGCGTAATAACAATGTCATATAAGCTAAGCTTTTCGTCCATTAAATTTTACGATTCCAGACTGAAGCTGTTTACAGATTTATGAATGACTTATTGTGTTTTGAAAATACTGTCGCGTCCGGTGCGTTTTATTCAAATATCAGAATAATTAACTTATTCCTTGTTTGCGATCGAGAATCCGCTTTTTTTTTTAGTATACAATGAATTCCTGTGAAAATACAGTTGTACCTCGTAAGGATCTTAAGAATGTAAAGATTTATTGATTAAATCCAAAATCTAAGTCTGAAGAGATTAAGAAACACGGAGGAAAGAAACAAAGGGGTAAGATTTATTATGTGTGATTTAGTGCAACTTTAATTATCCAGCATGCGCATGGCAGAAACCGTAGGCACGCCACTGACTTATAGGTTAGTATGAGGCTAATCACCCATACTGTAAAAAAAATAGATCACTTTGCCAATGTCACCCCTGCTTCAGGGAAGGTCGGCAAGAGTTGCAGTGTGTATGTTCATTTGAGATTTAAGTTTTTATGTTGAAGGTCTACATGCGGCATGTGTAAGTGTGAACTGACATGTGTCTGCTGAATCTTAATATCCTTGCAACTAAGATTATAAATTATAAATGTTTTATATAAATTGAAATATAAACATGTATAATAAATTATACATGTTTATATTTCAACAGTGAAAATACATTCCACCATCTTATAGAGTGAATAAAAACCTCAGAGTTTGTATCAAAATGCAACTTTAGCTACTGTTCAACAAATCGCTCTCCCAGTTCTTGTTTACCAAATACGCCAATCTTGTCAAATATGACTTTTTCATGCAGTTGTCTTATGAATCAAATTCTACACAATCTGAGCTAAGAAAAACTGTAAAACTTGATAAAGTGAAAGTTCTTTTAAATATTGTTTTAAATAAATTTCTTGTTTTCATAAGACACATTGGTCCAGTACACATGCAAACATTGCTAATGTTAAATTTTCTCAATGGCGTATATGGTGAACAAGAACTAAGGCAGCGAAATGTGAAGGAGAAATGTTGCCAATGAAAATAAAAATCCTCATGGGAAATAAAATGTTTTTTTTTTTTTGAAGTTGCAAATTACTCTAAAAAAACTGGTCTTACAGTACATTCATAGAATATGAAATAGTCAATATGGCAGAACTATGACCAAGCAGATAAGGTGGTCCAGGGCTGTAAGTCTCATCAGCACGGTAATTCTTACCTACTACAACTAAGCTACACATATAGTGTAACTTCTTGCCTGCGTTATCCCCGAAGGAGTCGCATGTGGCGATTCGGGACCTATTTATTTTTACGGTAAGGGAGCCGGCCTCACACCAACCACTTTCAATTGAAGTGGGGTTTTCCCAGCTCCCGGGGGTGCTGGTTCTCATTTCTTGTGAAGGATGAGTAAACCTTGAGATCGAACCCTTGCTCTCGGCATGGAATGCAAGCAACACAACTCACAACTAAGCTACACATATAGTGTAACTTCTTGCCGCGTTATCCCCGAAGGGGTCGCATGTGGCGAGTTGAACCTTTTTATTTTTAGAGGTAAGGGGGCCGGCCTTACATCAATCACTTCAGTTGAAGTGGGGGTTTCCCAGCTCCCGAGAGGGCTGGTACTCATTTCTTGTGAAAGCTGAGTAAACCTTGCCAGTGTTTTACGGTTTGAAAAAACACCGAAAAGGGAAATCATTTCTGACACCCTCGGTGGGATTCGAACCCGAGCTCACGGCATGGAATGCAAGCACTCTACCAACTGAGCTATCGACCGGACTAAGCATTTCACCAATTGAGCTATGGACCTTTTTACGAGCTTGGTCGTCGTCGCTACAAAGCGTCAATTCTCAAGCAAGACCCAGTTGCTGTAAGGCTGACCTTTGGTGACCGGTCATTGGTAAAGGTTTATGAATTTTTCAACCCAGCGAAGAGCAAATTGTAAAATATAAATGGTATATTTTTTGTGCTCCGCCGGGATTCAAACCCACAAACTTCCATTCAGAGTCCGAAGTGTTACCACTGAACTACGGACCGGTCACCGAATATCGGTAATACTTGTTGGAAGACTTATCAGCTGATCACTTGCGGCCATCTTGGATTGACGGGTCTTCATACAAATATTACCGATATCCGTTAGGTAAGAATTACCGTGGTGATGAGACTTCCAGCCCTGGCGTGTTCATGAAAAATAGTGCCGGTTTCATCTCCTGGGATGGACTCAGCACATGATTTGGCATGGACAATATTGTGATGTCACCCGGCCGGCTAGGTTGCTAAGGACAATATGGCAGTCCCATACAAGAGTGACGTTTGCTTCTAAATCTTAATCTTAATCTAAGTTGCAAAGATATGTATCATTTGAGATTCATATTAAATGCATTCCCACAAGCAGATACGGTCTTTGGTAAAAGTGTATGAATTTTTCAACTCAGCTGTGATGTATTTTGGGGATGTTTATTGTGGATGGGGGATATCAATCAGACGAACAGATGAGTCTTGGTTTCAATGTGATGTATTATTCCATTTCAGTGTTTACAAGGCGAGAGACAAAACCAGACTGACCAGTGAAGCAATAATAATCTCTAATAATATTATATTACAATAATACATTACCTTATATATGATATTACCTACTCTAAATAATCATATCATAATTATACATTACACCTCCCTCACTAAATGACGAATCTACATTACATTATATCATACTTATCATACTTATCATTATAACATATTATATCAATAAAAATTATATCTTATACAATTTCATCTTCTTTCATCTTGGGTACCGCAGGCGGTTCTCCCCCCTCGGACGCAGGCGCTCCGACCATGGTTGGAACCTGGAAACACCCGAGTCATTAGAGATCTGTCCTGCCTCATCCAACAGCTGACCCAACCCCAGGTCATTGTCAGACTCATCCTCCCAAGACACCTTTCTTCCGGAAATCTGATCATGATGTCTTTTCCAAATCTGATTTCCAGCTTTTACCAAGTAAATCCTGTTTCCCAATGTTTTAAATATAATGCATGGAACCCACTTCCCTACATTTCTGAAATCCTTAGTCATTACCTTTTGTCCAATTCTGAATAGTCCTTTAATCTTTCTTCCCCTGTAATTCCTTTGTTGATTTTCCTGATTTCTCTTTTTAAAAACACATACCTTTCTCCCCGTCTTTTTAAATGATTTCTCCCCAGGCACTACTGTATCAAAAATGGATCTTATTTTTCTACCTATCATAAGCACGCTCGGCTCCATCCCTGTTGCTAATGATGGTGCATTTCTATGATCTACTAAAAATTCCAAAAGCTTATCTTCATAATCGTTAGGAAACATACCATTTTTCATAATTTTTTTTAAAAAACTTTTTGTTGTTTTTACCGTATTCTCCGCCAAACCGTTTGACGCTGGGTGATTTACTGCTGAAGTTAAATGCTTAATATTTAAATTTTTGCAAAACCTTTGAAAATCTACTGATGTAAATGCCGTACCATTATCCGTTACAATGCAACTTGGAATACCTAACACTGAAAATATTCTCTTCAACTCTCTAATTGTATGCCTTGCATCAATTTTATCAACTTTTACAGCATCTATCCAATTTGATGCTGCGTCTACTACGACTAAAAAATACTTTCCTGCTAGCGGCCCGAAAAAATCTAAATGTATCCTTTTCCAAATATGTTGTTCTACCGGCCAACTTTTCAACTCGACTTTATCTGGAGATCCCATATTTCTTGCACATTGTGTACATTCTCTCACTGTTTTCTCAATTTCTGTATTCATCCCTAACCAAAAAAAATAATTTCTAGCCAAAGTTTTCGTTTTTACAATTCCCATGTGAGATTTGTGAATAAACTTCAAAATATCTTCCCTTAATGCCAATGGTATTACCAATCTGTTTTCATAAAATAAACAATCATTTGATTCGCTTAACTTTTCTCTTAAAAACCACCATTTTACCAATCCATTTGTCATTTTGGATTTATTTGGCCACCCTGTTTTTAAATACTCCTTTATCTCACAAATGACCTTGTCATTACGAGATGCTTTCTTGATGCATTCTACATTTAAATTTGTTTCTACTGCAATACAGTTTAAAAATTCTCCTTCAACATCCTCAATGTTTATCTCATTTATGATCTCAATATTATCTTCCCCCTCATTATCCGTACTACTCATTGGTAACCTCGACAAAAAATCTGCTTTATTATCCTTTGACGGAACATATTCAATAGTATAATCAAATCCTTGCAAAATTAATGCATATCTTTGTAATCTATTAGCTGCCAGTATAGGTATGTTTTTATGTTCACCCAAAATGTGAACCAAAGGCTTGTTGTCGCAAACTAGAATAAACTGCCTCCCATAAATATATTGAAAAAACTTTTTTAATGCGAATATAATAGCACATGCCTCTTTATCTAAAATAGAATATTTTTTCTCTGTATTCGACAAAGTTCTACTCGCATACGCAATTGGTCTTTCTAATCCGTTCTCGTATTTATGACAAATTATCGCCGATAGACCTTGGTCACTTGCGTCAGTAATTACCTTCACCGGTAACTCTGGATTATAATGTACCAGAATCCTATCGGAGACTAAAATAGCTTTTACTTTATCGAAAGCTAATTGACATTCTTTTGTCCAGCTAAATTTTGCTCCTTTTTCTAATAGTTTGTACAACGGCTGCAAAACGCTAGCTAAATCTCTTATAAAAATTCTATAATAATTTATTGCACCTAAAAAAGAGCGTACCTCCGATATGTCACTTGGAGTTTTCAAGTTTTTTATAGCTTCAACTTTATGTTGAAGTGGTTTCACACCATCCCTCGATATTTGAAATCCCAAATATTCAACTTCTGTCAACCCAAATTCACATTTTTGTAAATTAACACTAAATCCACTACGTTCTAAACGCTTAATTACCTCTTCCGTTGCCTTCTCCAATTCTTGCAATGTATTCCCATAAATTAACAAATCATCCATAAATGCTATCGCATCCAACCCTTGAATTGCCGAATATAAAGCTCTGCTAAATATCGCTGGTGACGTCGTGAGACCAAAAGGAAGTACCTTGTACCTAAATAACCCAAATGGTGACGAAATCACACAAAGATTTCTCGACTCCTCCGACAACCTAATTTGAGAAAAAGCATTTCTCAAATCTAATTTTGCATAAAATTTTGCTCCATTTACTCTATTTATTAAATCTTCTACTCTAGGTAACGGGTACTTTATTTTTTTTAACATTGGATTCAAAGTATTTTTAAAATCGGCACATATTCTGATTTCATCATTTTTTTTTTTCACAATCACTATTGGACTTGCCATTTCACTAGTCTCTACTTTTTCAATAATACCTTCTTGTAACATGCGATCTATTTCTTTTTCTACCCTTATTCTCAAATTAAAAGGAATTGGCCTCGGGTTAACAAATTTTGCCTTAAAGTCTTTTATAACTTCTATCTCCGCTTCAAAATTTTTAAAAGTACCTGCTTTACTCTCAAAAACAGCTGGATATTTTTTTCTCATACTAGAAAAAAAATCTGCATTATAATTCGTATTATTATTTCCTACTGAATAAATATTATCGCTAACATTGAATGAATTTATTTTAAAAGTATTCAAAAAATTCCGACCTAATAAAGAAGACGACCCTTTATATACAACAATTATTTCTATGTACTCTTTACTTCCTTGATATTCTACTCTCATGTACTTACGACCTTTTACTTGTAGTTGAGTACCATCATAGCTTGATAATTTCAAATCACAATGTTCTAACTTAATATTTGAAAAATGTTCATTAAATATGTGCCAAGGAATAATAGTCACCCCAGAACCCGTATCTAAAATCATTTTTAGATCTGTATCATTTACCTTTACGTTTAAAAAAATGGGACCATCCATCTCATTAATGGCCATTATTGTATTTATTCTTCGAAACTTGCATTTATTTGCATAATGACCAGATTTGTTACATTTAAAGCATTTAATATTATTATTATTTTTATTTAAAAACTTGCATGCATTTTGTTTATGACCGAATTTACCACAGTTAAAGCATTTATAATTATTATTCCTATCACTTGAAATACTTGCATGTCTAAAAATAGATTTCTTACTATCATTTGAATTATTTCGCTTGATTTCAGAATTTCGCTGTCTATCCCTTGACTTCCGAGTTTCTGTGGAATCCCTCGAATTACACGAACTCATTAAATTTATACTTTCTGAATTGTTTTGACCACACAAATGTTCCATTGTTCTCGCTAATTCTACACATTCAGATAATTTCAATTCCATTGCTTTTAAAAATATTCTCTGCTTTATTTTGTTCTGTCTGATACCTATTAAAAATATATCCTTCAAATTTGCCTCCAATCTATCCTCAAATTTACAGTCTACCGCAATTTTTTTCAATCTAGCTATATAATCCTTAATTGACTCGGTTTCGAGCTGTTTACATGAATAAAATGACTCCCTATACTCAAATATATTTTTTTTTACCCCACAATGACCCCCAATAATATCAATCAACTCCTCGAATTTTGCCTCCGAAATCTTTTTCGGAAAACATAGATCAGACACCGTCTGAAAAGTCTCCCTGGTGAGAGACGATAATAGAACAGCCCTTCTGCGTTCTTCAGTTAAAAACTTCTCATCATACAAAATGAGGACTTGGTCGAGCCGAAGTCTGAAGACATCCCAATCTCCAGTCCTATGGCAAAAAGGACTTAGACTCCTCAGTGTTCCCTCCATAGTCTGAAACGGCAGAAAGAAAGAAAACAAAAATCTTATCTGCTTCTGCGTCCGACAGTCCAGGAAACGCCTACGTGACCCTCAGAAAGTGGCTTCCACTCCCTGCAGCAGTCACCTCCAGGAAACCGACCCTCAAGGCTCCCAGCTCCTGCAGTACTCCCTGCAGCACTCCGCCCCAGTTGGATCCTCTCCTCTTGAAAAGAAAACCGCTGCAGTAACTCCCTGCAGCGATTCCTCTTGGCTCCGTGAGTTCTCTTCCTCTTGAAGAAAACCGCTCCTTCTCTTCAGACTTCTTCCAGTTCTCCCTGCAGCAACCTCGCCTCAGCTGGCTTCGTGATCCTCAGTCTTCAGATCCTTCTTCCTTCTCGAAGATTCCCACATGTTGCTCTTGCAACAATATTATTTTATTTCTTCCAAAAAAAATTTTTATCCCGTTTTATATGGTTCTTCTTTATCCTGACTGCGCCACTGTGATGTATTTTGGGGATGTTTATTGTGGATGGGGGATATCAATCAGACGAACAGATGAGTCTTGGTTTCAATGTGATGTATTATTCCATTTCAGTGTTTACAAGGCGAGAGACAAAACCAGACTGACCAGTGAAGCAATAATAATCTCTAATAATATTATATTACAATAATACATTACCTTATATATGATATTACCTACTCTAAATAATCATATCATAATTATACATTACATTACATAATTATACAGAAGAGCACATTCGAAATATAAATGGTATATTTTTTTTTGTGCTCCGCCGGGATCCGAATCCACAACCTTCCATTTACGAGTCCGAAGTGTTGCCACTGGACTACGGACCGGTCCAAGATGCCAACGACACGCGGTGTACCTGAGCGGTAACCCATCCAAGTACTATCCGCGCTCAATGTTGCTCTTTGGTGATCTATGGGAACCGGTGCTTTTTTAAAATTCAAAATTCAAGTTCGACTGGAGCCATCGTTAGCACTTCAGTCAATTTCAAATGAGTTATTTTAAAGGAATGGGAGAAAATATTTATTCTGAAATGTATTTGCCTGTACCCAATGCACGCGCCTGTGACATTGGTATTAGGGTGTAATGAGGCTGATCCCCATGCTGTAAAATCTTGGTTGACTTTTGTCGTTTCAGGGAAAGGCGGCAGGATTTGCAAAGTTTATGATCATGCGAGGTTTGGTTTTGTTGTTTTTATATACTTACTTACCTGAATGTTGTTTATTATTTGCATTCCTTGACTTATAGGTTAGTACGAGGCTGACCTCCCATACTGTAAAAATTGGTTCACTTTGTCAATGTCACCCCTGTTTCAGGGATCTTTCCCGCCTTCGGCAGGAGTTGTAAACTTTATGTTGAGGTTTGCTTTATTGTGTATGTACACATGCAGCATTTGTAAGCGCGAACTACACATGTTTGTTTGTGGGCATGCATTTTATATCATACGGGGCTATTCTAAGACATTTTAGACGTCGATTGAGCCCACGCTTTGACAAACTAATGATACCTGGGCTGAATGTCTCACCACGGTCATTCTTACCTACCGAATTTTGGTAATATTTGTATGAAGACTAATCAGCTGTTCACTTGCGGCCATCTTGGATTGACAGGTCTGCATACAAATGCATCATTAGTTTCCAAAGCGTGGGCTCAACGGACGACTTAAATGTCCAAGAATAGCACCGTATGAGCTTTAAATGCTTATATATGAATCGTATTAATGCAAACGCCGTCAACTCCTTCCGCGATGATTTTGAGAAAAATAAACTTGTAAATTTGTAAAACGACAACACCAGTTGGAGATGACGGCGTTTGCACGAAATCATACTTTTTAAATTAAAATTACGAATGATTAAGTGAGGTTTACATTATATCGCACACAGCAAATGATTTGTTACACTGCGCAGAATCAAATTCAATCATTATCTCAAAAATCATAAATTTTGGAGATGACGGCGTTTGCAGTTATACGACTCATATCTTTGCATCTTAAATGAAAGGTTATAGATAACACCGTGGAAATTTGAGTACTTACTAAACTTGAATTTTAACACAATATTATGGTTGATAAATATGATAGGTAAATGTCTGACCAGTAATAAAATGATTATACCTACCTATAAACTGTAAATCTTCATAGGAATAATTTATTGGAATTTTCTCATGAAAGGCGCGGAGATTTCTATGCGAAAGGATAGAGCCGCTTACTTCGCTATTAATTTGTTATAGTTTTGAAAGTTTGCGTCGACGAGCTGGCAAATCGCATGCCGGAAAGACATCCGAAGTCTCGCATAGACGTTTACGCAACACTCGCCATGCATTCTAACTTTGTTTCAGATCCGGATGTTTGAAACGTAGCCCTTTAATACTAATAAGTATAACACTTGTATAGCGCCTTTTCGTGACTAAGTCACTGCAAAGACGCTTTGTAATCTATAATCTATAATAATCTATCTATAATCTAAGTTGCAAGCATATATTCATTTAAAGCTCTCAGATGTATGCCCACAAACAAACACGTGTAGTTCGCGCTTACAAATGCTGAATGTGTACTTACAAATAAAATCCAAACTCAAATGAACATAAGCCCTGCAACTCCTGCCGACATTCCCTGAAACAGGGGTGACATTGGCAAAGTGAACCATTTTTTACAGTATGGGTGGTCAGCCTCATACCAACCTATAAGTCAAGGAATAATAGTCTTTGAAAAAATAAGTTTTTAGCCCTTTTCTAAAAGCTGCCTCAGTCTTCAGCTCCCGCAGGGAGAGAATTCCTTAAGCCGTCGGAGCAGCAACGATAAAGGCTCGGTCACCAAACACCGTCCTTGTGGTTCTGCGCGGCAGCTGGAGCAGACTTATATTGAATCTAGTCTATTCTTATCTAAGTTGCAAAGATATGTATTCACATTACACGCATTTTCACAAGCAGATGCGTAAAAGATCGCGCTTATAAACATGCCGCATGTGGAATCGGGAAAAAAACCCGAATCTCAAATGAGCATACACCCCGGAACTCTTGCCGACCTTCCCTGAAAAAGGGGTGACATTGGTAAAGTGAAACATTTTCTATAGCATGAGTGGTCAGCCGCATACCAACCTTTAAGTCAAGGAATATACACAACAAGCTGCATTTTTTAATTCACATTTAATAATATGTGTACATATCAAAACAAATGCAGAACACAAAATCCTACTTTAATAAACCCAAGTTCTAGCCGCCGACATTACAGATCAACCGCCATTTCTTTATGTCCTTAACATACTTCTTTCATTCCACCCAGAGTCATAACCTTCTTCATACAAGCTCTACTTTTATTATGACTCTAAATCTATAAGTTAAAGAATCTTAATAAATAAATAAATAAATGAAATCACATATTTAGGAACAAAACTGAAAATACATAAAAAGGAACGCGATCGCTTTTGAATGTTGTACATGTCTGCGCGCAAGCATGCCGACTGTTGACTGTTGAGGCACCGTCTGTAGGTGAGGGGCTTTATTTAAATTTTCTCCCAGGTCTCTGATAAGTCAGCGGAGAACGGCAACAGAAGCCGATATACATTTCCGCCAGAGGCGATGTTTGGGGAGGCCAATGCTCAAAATGGAATTTATAAAACACAGAGAGAGAGAGAGAGAGAGTTGCTTCCAGTGGTAAACACCGATGGCGTATCATGACACTTGTTGTCAACAATCATAGTTACACAGGTCAAAGAATAAAGAGTCTTTGATCTGTGCTTAGTTATTTGTACATTGAAGCTTTCACGGCCGGTTCTTGTTAACACAACAATCACTTTTTTCTGGCTATGTAGCCGTGGTCTGGTTGATTTCGCCCATTGCTCGCATACCATTCGCCCATAGGTTGGAACGAGGCTGACCACCCGTGCTGTAAAAATCGGTTCACTTTTGCCAATGCCACCCCGGTTCAGGGAACGGCGGCAGGAGTTGCAAGGTTTATGTCCATGTGAGGTTTTCATTATTTGTATGCACACATGCAGAATGTGTAGGCGCGAACCTACATGTGCCTGTCTGTGGGCATGCATTTCATATGAGCCTTAAATGTTAACATATCCTTGCAGCTTAGATTATAGATAGATTATAGATTATAGAGCTCAGGAGCAATGGGCGAAACTGTCCGGAAAGAATCAACCAGTACCCTTAGTACGAGTTGCAAAATTTGAGAAAAGTAAAGTTTACGGAAAATATTAAAGCGTGATTTCTCCCAAAATCTGCCGTTTTTGTTTCTTACGCTTTGTGGTCTTAGCAAAAGAGTTACAGTGATGAAGAAAATCAAGTTCAAACTAACAAATGCGGCAGATTTTGGGGGAAATCACTCTTTAATAATTGCCGTAAACTTTACATTACTCAAGTTTTGCAACTCGTACAAAGGGTACAGATCACGGCTACATAGCCCGAAGTTATTTCAAAATTCACTATTTCTTTACATTTAAAGCACCCATCCTTAAAATGTTTTATGCGTGAAACGCAAAAAAAACATTTAAAAGGTTTATGGAGCATTGAGGTCCTCGATTATCAAAAAAAACACTCAGGTGGTTTCTATTCTTAACAAAACACTGTTACAAAAGATCCCTGGGCAGGAAGTCTCCTCACCATGGTAATTCTTACCTACCGAATATCGGTAATATTTGTATGAAGACTAATCAGCTGTTGACTTGCGGCCATCTTGGATCGACAGGTCTTCATGCAAATATTACCGATATTCGGTAATTACAATTACCGTGGGGATGAGACTTCCAGCCCTGGGACCTTTTAAACCAGCTGTTTTGTTAAAGAGAAGGAACCATCTTCTGAGTGTTTTTATAATTGAGGACCACAATGCTCCATTTACCTCCTGCGAAGAACTCCCTAGGTTCTCACCGATTTAGAACCGCTGGCGTAAACAGACAAGAAAGACTGTTCAACACTGAAACCTTCAACGGAGCCGTTGTTTTATCTTTCGTTCATTCTCCTGATTTCGCCATCTGCTGTACCTGCCTTGAGTACGAGTTGCAAAGTTTACGAAAAGTATTAGAGAGTGTTTTTTCCCAAAATCTGCCGTTTTTGTTTGTTTGAACTTGATTATCTTTATCACTGTAACTCTTTTGCTAAGACCATAAGTGTAAGAAACAAAAACGGCAGATTTTGGGGAAAATCACTCTTACTTTCCGTAAACTTTACTTTATTCAAGTTTTGCAACTCGTACTAAGGGTACTGGTTGAGTATTTGCGCAATGCGTTAAGCTCGCGATGCAGAGCTTGTAAACGCGAAATTAGTATGTTTTCCATGTTTTAACCATTACAGTATATTTCACTGTCTATTGCTTCAAACTGATAACTTCGACTTTAGATTTTCATTTCGTTTCTCCACAAAACACCATCTTTATCTTTCACTGAAAGCAATAGAGCTTAGTGTCTTCAATAAGCTATAATCTAAGCTGCAAAAATAATAAATAACTACTGTTTTGCTTTTACTGGGTTCTATTTATTAAAATGCAAATATTTATTTTCACAGAATTTATTTTACACGGTTTGGTTCACAATTTACAATGTTCTGATTTCTAGCTCTTGCTTTCGACTTCACGGCTCAATGTTTTAATCGACTCACTGGACTGCACACGAATATACGATTGCGGCTTACATTTATATACGCTCATACGGACGTTTCTCGACTGTTCTCGATTTCTCGAGCATAGTGGATGATTCCAATACCACGAACGCTGTTCCACCAGCATGATAAGGTTCACGTATGCACTAATACTACCATGGATGATGCTAGACACTATTGTACCTGTACTAGTGCCAGACTTTTATATGTATACGTGTACAGTCGCACGTAGGTACTCCAAGTTCGTAGCAATACCTTCCAATAAAGCCAGCACGTGTCAGTTCGCGCTTCCTTACAACATAAAAACTTATTTTTTCATTAATTTAAAAATATTATTATCTGTGGGCACTATAATTCTGTCTCCATTCCGCTAGAGATGGCCAGAGTCGCTACAGAATTTCCTCCATTTTTCCCTTTCCTTGGATACCTCTTTCAATCCATTCATATCCATCACCTTTTTCATACATTTGCTACTTTTTCATTCACTCTGTATAACCCTTTCTTTCACAATCTATTCCAACTGATGAAGCCATACTTCTCTTGGTCTTCTGTTAACCCTTGTTGTTTCATATATACATACTCGTATACAGAGTGTGTTCTTACTTCTTATATATTATATACTTTTGTGTTTTTAGGGTTCAAAAAGTCTGGTGTTCTTTACAGGATTTATTTAAAAGGATTTATACAGGATTTATTTAATTACATTTAGATTTATTTAACAATTTATATATATTTTTAACAATTCACATTTGTGGTTTAGCACTTTATATTATTTCACAAAACCCGAGAGAGATGGCAGATCTCCTTAAACGAGTAGAGACCGAGAGCAAGGCACTGGGACTCGAGATCAACCAGAGTAAAACCAAGATCATGATCATAGATCGATCAAAAAAGTTTGGTGATCTGGGAAACTCATTTCAAGGTTTGGAGATCATAAACGAATTCCAGTTCCTTGGATCTCAAATTAGTAACGAAGGATCTTGCGAAGGAGAAATTAGACGCCGTATCGCCATTGCCAAAAGTGCCATGTCTAAGCTGGACAAAATATGGAAAGACCGGGGTGTGAGTAACAGCACCAAGATTAAGCTTGTCAGGAGTCTGGTCCACTCTATTTTTCTCTATG
The DNA here is from genome assembly GCA_951799405.1 of Agapetus fuscipes. Taxonomy (NCBI): domain Eukaryota; kingdom Metazoa; phylum Arthropoda; class Insecta; order Trichoptera; family Glossosomatidae; genus Agapetus; species Agapetus fuscipes. The sequence goes on along the minus strand of OX637363.1, from coordinate 11,248,298 downwards.
CTGCTGAAACATGGACCATAAAAGCAGCAGAAAGAAGAAAAATTGACGCTTTTGAATTGTGGTGCTGGAGGCGCATGCTTCGAATCCCATGGACGGCTAGACGCACCAATGAGTCCATTCGTCGGGAGCTGCGTTTGGATGGCTTGACTCTGGCCAACATGTGTACACGCCGTATTCTTCAGTTCTTCGGACACGTTGTCCGTGGCAATGAGGATAGCCTGGAACGACTGGTTGTGATCGGTAACTTGGAGGGGAAGAGAGGAAGAGGTAGATCCCCCACACGATGGACCGATCAAGTGAAGACAGCAGCAGGCACCTCGGTAGTTGGAGCTTTGCGGGCAGCGCAGTCGAGGGAGAGCTGGAGAAGATTGGTTGCTTCCACAAGGGTCACAACCCTCAGTAATGAGGAATAGGATTAAGAAGAAGAATTATTTCACAGTAAGTTGATCTTCACTTACAATGTCTTTCTTGTTCAAAAGCAGAGCGTCGTATATAGGCTGACTCTTGCAAGCCGCTTGCAGCCCTTTATACTCCCAAAGACAGTAGTCACTAGAAGACAATTTTGCTGGAACCTTCCAGAACATAAAGCTTCCAGTAGGTACATAATTGAATGTCTCTTTCCTAGGTACCTATAATAATTACTCCAACTCTCATCGGCTATAACTAATACACCTACCTACCTAGTACCTACCTAAAATTTATATATATATATATATTTTAAAAATAGATTTGTGGAAAGGAATGCAATCCACCAACCTATTTTACCTGGCCAGTTGTCTTCATGCGAAAGCAGAAGCTTGTGTGCATGCAACGACATCTGTTGAACCAGGGTCGAAGTTATCGTCGCGGGATTCGAACCAGCGTTATCCGGTTCCAAATAACCTGTCTTGATCCCCGCGGCTATAACACCGACACCATATATATATTTGTTATTTACATAACAATACAGAGTGAAAGTGTACCTATATCCTATATACATAGGTACACATTCAGTCTTTTATCATTTTATATTCACTAGAGCTGACCACATTAAGTGTAATGACGTCAAAGTTATTGCTATTCGAAATTTCAAAAAGGTTTCTCAAACATGTCCCATACAACAATAGTCTTCTTTCATTGAAACGAATATGTACCTACCTACTCCATATTTTCTACTTTTACTTGTTGATTAAATCGGATCTGATATTTCCAAAGAGCGAATCAATAATGGTGAAGAATTCACAAGTCATCCGATTTCAATTGAAACGAAAAAAAAACGAATCAAATTGTTTGTTTTTTTTTATTCGAGTATCTTGCGACGAATACACTGCCTTCCAACTAATTGTCGATCATTGCTGTAACTGTAACTCTGTCGCCATTCCGCTAGGGGTGGCCAGAGCTTCTGCAGAGCTGCCTCTATGTTTTCCTATCCTTACATACCTCTTTCAATTCATTCATAATATTCATCCCCTTTTTCATGCATTTTCTTTTTTTACGCTCACTTTGTATATCCTATTCTTTCACAATCCCCTCAATCTGATCACTCCATACTTTTCTCGGTCGTCCCTTCCCTCTTTTTCCTTTCACACTTTCTTTGTATACATACTTTGTCAGTCTATCATCATTCATTCTTTCCACATGCCCAAACCATCTCATCACATTCTTTTGTACTTTAACCTTCACATCCTCTTTCAAATTACATTCTCTTTTTACAAATTCATTCCTTACTCTATCCCTCAGAGTTTTTCCTGTCATGCTTCTCAAATGCTTCATTTCCACCTTACATACTTTACTCATTTTTTTATCGTTCACTGTCCATGCTTCACTTCCATACATCAAAGTCGGTAGCAATATGCCATTGTGTACCGCCATTCTCAGATCCATCGTCAATCGCTTGTTCTTTGCTATTCTTCCTATTGCACCGACCACTTGCTTTCCCTTACACATCCTATCTAAAGTATCTAAATTCATCCACAATTTCAACTTTCGTACCATTCAACATAAACGTGCATGACCCACCTATGTATTGTTTGAATTTACTGGGTTCTCTTTTAATTAAACTGCAATTATTTATTTTAAAATAATTTATTTTACAGTTTGGTTCACAATTTACAACAATTGATTTCCAGCTCTGGCTTTCAATTTCACGGATCAATGGTTAAATCGACACTCTCCTGCTGCCCCATTGCCGTTCCTTTATATAGGTATAAAAGAGATCTTTCTAGCATATTCCAGACCATTCGATCTCTGACACTATACAGCTGTTCATGTACCTTACGACTTCCCTCATTGATCATACTGGACTGTTCTACACACACTAATGAACCGGAACTTTGGAGTTCGTAGTTTGTAACACTATCACTATCATGCTAGTGCCAGACGGTTCTATGTACAGTCGCACGTAGGTACTCGAAGTTCGTAACAGTAAAAATAATGTCGATTGTAAAGGTTATAATCGGGAGAATAATTGTGATGTCTGTTGGCAGCATTTCAGCACAATACATAAAATGGTAGCTCTATGCGTCAACGGTCTTCTTACTGGCTTGTATACTCGTAGTTGTATGCATCGATATATAGAATTGGATGGGTCGAGAAATCAATCCTTTGAGAATTAGAAATACGCTACCCCACTCATCATACAAATATCCAAATTCAGTCTATCGGTAACCTTCCAACTGTCAACAGGTGTGTTACCTAATTGGAAAAAAAATACATATAAATGCAAAACTGGGTATTTTCTAAACGTGTCAACAAATAAGAGTAAATGTGTTATAGAACATGGAATAATATTTCACTATAATCACTATTCTATATGATTACGTTGATAAAATTTATTTTTCGTTTGTCGAAATATTTTGCTCGCGAAAGTGACAGCCATTTCTAGAACTAGTGATGTTCAAATATATAGGTACTTGCTTATCCAAGTATGTAACTTCTATGCTCGCGGTAATAGATACTTGTGGAAATCATCCCGTACACAATGAGGTCGGAACATTTTTGAATTCGAAATTTATCAGATATTTTCATACTTTCCACAACACTAGTAACAAATTCCGTTGTCATGGTGATTTCATGGTTTCCATGGTGATATGTAAATAGATTGAAGACGGAGTAGAGACACGTTGCTTACATGGAAAATAACAAAAGCATTTCATATGTCGTGAGCGAGACAGCACTATAAAAAAATGTATGGTGTCAAAGACGTTGCATCATGTCGATTGGTACTAAATCACATTCATAGCCCCTCCATTGAATATACCTCCATGGTTGTATATATGTAGGTACATTATACTCCAGTGCCCACCGTTCTCACTGAAAAACGAAAGTGAACCGGCATAATATAGATGTTACTGGCGGTTAAACGTAATGTGGAATTCATCTATGGAAGTAGAATGACTTGGAGTACTCTGTTTGACCATGATCTAAATCAACTAAGTCTAAGCTGCAAAGATATAATGTCATTAAATAATGTGAATCTCCAATGTAACATATCTTTGCAAGTTGGATAAGATTAGATCAGATTAGAAGATTAATATAAAACGCACTCCCACAAGCAGTCATGTACATATATTGTACCTATAGGCTATAAGTCCGCGCTAGCACATGCCGCATGTGGACCTACAATATAAAAACCCAATCTCAATGTACATAAGCCCTGTAACTCTTGCTGACCTTCCCTGAAACAGAGGTGACATTGGCAAAGTGAAACATTTTCTACAGCATGGTTGGTCAGCCACATACCAACCTATAAGTAAAGGAACATAATATACAACAAGTAACATTTTTTAAATCACAAATAATAATATGTACACTACATCTACACAACAGAAACATCCAAACAAATACAGAATACAAAATTCTAATTTAATTTTTTTAAACAAAAATATATGACAGCATTTGTAATGTATAAATTTTATAGTTCAAAATCAAACACAACAGGCTATCGATGCTATTGTAACTTCTCAAAAAAATTAACTTCTTCATTATTTCTTACAATTCACAAATCGTTTTAGTGTAGGCTTCAACTCGAGACCAAGTCAGTGTTTCTTCTCGTTTGTTGTGCGAGTATGTTGGGAGAAATTCTCTGTGCATTCACGTCTTCAAGACCAACAATAATTATATCGACGGTTAAAAGGTAATAGGGCATAAGCGACATAAACTAAATTGTTCAGAAGAGCAGTTTAAAGTTTGTGATGGCAGAAAAATGGAATACCTTTTTTAATTTTTTATCATATCGTTAAAATCAAAACAGCTCTAAAATTGAAAGAATAAAGGCATTTATTGGCATTCCTATTAATGTTGGGGTACGATTTTTTTTATGTCACAAGCGCCTTCAGGACAAAAAAGCCCAAAATCTTGTCGGTTACACCAAAACCATACTTTGAAAACGCAGTTGTTTTTTTGGGCATAAAAAACAAAAAAATCATCGTAGAGCTATGGGAGTAAGCGCATTGGAAAGAGCGGATTTTTTTTTTAAGTAGGATAGCATTCATACTCTATTTTTGACCAAAGCGTCGATAAATATTTGTACCTTTGATTACAGATGTTATTTCCATAGGTTTACCAACAGCATAACCAAAATCTCAGCCCCATGGAGGTGTTTCCTGTGACCAAAATAGATCCGAGATGCTCAACCAAGATAGCTACTCTTGTCCGGAAATAGGCACCTGCCACTTGCCGCCTGGTGGGGTGCAATGTGGACGCAGTTATTTGCTTGGGCATAAACAACAACAAAAAATCAACTTAGCTATGGGAGCAAGCGCATTAGAAAGAGCGGAAAATTTTAAGTAGGATCTAATCTAATCTAATCTAATCTAAGTAAAATTACAGATTCACATTATATGCATGTTCACAAAACAGACATGTTTAAGTTCGCGCTTAAACATGCCGCATGTAGTCCTACAATATAAAAACCCGAATCTTAAATGAACATACACCCTGCAACTCCTGCCGACCTTCCCTGAAACAGGGGTGAAATTGGCAAAGTGAACCATTTTCTACAGCATGGGTTTTCAGCCACATACCAACCTATAAGTCAAGGAACATACACAACAAATTACATTTTTAAAATCAACAAATTAAAACATGTATGGACATCAAAAACTAACAGGAAACAAATTTTAATTTTAAAAACGCTAGCCGCCAACATCACAGATTAACCGCCATTTCTTTCTGTCCTTACACACTTCTTTCATTTCCTCCAGAGTCGTAACCTTCTTCATACAGACTCTCCTTTCATTATGACTCTGGATATAACATTCATTCGCAATTTCGGGAATTTGGTCCATCCATACCTTTCTCGGTCTTCCTCTACCACGACATGCAACATATACTTTCTTCGTCAGTCTTTCATCATTCTTTCATCATAGGATACCATTCAACTCATTTTTGACCAAAACATCGCTTGTGCCCTGCTTCCTTTTAACCGTCGATATTAAACCTGATGAGAAATTGGCGCCCTGGGCAGTAAATCTCTTGCCGCGTTCATTGCAAGACGATTACGTTAATTAATTTTTGCAGTGTGAACGGATGAAAACATTATGCTCGCAGGGCAATGAACCTGAAAACTACTTTCTTCTTCTTCCTCCTCTTCTTTTTCAAAATCTTGTTAAATTAATTGAGGAAAGACTGACGAAGAAAGTATGTATATGTTGGTAGAATAGATGGATGTCGTGGTAGAGGAAGACCGAGCAAGGTATGGATGGACCAAATATCCGAAATTGCGAATGAATGGAATATCCAGAGTCATAATAAAAGAAGAGCCTGTATGAGGAAGGCTGTGACTCTGGAGGAAACAAAAGAAGTATGTAAGGACAGAAATAAATGGCGGTTGATCTGTAATGTTGGCGGCTAGGGTTTATTAAATTATCCATAGATATTATTATTTATTGATCTATAAAATGTAATTTGTTGTGTACGTTCCTTGACTTATAGGTTGGTATGCGGCTGACCACCCATGCTGTAAAAATGGTTCACTTTGCCAATGTCACCCCTGTTACAGGGAAGGACGGCAAGAGTTGCAGGGTGTATGCCCACTTGAGATTTGGTTTTTATGTTGTAGGTTCACATGAGACATGTGCAAGCGCGAACTTGTACGTGTCTGGTTGTGGGAATGCATGTAATGTGAATTTTCAATGTTACATATCTTTGCAACTTAGATTAGATTAGATTAGATTAATTTTCATTTCCTTAACAAGTCAGTGGTCAACAAACTAGTGCGTCAAAACTTATCCGCGGTTGAAAAAAACTTTAGGAGTTAGTTTTTTTTGCACCTGAAGATGGGAGGTACCTACTGCTTCTCCCGAAACTGGTTCTAATCTAATCTATATATTAATCTAAGCTGCAAAGATATGTAGGTATCATTTGAAATTCATATTAAATGCTTTCCCACAAGCAGACACGCATAATTTCGCGCTCACACATGCCGCATGTGGAACTACAATATAAAAAACCCAATATCAAGTGAACATAAGCCCTGCAACTCTTGCCGACCTTCCCTGAAACAGGGGTGACATTGGCAAAGTGAACCAAAGTACAAAGTTAAGTACAAAAATAAACCCAATAAGTAAATTTTAACAAACAGAAAAGATGTTTTATTTAATTTTACGTTAGTTTGCTTCCTAGCAATCCAATGGTGTAAACGAGATTGGACTGCTTTTTACACAAACAATAAATTGTAATTATCAATTTTTTTTCATGAATTATTCATTAATAGTAGCCCAACGACATCTATTATCTAAAGGGAAAAAATATCGTCAAAGTGAGTACTTTATAGGATTTGAACTGTCGCTGTTTAAATTTTAAACGCACCAGTCAAAACCATTTTCTTGTCTCGTTTTGCCACAGCGCTGACTTGTATACCTAAAAAATGCTTCGCGATTCCCTCAGTTTTCCACTGTCTCTTTCTTTCTACGATAGCTCTTCGAGAGGACCTACAGCAAATATAGACCCACATGGATTAATTTAAACGTACATAGATGACAGTTGAGGCAGGTTGTTATTGTTGTTATATAGAGTGATAAAATCCCATGGGCATTATTTTATTTCTGCTACAAAAAAATACTACTTTAACTTAAGGGCCATTGAGAGGCTAGCGCGCCCAACTTTGATGACCAAAATAGCCCATATTTTGAATGACAAGGTAGTATTTTCTCTGCATTTTAAATTAATCCATAAATTAGGTATTTTTTGACATAAGCGCGAACTACACTTGTTGGTTTGTGGGCATACATCTGAGAGCTTTAAATGAACATATCCTTGCAACTTAGATTATTATAGATTATTATTAAGTACAATTTCTAAATATTTTTATTTACGGAGATCCCTTTGGTTGTGCACTTGTGCGGGCTGTGCCAATAAATCATTTTGTTAATTTCGGGGATTTACAAACAAGTGCGCGCGTTTTGTTAGTTAGACATTGATACTCGCCGCCGGAGGTCGATATCGTTCTTCCTTTCGCTAACTTAACACCGCATCCCGCATCGCGCAACATATCCATCTTCACGCATCGTGGAATATAGTTTGTTCCCGCACCCGCACCGCCGAAAGGAAACCAGCTGGATTCGCCTTCATGAACCAGAGAAGCTCCAGTTACAGTTACTTTTTTATTCTGTTGGCGTAACCAGAAACCCGCCCCTAAGGGAATAGAAAGAATCCTAGTGGTTGAACCCCCTGTGGAGGCAGGAAAGCAAATATATACAGTCCATTAACCCCAAAAACCCACCACCCTTTAAAATGCAATTGCCACCATACTTATTTATAGATCTTGAATTATAATATTATTTCGGAATATCAATTTTGATTATAAGCCTCAGTTCTTAAAGCTTGTTAATTTATTTCAGTTTTCTTTGTTTTTTTATCATAACTTATAAGAACCCAAATTTTGCATAATTTTGCTATTATTACATTTGCCTTTCATCATTTAATTTTCATTCTAAAATTTAAAGTGATTTTTTTTCTGTATTTAATGTACTTCTTGTTTTATTTTTTCTTCATCAATTTACATTTTAAATTTGATTTAAAAAGGTTTTCATACAAAACACGAATCGTCCTTACAAAAACAAAGCAAAACATCATGTTTAACTATAAAAAGGGACGTTTTACACGATAGCAGCTGTATTTCCGATCTCAGCTGAACTATCAAAAGTGGAGTTTGACAACATGGAGGCGCTAGTTCCGATTTTCACAACGTTCAGTTTAAATAAACCGTGAAGGTCTTAACTGGTGACTGTTGGTACTTTCGAGCAGAAGGCAGTCGAGTACCAAGAGTACCTAGCTAGAATAGAGTAAAGAGTAGTATAGAGCAGCTAGTACTATACCCAGCACGGGTACTGCCGCTAACAATGGACCACGCAGATTGCAACAGTCATCATTTCACTCTCTACGGAGCGCGGCAGGTCAAGCGAGGGGCCGCAATCTTTATTTCTTTTACGTCCATCATTTTTTTTTGTTATATGATTATTTCTTTCTATTTTTCTAAAGTTTGACCGGTCTGTAGTCTAGTGTTAAACACTTCTGACTGGTAAATTGAAGGTTGTGGGTTCGAATCCCGTTGGAGCAAATAAAAGATATACCATTTATATTTTCAAATACGCTCTTCGCTGGGTGAAAAAATCATATTCCTTTACCTAAGACCAGATCTCAGGGCTTATCAATAAAACAACTATCTCCCAACTTTCGACAATGTCTCCCTCTCTAACCATGAACACTTAAATCTTCTTTGTGTTTCTCTGTCATCAGAGTTAAAATACCATGATGCTATTGAGTCTCGCACAACTTCCGCTTTCCGGCGACTCGGCATATTATACAGAGCCCGTAGGTTTTTTACTTCAGCCCAGTTATTGACTCAGTATAAATCCCAAATCGGCCCCATTATCGAGTATGGCAGCCATCTCTGGTGTGGTATGTCCAAGAAGTTGAGTGACCAACTTAATTCTGTGCAAAGGAGGGCAGTGAGGTTGATCAATGATCCTTCTCTGACATCCGATCTGCAGCCGCTCCAGCACAGAAGAAAAGTTGGAATGCTCAGTCTTTTTTATCGATATTACCACGGAGCTTGTTCTAATGAGCTCCATTCATTAATCCCTCCCCCTCGCATTTCAGAAAGGGAAACTCGTAGTACGACTCTCATTCATCCCTTTGCAGTCGATCTCAAAACTATGAGAACTTGGCGTTTTCATGACTCATTCCTTTGCCAAACTGCCCGTTTATGGAATGGTCTACCAGTATCTGTGTTCCCTTCCCAATTTAATCCGTTTTTATTCAAAACCAACATCAATCACCACTTCCTTGCAGCGCCTCACGACAGAACCAAGAACTAAAGCAACACATAGACATAGACCCCCAAGACTCTCAAGAATTGGGGAGCCTCCCGCACAGGATTCCTTAAAAAAAAAAAGACCGGTCACTAAAGGGCCATCCAGCCTTACAGCAACTGGGTCTTGCTGGAGTATCGGCGCTCTGTAATGACGACCAAGCTCGTAAACTCTATCCATCCTTACAGCAACTGGGTCTTGCTTGAGAATTTGCGCTTTCTACAGCGACGACCAAGCTCGCAGAGGGCTCTTGAAGTGTGATACATACAAAAACAGCGCTCACCAAATTAATTATTTTAATATTATTATTTATTATATCTCTGAAATACGTTTTATCTCAATTTCCTTACGGGTTTTCTTTAAAACGAACAAAACAGTCTATTTCAAATTGATTGTTATTTCGTTTGTCGGGTCAGCTAGCTCTAAGGTAAATTAACTTCATTATCTTAATTATCAAAATAATTATCTACATTAACTTAATTATGAAATTAACTTAAAATCCTAACATTTTAATTTTTTGGGAAGTTTTATACATCTGCAAAACGACGTTTAAAATTTCCATTTCGACGAAATTCACAGGCAAAATAATTGACCATCTCTGGCACGTTGATCTGATAGAAGTACATAACTACCACCACAAATACCGCCTTCGCTCTCAGCCATTTTAAGATTGCTTTTATTTTAAATAATGTAAGTGTACACAAAACTCGAGCCAGAAACTCAAACATCCACTTTATTTTTTTACATTCGAGGCACGCTCCATACATTTCATCTCTTCTTGACGGTCCATCGAGCAGTCTTTTGCCGCCATTTCTAAAGCGGATATCCCGCGACGCGGACGTTTCGGAGGGAAATTTCAAACACAATTGAAAATTTCAAAGTTTTTCATTCCATTCGCGAACGCGCGCAGGGTGACAACTTGCAGATTCAAATTTAGAATAAAAGACAATAATTAAAATTAAAATTGAAAGCTGTTGAATAAAGTGATTTTATACCTACCTTAATTAATTTTTCAATGAAAATAAAAGTGAATTGTCTGAAGGTTATTTAAAATTTGGGATTATTGAAACTATACTTATTTGAATTCAAAATAAGAATCTGTTTATTGAAGCAATTGAAATTTTTATATATTTTTTTTTGAGAGTGGGTGAGGAATAGTGCTGTTCTTTTTTTAACTAAGCATATAAATAAATAAAAATACAATATTATAAAATGTATGTTTATTTTATTAATCACAGTTAATAAGTGAAAATATCAAAGTGTAAAAAATACTTTTGGACATTAAAATAACACAGTTTTTTTTGTAACAATGTGTGGAACAAACTTTGCTCGTTTATGACAAACGTTTTGTTTTTGGTTTTTTTGTGAAATGACAGTTGACAAATGATGATGGCGCCGTCAAAATGACGAATATAGCTCGAGCGACCACACGTGTCGGATATTCGTGACGATGATGGGCCATTACAAGGCCATGGTTTTTGTTTTGCTGCTGGTCGTCGCTTTAGGAAACACTTTTATCGATGCATACGGTAAGACTGAGCCTATAAAATAATAATATTATGATGATTTTCCTTCTTGACCTTCTTTCCTTTCCTGATGACCTTCCCTGAAACAGGGGTGACATTGGCAAGGTGAACCATTTTCTATAGCAGGGGTGCCCATACTTTTTCTTGAGGAGATCGACTTAGCAAAAATTTATGAATAGGAGATCGACATAATATACTTTTGCCATAATAATTCTGAAAAATTCTGTTGACGGGGGGGAGGGGGGGGGGGGGATTTTTCGATATCCTCGGCGATCGACTTCAAAACCCTTCGCGATCGACCGTTTGGGCACCTCTGTTCTATAGCATGGGTGGTCAGCCGCATACCAACCTATATGTCAAGGAACATACACAACATATTACATTTTTAAAAGCAATAAATAGTAATATGTATGGACATCAAAACTGAGACAGAAAACAAAATTATAATTTAAAAAAACCTAGCCGCCAACATTACACATCAACCGCCATTTCCTTCTGTCTTATCATACTTCTTTCATTTCCTCCAGAGCCATAACCTTCTTTATACAGGCTCTCCTTTTATTGTGACTCTGGATATTCCATTCATTCGCAATTTCGGAAATTTGGTCCATCCATACCTTTCTCGGTCTTATTCAGTTTTACTTTTGAGGTGGTGATATATTATATATGTATAGAACATAAGCATTGTAATTAAGTGCAACTTTATTGTTAAAAGTTAAAATACCGAAGAATTAAATTAAATACGACAGTACACAACATTTCATTGACGTAAGAATCACGTGAAATTTCCCTAGTGAAATTGTTGTGTTAAAACGTCTTGTTTATTTTAATTATTGTTATTTAATGATGCATATTTGTTGTTTAGTTACAAAGTAAAAAAAAACTTCCACACGCAAATTTCTTGTAAATTTTTTAAAAGTAATGTTTATTTTATATTGTTAGGAAATTCAGTTTTATTGACTCAAGCAATGCCATGGTTATACGCAACACAACTAAGCTACACATATAGTGTAACTGTAACTGTACGTGTTATGTATTTTTAAGAATGTGAGTCTGTGTGTGTGTGTGTTTTTTTTAATTGTATGAGTGTGTCTCTAATGTAGGTGTTTGCCTAATTGTACTAGTGTTTGCTCGAAGGTTCTGGCGAAGTCTCACATGTTCCGGTTCGCGATGTTTGGAGAATCGTCCTAGTGTCAAACTATATAAGGGCTAAAACCGTCTGTAGCGCAGACTAGTACCAGAGCCGATGAGCAAATGTGAACCAAATACGAACGGAAGCTTAAAATAAATTGTTTTTTTTTATAAATATTTAAAAATATAAATAGTAAAACAATGTTTTAATTCACTTTATTCTTTTTTTTTTTTGCTCGAATATTTTCGCCTAATGAGGCATCTTCAAGAGCAGAATGGTTACAAATATATTTTTATAAAATAATTTTCAAAACAATTTTCAAAACAATGTTTTTCCAAAACAAAAGCAAAATTCATAGATAAAATTTTTTTTTAAACACAAATGTAAATGTTTTTTTTTAAATTGAGCCCGTAAATCGTACCAGTGTCAACCATAAAATATTTAAAAAAATAAACACAATGTTTTCTTCACGACTCGATTTATTTTCTCGAGCGCTTTCGATGTTATCACACCATTATCAAGAAGAATTTGTGTTTTATTTTTACATTTTGAATTTAAAATTATTCTTCACAATGTCAATACATCAACCCTTAAACTTTTCTTTATTAATTCATTCATGCTTAAATATACACGCGTTCTCAAAGGATTCCCCAGAACTGTCAGTTTTCATACTCTATGGTACTAGCCATGTACTAGCTGTACCCGGCGTGTTTCACAATGCCATTTGGGTTAATGGAATGTTGATTTCTAATGTTGGTTAATTAATTTGCTATATTTTGTGCATAGGAAATTTTTGACTTTTTTTGTATAGATTTCTTGTTAAGGTTTTGTTCTTTTTTTATATTTAAATGTAATTTATTATTCGTATTCCTTGACTTATAGGCTGGTATGAGGCTGGCCACCCATACTTTAAAAAATGGTTCACTTTGCCAATGTCACCCCTGTGTCAGGGAAGGTCGGCAAAAGTTGTGGGGCTTATGTTCATTTGAGGTTGTATGGAAGTGAAGCATGGACAGTGAACGATAGCGAAATGAGTAAAGTATGTACGGTGGAAATGAAGCATTTGAGAAGCATGACAGGAAAAACTCTGAGGGATAGAGTTAGGAATGAATGGGTAAAAAAAGAATGTAATTTGAAAGAGGATGTGAAAGTTAAGGTACAAAAGAATGTGATGAGATGGTTTGGACATGTGGAAAGAATGAATGATGATAGACTGACAAAGTATGTATACAAAGAAAGTGTGAAAGGAAAAAGAGGGAAGGGACGACCGAGAAAAGTATGGAGTGATCAGATTGAGGAGATTGTGAAAGAATGGGATATACAAAGTGAGCGTAAAAGAAGAAAATGCATGAAAAAGGTGATGGATATGAATAAATTGAAGGAGGTATGCAAGGATAGGAAAAAATGGAGGCAACTCTGCAGAGGCTCTGGCCACCCCTAGCGGAATGGCGACAGAGTTACAGTTACAGTTACAGTTACAGAGGATTTTATTTGTACACATTCAGCATTTGTAAGCGCGAACTACACGTGTCGGTTTGTGGACATACATCTGAGAGCTTTAAATGAATATATCCTTGCAACTTAGAATATAGATTATTATTATACAGAGTAAGTTATTTATATACATAAAAGATGCAGCTTTTACGCAACAACAGAGCCAAAACAATAATTGAAATCCAATTAGAACCAAACTTCACACTATTCATCTCTATAGGTTAATTTTCACGTTTTCTGAAAATAGTCTAAAACTGTTGAGCGGCAAAGCCAGGCATAGGAAACATCTAGTGCGGTTCTTCCATTGATGTTTTAAATTTAAAACTAAGATCCTTTCTAAAATGCTCAATTTCATTCAAAAACGGTCAAGTCATTTCGAAAGAGTGTGAAGCCTTATGGATGAAAGAAGTGTTATTCCTACGAAAACCCTAAAATCGCGATTAAAACATGAAAAGTTAGATTAGGAATGTGAAAATTTCAGATCGTATGTATGTTTTGATGACAAATAATAAAAAAATATTTGGTTGAAAAAATTAAAGAATAAATCTGCGTACGCTTTTTTTAATCATATAGCTGTATGAAATATACTTTTTGGCCGACTCTCATACTTATTAAAAATGCGTAAAAATTTTCATAAGAATCTGTAAAACCGTTTCGGAGGAGTGTGACCACAAACACTGTGACACGAGAATTGTAAATATTGTTATGTAAATAGCAAATACACATACATATTTAGTTAGGTAGGTATATCATTTATAGCTGATCAGAGTTGTATATAAGTAGGATTAATTATTATAAGTACCTAGGGTAAAGAGATATTCATAATTCGTAATCGAAGCTTTTGGAAGACCGTTCTCTCGAAGGTTCCAACAAAATCGGCCTCCATCAGCTTCTATCGCTGGAGTATAAAAAGCCGCAAACGGCTTGAAAGAGTCAGTCATTATACAACACTCTACTATTAAGCACAAAATACAGTATAAGTGAACCTTAACCATTCTTTAAAATAAATAAATGTGAATTGTAAAAAAAAATATATAACTGTAAAAATAAATCTAGTGTGAAATAAATACTCTAAAAGAAGACCAGTATTTTGTTTTTCAAAATATTTGCAACAATATGAGATATCCACCTCGTTGCCAATCTCTTCACCCGTTTCTCATTATTTGTACGGAGATCCACTTGAATAGGTGTGACATTCAAGTCTGAACTTCTGCCTTCAAAGCAGCTGTTTACGATATCATGGATGACCCTCTGTTCAGTTCACGCTGGAGTTTAGTGATGTCTACAATTATCATTTTCTAAAGAGTGAAAGCATTTCGATATTAATGCTCGCTTCGAGTATCTGCCCGCTGGATACAATGATACAGCTCCGCGTATATTATATTGTATCTAATACCCGAGAATAATTACACACAAATCACACCTATCGGTTTCTTTGCTGGATCGAGTTTCTATCTATCGATTTGCGATGCTGCTAGGGATGGGACATTTACCTAGTGGATCTGTTCCTATTTTAATAAAATTATTATGGATCCCCACTTCAACTGAACGGTCGGCTCTGTTATCTGTAAAAATAAATAGGTATCACTCGCTACATGACCCATTTGGAAAAAAACGTGGCAAGAAGTTGCACTGAATGTGAAGCTTAGTAGCGTTAGCGTTATGAAGTAGGGACTCAACACATTTTAAATGTGAGGAAAAGATGTGATATCACTTGGCTGGGCCAAGGACAGTACAGGAAGTCATAACTACATTTACATATTGACATTTGAGGCTTATATTTAATGCATGCCCACAAGTAGGCACATGCAAGATAGCGCCTACAGATGATGCATGTGTACAAAAAAAATAAACCAAACCTAAACTTTGCAACTACTGAGTACTGATGCTTTTTCCTGAAACGGGGAGGCATAGGCAAAAGTGAACCAAAATTGTACAGCATGAGGGGTCAGCATCATATCAACCTATAAGTCAAAGAACTGTAAGAAGGAAAATATCTGATTATCGGGGATTCATTTATTTAATTTATTATAGGTGGCAACACATAGCAGAGGATTTTTTTTATTGTGCGCAGTCCATTTTTATAAATATAACATGTCCTTAAGATGCTTGATACGAGTATTGTTCCAACGGGTGACCGTAGTGCATTGTTTTTTCTTCTTGCTACGTTTCGTTACAGTAATATGTGTAACTTCTTTGGTGCTCTGCCAATCAAAGATTGGATCTGAATTATTCCCGTCTATTATTGCTTTCTGGATAGCACCCTAACACACGAAAACAAATCTACTCAAGATATAAAAAAGAGGATAACGCTAGCTAGGTAAGCATTCATGGAAAAATATAGCCTTTTCACAAATGCTCATTTAAAAATGGAGACAGAAAAAGGATTCATGAAAGCGTTTGTTTGGAGCATTTTGTTGTATGGATGCGAAACCTGGACCATCCAGAAATATTAAAAGACCACCTGGAGGCATTTGAGAAGTGGATTTGGAGAGAAATGTCCAAGACATTATGGTTTGAAAAGAAATCCAACGAAGAGGTGTTGCGGAACGTAGAAGAGAGAAGAGAGCTTATAAGTCACATTTTGAAGAGGAAAGCCAAGCTAATAGGGTACTCGATTAGACATAACACCTTTCTTAACAGCATCTTTGAAGGCAAAACCTTGGGAAGACGAACAAGAGGTTGCCCAAGCACTTCATACTTCAAGGATGTGAAGCGGCTCATGGATGTCTCCTCCTATTCGCATCTCAAGAGGATGGCAACAGACAGAGACAAATGGCTGACACAACAAGGCGCTGCCTTTAAAAGATGATGATGATGATTTCTGGCTCTTGTAACGAAGGGGACGTGACTTGAATACTTGATGGAAAATGACTTTTCTTCATATCATCTAGAGACTTCAACCACCATGCTCTATTCAGTTATAATGCATGTTCTTTCCCGTTTGCATTTTTTATTTTTTAAATTTCAATAGCTTCTGTATACAATCGAACATAATATCCACAGTTTTGGCTAGGAGTTGATAATTTTTAATGCTTTATGATTTCGATTACAAAATCCCTGAAAATAAAAACTTATTGTAAATCTCGCTCAACTCGTATAAAAATAATTCAAAAGCTTTGCTGTATCTGTTACATTTTAGCGACACTCTGTAACAGGTGTTGTCAGTTCTGCCCATCTCTATTTTCTCGTATAAAATAATAAGGCTAGCCATTTATTGTGTAATAAAAAGATATTTATGTTTAAGTATGTCTCTGAGTCTCAGATAAATATATGTTTTATTTGACAATACATTCGTATAGAATAGAAGGTGGCAACGAACTTAAGCTGCACACATAGCGCAACTTCTAACCGCTTCGTTTTCCAAGGGGATGTGGCGCGTTGAACGTATTTTTTTTCACAGATGAGGGGACCAGCATTGCGCCAACGACTTGAAACGAGGCTTTACCTGATCCCCAGGGGGCTGATTTCATTGCTTTTGAAGGCTGAGAAAACCTTGTAGGTATTTTTATTTTGGGTTGAAATAAACACTGAAACTGGAAATCGCTTTTGACAAGCTTGGTGGAGATCGAAACCACATGGAATCATTTTGTCATCAATTTCATATATCTATAATCTAATCTTAGTTGCAAAGATATGTAATATTAAGGATTCACATTATATGCATTCTCACAAGCAAACACGTACAAGCTCACGCGTGCACATGCCGCATAATTATGAACTACGATATAAAAAAACCCAAATCTCAAAAAAACCTACACCCTGCCACTCTTGCTTGCCTTCAGTGGTAACATTGGCAAAGTGAACCATTTTCTACAACATCAGCCGCATACCAACCTATAAGTCAAGGAACATACACAACAAATTACTTTTTTAAGATCAACAAATAATACGTATGGACATTAAAACTAAAATATAATACAAAATTCTAATGTAATACTTGGTCGTATTGGTGAAATTGTGAGAGAATGGGATATAAAGAGTGAATGAAAAAATGTGATGAACATGAATGAATTGAATAAGGTATTCAAGGATAGGAATAATTTTAGGCAACGCTGCAGATGCTAGCGGAATTGCGACAGAGTCACAGCTACAAATGACGTAGTGAAACACGCTGTGTGTTGCTAGTATGAAAATTCAATATTTAATACTTGATATTATCAGCCTATTGAATATCGAGAAGCCATTAAGAATCTATTAATTTAAAATAACTGTGAATTGTGTGACAAATTCTATTGCGTTTGAATAATAAATCGAATCAGACGCGTGCGTTGTGTAGAGGCAAATAGATATTGCAACTTTCTCGTTTATAAATCAATCTAGAATTTAAACGCTTCAAGAGCGAAAATAACACATTTAAATGATTCGAGATTATTTTTATACAAAGGATGAATATCGAATGGTTCAATTTCTTACACGAAAAAAAAAAAAAAAAGTTTTCCGGTAGATAGCTCAGTTGGTAGAGTGCTTGCATTCCATGCCGTGAGCTCGGGTTCGAATCCCACCGAGGGTGTCAGAAATGATTTTCCGTTTCGGTGTTTGTCTCAAACCCCAAAATAAAATACCGGCAAGGTTTACTCAGCCTTCACAAGAAATGAGTACCTGTCCCCTCGGGAGCTGGGAAACCCCCACTTTAACTGAAATGTTTGCTGTGAGGCCGCACCCCTTTACCTGTAAAAATAATTAGGTTCAACTCGCCACATGACCACATAACGTCTTGCCGCGTTATACCCGAAAGGGTATAACGCGGCAAGACGTTACACTATATGTGTAGCTTAGTTGCGTTTGCGTTTTTAACAGAATATTTTTGTGCTCCGCCGGGAATCGAACTCACGACCTTCCAACTACTAGTATTTTGGCATTTAACATCTTGAAAGAATGGATGATGAACGACTAACGAAGAAAGTGTACAGAGGAATTGTCAGAGGAAAGCGTGGAAGGGGAAGACCGAGGAAGGAATGGATAGACCAAATAGGTTAGATTGCGAAAGAATGGAACCTGCAAAGTGATAATTAGAGAAGTGTATGTATGAAGAAAGTGATAAATGTTGAAGAGATGAAAGAGGTATGCAAGGACAGAAAAAAGTGGAGATGCATCAGCGCAGGTACCGGCCACCCCTAGTGGAACGGCGGCAGGATACAGTAACAGAACCACTAGACTACAGTAGTTTCAGTTTCGAATGCAGTTTCAAAATTTGAGAAAAGTAAAGTTTACGTAAAATATTAAAGAGTGATTTCTCCCAAAATCTGCCGTTTTTGTTTCTTACACTTTATGATCTTAGCAAAAGAGTTACAGTGATGAAGAAAATCAAGTTCAAACAAACAAAATCGGCATATTTTGGTGGAAATCACCCTTTAATAATTGCCGTAAACTTTACATTACTCAAGCTGTGCAACTCGTACTAAGGGTATGGACCAGTCTCAAAATTGATTGATAGTAAGCAGGTACAAGATATGTGAAAATAAGAGTGCAGAGCTGGATGAGAGATGCTCTGGAGCGTTCTGCATTGTGGACGTTTCGCCTCCCACGCTGTGCAGCGTTTTCACTGCGAGACGACATTGATCTGTCACTTTCCCTCCGACTTCCCGATCATTAGAAATTATAACTCCAAGCGACGCAACACTCTTTTTATTGATTAGTACAGTGCGTTCACAAAGTCATTGACAACTTCATCTACCAAATAAGTCCGTGATACATTGCGGAATTTCATTTGAAATATTTGATTAAAAAACAAAAATTAAGAACTTTTAATAAGAAACTTGTTTTTTCCACTTATTTCAACGAGAATTCAAAGTTTATCTTTGTTCGTTCATTGTGCTAAGATCAAGGGTAAATTTTGATAATGTCAATTCTCATACAACGGTTCATCAAATATCCGAAATGTTGATGAATTTAATTGTGTCGTAATATTCTAAAAAATATTTAAGAAGGTTAATAGATTTTGAAAAATCAGCAAGTTATTAATTTTCACATTTAAAGAAAAGAAAATAGTGTTACTAGCAAAGAATACGTTATTTATTATTTCAATGTGTAAATATCAGATCCTTTATGTTTATATTGGGGCTTCCACACGCTTGCCAACCCATCACAAGTCAAGCGTACAGTGTGTCGTCTAGAACATGCTAGCTGGACAAAATTTTGTCTAATGGACTAATTTTGTCCAGCTAGCATGTTCTAGACGACACACTGTGCGCTTAGCTACAAGCCAAGTGTGCAGTGTGTCGTCTAGAACATGCTAGCTGGACAAAATTAGTCTATTAGACAAAATTTTGTCCAGCTAGCATGTTCTAGACGACACACTGTGCGCTTGACTTGTGATGGGTTGGCAAGCGTGTGGAAGCCCCATATTATCATTGACTAATAACATAGAGGAGCAGAAACTAACTTACTACATTGATACATACTCTCTGCCACTTTTTGTCTCAGTCCTGTCAAACGTTGCAGTTGTGTAGTCATACAAAACATGTTTTTACTTATCAAATTTAATTTTTTTCTTGCTGTGTTCATTTTGTGTTTTGACACCCAATTATAACACACGCCATAATGTCTGAAAATAACGCCTTTTCCTTTTAAAATCATAAATTTTATCCATCACAAGATTTATACCGCATGCGTCTATGTTCGGACTGCTCCGGGCATAGTACGCACGCGGCAATGCTGCCACCTTTCTAGAAACATTTTTACATCAGCACGATTTTTTTTGTACACATCGAAATACAACTGTGAAGTTCTTTGTTCTCTTTCTTACTAATGACCATTTTCGTAAGTAGGTTGAAACAGATATATACTGTCTATTTACTATTCCACAGATATAAGTCAATGCTTTATATCGACCCTGTATATGAAATGCTAAGTATTGCCTCTAGTGATTGCTGACAGACTATTGTATTCTCAATGCGCGAGCTTACACGTGTAAGTGCATAGACAATAACGATATCACAGACATTATGTTTTTCCCTCCATTCAACACCTCCAAGCCGAGACAAATCGATTTAATAAAAAATATTCTTCACTTTCAATGTTATTTAGAATCAATAGTGGTACTTACACGGTGGCATACTTATAGGTACCTACTTTGATGTATGGAAGTGAAGCCTGGACGGTGAATGAAAGTGAAATTAGTAAGGTCCATACTGTTGAAATGGACTTTTTAAGAAGCATGATTGGGAAAAAACGGAGTGACAGGGTGAGGAATGATTTTGTACAAGAAGAATGTGGTGCAGGAGAAGGTGTGAAAGTGAAGATTAAAAGAAGTTTGTTAAGATGGTTTGGGTATTTGGAGAGAATGAATGATGAAAGACTGACGAAGAAAGTATATGTTGCAAGAATAGATGGATGTCGGGGTAGAGGAAGACCGAGAAAAGTATGGATGGATCAAATTTCTGAAATAGCGAATGAATGGGACATCCAGAGTCATAATAAAAGGAGAGCTTGTATGAAGAATGTTATGACTCTGAATAAATTGAAAGAAGTATGTAAGGACAGAAAAAAATGGCGGTTGATCTGTGATGTTGGCGTCTAGGGTTTTTTTAAATAAGAATTTGTTTTCTGTTAGTTTTTGATTTCCATACATATTATAATTTGTTTATTTATAAAATGATATTTCTTGTGTATGTTCCTTGACTTATAGGTTGGTATGCGGCTGACCACCCATGCTGTAGAAAATGGTTCACTTTGCCAACGTCACCCCTGTTTCAGGGAAGGTCGGCAAGAGTTGCAGGGCTTATGTTCATTTGAGATTTAGGTTCTTTTATTGCAAGTTCACATGCGGCATGTGGAAATGCATATATCTTTGCAACTTTGATTAGATTAGATATAAAATAGTTTTTGAAATGAAATATTATTCCACATTTTATACATTTATTTTCTTTTTTTGGCACGTTTAGAAAATATCCAGTTTGGCATTTATACGTTTTTTTTTCAAGTAGATAACACATCTGTTGACAGTTGGAAGGTCACCGATAGACTGAATTTGGATTTTCGTATAATGAGAGGGTTAGCGCATTCCTAATTTTCAGATTGCTTTCGTAGCCCATATCGATGATCCAAGCCTGTTGACGCCGTCCGACGTGGCATTATTTTGATGGACAAGAATTCGTCAGTCGACGTTTACTTTTAAATTTTCCTCAAGTTAGTCTATGTATTTTTTACCACCAGCTTACTCAGCGAATGAGTTTTTTTGTAATCAAGTTTTTAATATGTAACTTTTTATGTTTCAATGACTGATGTGAAATATACGAGTACAAAAATCAGACGATAATGTGACCATTTTCTCATTTATTAATATTCGAGGTCCAAAAAAATGGCGATTGATTTGCAATGTTGGTGGAGGAGGCAAAAAATAAACGTCTGTTTGCTTGCTTGTATCCAGCCACCATTCCGCTAGGGATGGTGAGTACCACAGCAGATTTTTTTCTCCAAGTGGCGGAAGGCCTTGCCGTGAAGTTAGAGCAACCGCACGACAAAACAAGAACCTCTAGGTCAGAGGCGTGCCCATGACTCTAAAAGTAAATAGTTCGATCTTACTGAAGCTAATAGCATACCTCGGGTGGCACTCCTTGTGGGGTTGTTGCTAGATCACGAGCAGCGTGCATACACATAATACAAAATAATAATAGTAATAATAAAAGTCCAAGGATAGGATTATTGTGAATCCGCTGCGGATGCAGCTTGGCAAAACGAAACGCAAAATCGCTCAAAAGCGGAGAAATTTGATTTGGTAGCAACAAAGTCTGCGTAACCGACTGCGCCAATGGCCGGCCGTACTGCAGCAAGGAGCGCAACCCGATCAGAGTGTCGCAATCGACAGTGCCACAAGATGTGAGGCACGTCCTGGGAGCTGGCGCCGCAAGGGCACTCTGCTGATAAGATGGATGGGATACCCAGCTGGTGTAGTTTGGCTTTAAAGTTTCCGTAGCCAGTTAGAAACTGGCTGGTAAAGTGGTTCGGGACAACTTACTTTGCAGCCAAGCGCTGCTCGACGGAGGGGAAAAGAGTACAATATGTTGTTCTCCGAACTATTCCACTCTCGCTGCCATTGCCGTGTCGCGAGGGAAAAAAGGGTGTCTTTAACGGCTTGCGTTACAATTGTGGCATCGATCACCGCCGAAAGGCCGCGTCTGAGAAGTCCGAAGGCAGCTGAGAGTTGTAGCTGGAGATCTATTGGGAAGACCCCCGCTAAGACTGGAAGAGCCACAGTGGAGGTCGTTCCATACGCTTTAGTCATTAGTAACAGAGCCCGTCTCTGACCAGAAAGAACTGCGCGGCGCGTGTTGCCTGAAAGGCACTTGTCCAGGATGTGCGCCACATACTGTGGGATTGCCCGCTGCGACATTCTGATCGGAATGCGCTTTTTACAGCGGTGAGACCGGGCATAGGCCCGATAGGGTACGCCGACTTCGTGTCCACAAGGGATAACTATCGAGCCTTCTGGCGCTTTTGCGCCTCTTACGTGAGCCCCGGAGTGGATCTCCTTCCAGTCAATTGAGGACGCCATCAGCACATCCTTTGTGATTGGCACGAAGTAGTAAGAAGCGCATCTCGATGACATTGCACCGAGTCAGTAACTTCGGGGTTTTGCTGTTTTCTCTAGTGGACGAACAGGTAAATCTAGAATCACTGCTTGTCGGATCACGACCATCGGGAAGGCCTTCCGCCACAATCCTTTATTATATTACTCCAGAGCGTCGTCTTTCGCTTTGACATTCGATTTTCAAAATTAATGCCATCACAGCAGATGAAATACGTTCGCGAAAAAGAAAAATAAAATTTTGTATATATGCTGCAAAACAGTACCTTTCATGTATGTGTTTGAGAAACACACTCCAATACACTATAACTTCTTTCAATATTTACAAAAAAAATATTTTTTTTTGAAAAACAGTAGTTTTTAGTAGAAGTAATCATAATTTCTGAAAAAAGTATTTTTTAAAAAGCCGCTTCATTTTTTTAACCCTCTTTTTGTTTTGTATGGAAATGTTAGAAAATGTATGCAAAATGTAAGAAGACTAAATAGACATCTAGCGGCAAAATTCGAAAGTCTTTTTTTTTTACGATATTTTTTTTTTATTTGATACAAATCAAAAAAAACAACAAACAAAATAAATTAAAATGGATTTAAATCTGTAATCTTAGTTGCAAAGATATATTACAGCATTCTCACAAGCAGACACTTATAAGTTCACACTTACACATGTCTCATATGGACCATAAAAACCCAATCTAAGGATATTATGTCGGTTTACAGATACAATAATATAATCTATAATATATAATCTAAGTTGCAGTGATATATTCATTCACAGCTCTCAGATGCATACCCATAAACAAACACGTGTAGTTCGCGCTTACAAATGCTGAATGTGTACTTACAAATAAAATCCAAACCTCAAATGAACATAAGCCCTACAACTTTTGGCGATCTTCCCTGACACAGAGGTCTATAATCTAAGTTGCTAGGATATATATGGATTCAAAGCTCATATACAATGCATGCCCACAAACAAACTTTTGTCTGTAACTTTTGCCAACCTTCCCTGGAACAGGGGTCTAATCTTATTTAATCTAAGCTGCAAAGATACATATCATTTAAGATTTATTTAAATGCATTCCCACAAGCAGACATGTATAATTTCGCGCTAGCACATGCCGCATGTGGACCTACAATATAAAAACCCAATCTCAAATGAGCATGTGTGCATACAAATAAACAAAACCTCACGTGAACATAAACCTTGCAACTCCTGCCACCGTTCCCTGAAACAGGGGTGACATTGGCAAAGTGAACCATTTTTACAGCATGGGTGGTCAGCCGCATACCAACCTATAAGTCCAGGAACATACACGACAAATTACATTTTTTAAATCAACAAATAATAATATGGATGGACATGAAAACTAAAAATAAAACCAATTCCCATTTAATTTAAATGTTAAGTCTAATTTTACTTTATTTTAATCTGGATCTGTTATGTGTATAAGTAATTAAGAATTTTTGTACATCATTTAAAATTTTTTGTGCTCCTTGATTGTTGGTGTGAGGCTGACCCCCTGTGCTGTAAAAATCGGTTCACTTTTGCCAATGCCACCCCGGTTCAGGGAACGGCGGCAGGAGTTGCAAGGTTTATGTTCACGTGAGGTTTTGTTTATTTGTATGCACACATGCAAAATGTGTAGGCGCAAACCTACATGTGCCTGTCTGTGGGTATGCATTTAATATGAGTCTTAAATGTTTACATATCTTTGCAGCTTAGATTATAGATTATAGATAGATAGCCGCCAACATTACAGACCAACCGCCATTTCTTTCTGTCCTTACATACTTCTTACATTTCCTCCAGAGTCATAACCTTCTTCATACAGGCTCTTCTTTTGTTGGGTGACATTGGCAAAGTGCAACATTTTTTAACAGTTTGGGTGGTCAGCCTCATATCAACATATAAGTCAAGGACTATAATGGAGCAAATTAAAACCAGTTTATTTTTTTTATTTGCTTTTAGTTTTCTTTCTTTTGTTAAAAGACTTAAAAAAAATTGTTACAAAACTGCATTTTTTATTTTATTTTAAATATTTTCTTATATAACAAGTTTTAACCCAAGAAAACTATGAGCAATATACACATTGCCTAATGTTAAGGGGTTGGGCTGCGTAGCAGCCAGGGGCGGAGCCCCTAGTTTTTTTTAATAGCATTGCATGAATGCGCTTCCCCGCATGGAAGTATATAAACGGAATGGGTAATGAGGTGGGATTGGCAATGTCCGCCCAGCATATTGACGCGTACGCAGCAATACCTAGAAAGACTGAGTCATAAAGGATCCGAAGAGCGCGGCCTTGCAGGCCCCACTGTACGCGCGATAGACGGGCGACCTTTCCGTAGGCATTTCTACTTCGGATAGTGATCGCTTTGGCGTTCTGAGTGAAGCTCAGTTTGGTGTCTTTAACGGCTTGCATTACGCACGTAGCTTAGTTGCGTTTTAAGATATATAGATATTTTAAAAACTTACATGAGGATGATTATAGATTCTGCATTTGTTTTCTCCGCAGTATCTTCATCTTCCTTTTCACTCCACTCGATTGCTTTTTCATAGTTCCGTCCACCACATTCGTGCAGCATGGCCATTTTGAAACACAGACAACTCTTCAAAACCTTCACATGTTTTGTACTCAAAAATTTCACTCCTATAAAGCGCTGCATTTACCGGAAAGAGTTCCCACTTGCCGCTCAGCAATTAAGCCTCCTGAAGTATCTGACTCAGAGGCCAGCGAAACGTCGAAAGGCTGAAAGAGCCCAACTGCTGAATCTCAAATATTTGTTTTATTAAAAGAAACAACTACACGAAGTATTTTACTGCTTCTAGAAAGAAGATTAAACTCAGTTTATATGTGATCTGTTGTCTTTGATACTGGTTGGCATGTTCACTTATTTCATAATTCATTGTCACTGATATGTAAACAAACTACAGGCTGCAGTTTTTTAAAGTTAATTTAAGTTAATTATAGAAAATGTTCGAGCACAGAAAAGAAATAAATAATTAAGTGAATTAAAACAATGTTTTACCCATTTGAATTTTTAATCAATTAAGTTAATTTGTATTAAGAACTCTTAAAACGTCATTACCTTAAGAAATTTGATCAATATAAAATAAAAAGATGGCGTACCTATGTGAGTTTTTTTTTATAGTATCGTACATATGTGCACCGGAACAAAATATAAATGGAAATGGAAAAAAGAGCATTACGTCAAAAAAAGAGACATATAAGATAACAGTTATTTTCTTTGGCAGTCTTCATTGACGGTTGCCTGGGAACTAATGATTATAACAAGACTCAACGATGGTCCACAAAGCTTTATATGGAAAAACACTCAAATATCTCGCTGATTTAATCAAACCAGTCACCCTTGGCAAAAAAAGCCTAACACTGCGCTCGGCTGAAACTGGAGCCAAATCAATGATTAAAGAACCGATAAGAAGAGTTAACACAATGTTTGGAGAGCGTGCATTTGCAGTTGCAGGTCCTCTGGCCTGGAACCACCTGCCACATCATGTGAGAAAGCTGGAGGACCATGGAAAGTTCCGGAATGCAAATTTGTGGCATGATTTGCACAAGCGCCCTTGGAGTGACTACATCACGAAACGGCGCTACAAAGAAATCATCGACTCGTCATCATCATCATCATCTCACTAAAGCCCTAACAGTGCTATTCTTAAACATTTTGGTCGTCCGTCGAGCCCACGCTTTGACAAACTAATGATGCCTGTGCTGGAAGTCTCATCACCACGGACATTCTTACCTACCGAATTCTGGTAATATTTGTGTGAAGACTAATCAGCTGGCCATCTTGGACTGACAGGTCTTCATACAAATGCATCATTAGTTTGTCAAAGCGTGGGCTCAACGGACGACTAAAATGTCAAAGAATAGCACCGTAAGGCGTCAGTGATTCACCACACCAAACGTCTATGACGCCCCATCTATTTATTTTATATTGATCGATGCGCAAAGGTAGGTAAAAGCAATGAACTCGGCACAAATTCCAATTTATAATTTTTTCACGGTGGATAAACGTCACACTATGGAACAAACAAAAGATTTGGTAGGAGTTTTCCCATCAACCCGGCGTGTGACGTCACAATTTTGTCTACGTCGATTCATGCACAGACAATATTTACACTTTTAAAACATATTATAAATTAATAATAAGAAATAAAGTATTTAATACTTAAGACGTGTTTTAGAATCGACAGCAAATGCGTACTGAGTTGAATCTGTAAAGGAAAATACCTACTTAATACTTTTTGACGTTTTTACATAATTTTTTGTCCTAATTTGTCATACTTTTAATTTATGTACAAACGTCAATATTGGTCGCGTTCTTATTTTAAAGCAGACTGTAGGAACTGTTAAAAAGTCTTGTATTCGTGAAAAATAAAAAAATGAGATTTCAGCGGAAATGAGTTTTTTTTAAATAGGTTTGTGAAGAGGAATGCAATTCACCAAACTATTCTGCCTGGCCAGAAACAGGTATTAATATCATCAATTAATAATTCATTAAAATAAACAATAATGAATTATTAATTGATGATATTAATACCTGTTTAATTTAATTTGTTTGAATTATTAATTATTAATAACCGCAATAACATCTGTTGAACCAGTGTCAAAGTTATGGTCAAATGACCCAGGCGGGGATCGAACCAACGTTGTTCTATTACAAGCACGCTAGAAAGATCAGCCCGTTTGCGTGTTCCCATTCCACCACGCAAAAGGAATGATCACTCACACATGCACACGGAAGTATTGCAGATGAGTGAACCTAGCTGAAAACCAACTGTTAGGTATCAAATAGCTATATACTGGCACACAAGCAATTTAATGCACATACACAGTTATGAGTGTTGAAAATTGATAAATAAGACAGCTTGATTACATTTAATGAAAAGTTGCAGTTTTTTTAATTTAATTTCTATATAAATGACTCTTGAAAATGACGACAGTCGAAAGTACTCGAGGATAAAATAACAAATATTAAAAAAAAAAAAATACTTACGTTATAAAAGAAATTCAATAGATGAAGATGAATTTTCACTAAGTAAATGCACAAACCTTTATAAGTTAAAGGTATTTCGTTTCGATATCGAGGTAGAATTGAATTATAGCCCAATGTAATGAATTCGCTGCAGATTGTATTAAAAACTTTATAAAATTGGATCAGCAATTTGAAAAAATCGAAAGTTCACCAAAAACAGCACGAAAATGTTCTCGAAAAGCAAAAATATATTTACTAGTAACAGTGAAACCCGTGTGCATGTGTGAGTGAACATTCCTTTTGCGTGGTGGAATGGGAACACGCAGCCCGTTTTGCCCCCTCAGCCATAACACCGACATCGAGTTGCCTTGCATCAGGACATGTAAAAAACCCTATTTGTCGAACCTGGCAGTCCGTCCGCATGTGTGTCCCAGCCGAAACTACTGATCGTAGAGACACTAACTTTTGATTTTAGAAAATTGGCAACCATAGATTTTGATGTGTCGACCGGCATGGCACCAACCTGAAAATTCAAGATGGCTGCCATACAAAAAACATTTTGTTTCTAAAAAATATAAAAATCAATCATTGTGAATTTTCAGTGTTAATACACAAACCATAAAAAAAACATAAAATTGCAGTTTTCTAACTAACTAACTTGTAGTTGTCCTTTTGATAATGATGTGAAAGCATCGAAAGCGCTCGAGGAAATAAATCAACTAGAGATGATTACGTTTCTGTTTATTTTTTACATTATTAATTTAAATATTTTGTAATGAAAATTGAAGACGACCTGAACACAACCTTATTATATGCTATAAAGTGATGTGCAGTGTAGTGTATAATTTGTTGACTTGTTATTTACTTTACTTGTTGTTATTACTAAACAAATATATTATGATAATAATATTAACTTGTGAATTAAAATAAGGCACCAAGTAGGTACCATAGTGATCAATGTGAAGAAAAAATGAGAACGTACATAACGCAACTAAGCTTCACATATAGTGTAACTTCTTGCCACGTTATCCCCGAAGGATCTCCCATGTGGCGAGTAGAACCTATTTATTTTTACAGGTAATGGGGCCAGCCTTACGTCAATCACTTCAGTTGAAGGGGGGTTTCCCAGCTACCGAGCTACCAACTGAGCTCCCTAGAGGGCTGGTATTAATTTCTTGTGAAGGCTGAGTTAACCTTACCGGTATTTTATTTTGAGTTTCGAAATAAACACCGAAACGGGAAATCATTTCTGACACGCTCGGTGGGACTCGAACCCGAGCTCTTGGCATGGAATGCAAGCACTCTGCCAACTGAGCAACCAACCGGACGTACATGGAAAGGCCAAAAATATTCGATAGACATACATACACCCTGCAACTATTGCCGTCCTTTCCTGACACAGGGGTGACATTGGTAAAGTAAACTTATGGTATCTGTGGACTAGAAATTATTTTAACGAAAATAGACATTGTATATCTGTTTCAACTTACTTATGAAAATGGTCATTGGTAAGAAAGAGAACAAAGGACTTCACGGTTTCATTTCCATGTGTACAAAACACTCGGGCGAATGTAAAAATGTTCCTAGAAAGTTGGTACTATTGCGAATATAATGGCTGCCGAACCAGTCCAATCACAGCTAGAATTGACGGATAACACGCGTTATGAATATTGTGATAGCTAAAATTAACGAATTTGAAAGGAAAAAGGCATTATTCTAAGACATTATGGCATGTTTTATAATTGGATGTCGAAACACAAAATGGCCTTATGTCGTATGACTACACCACTGCAACGTTTGACAGGACTGAGACAAATGTGGTCTATAGTATGTATCTATCTATCTATAACTATAAAGAAGGATGTATGTATGTATGTATGTATGTATGTATGTCCCCTATAGACTCATAAACCGCTCATCCGATTTTGACGAAATTTTCAGGAAACATGTAACATATTCTTAGAACGAATCCTGTGAAGTTTGATGGTGATCAAATAAACAGTGGTTCTCAATTCTCGATATTTCAGCAACGAGGTCGGTAAATTTTGAAACCACCCAATAGAAGAAGACCATTATATTCAACTACAATACATAATCTTAGTTGCAAATATACATTTACATTAAAGATTCATATAAAATGCATGCTCACAAATAGACACATGTAAGTTCACGCTTACAAATGCTGCATGTGTACCTACTCATAATTTAAAATCCAAATCTAAAATGAACAACCCAGTAACTTTTACTTTACGCCAACTTGAAATGGATGTTATTCAGCTCCTGAGTGGCTTGACACTCATTTCTTATGAAGGCTGAGTAAGCCTTGCCGGTATTTTATTTTGGGTTTAAAATAAACACTGAAACGGGAAATAATTTCTGACAACTTCGGTGGGATTCTAACTCGAGATCTCGGCATGGAATGCAATCTATCTATCTATATCTATAAAGAAGGATGTGTGTATGTATGTATGTATGTATGTATGTATGTATGTATGTATGTATGTATGTATGTATGTATGTATGTATGTATGTATGTATGTATGAATGTATGTTCCCTATAGACTCATAAACCGCTCATCCGATTTTGACGAAATTTTCAGGAAACATGTAACATATTTTTAGAATGAATCCTGTGAAGTTTGATGGTGATCAAATAAACAGTGGTTCTCAATTCTCAATATTTCAGCAACGAGGTCGGTAAATTTTGAAACCACCCAATAGAAGAAGACCATTATATTCAACTACAATACATAATCTTAGTTGCAAATATACATTTACATTAAAGATTCATATAAAATGCATGCTCACAAGTAGACACATGTAAGTTCACGCTTACAAATGCTGCATGTGTACCTACTCATAATTTAAAATCCAAATCTAAAATGAACA
Organism: Agapetus fuscipes; assembly: GCA_951799405.1. NCBI lineage: Eukaryota > Metazoa > Arthropoda > Insecta > Trichoptera > Glossosomatidae > Agapetus > Agapetus fuscipes. The sequence goes on along the minus strand of OX637363.1, from coordinate 11,217,437 downwards.
ACCCAGTAACTAATGTGAATTCACTTGGCCGGGATAAAGACAGGACAGGGAGTCAAAAATTCAACATAAATTAAACACTTTTATGGAGATAGTTGAAAAAACACTTAAGTGCATCATATTGTATGAAGCATTTTCCCCAACTGCATACGTTTCACAGTGCGGTTACATTGAAAAATATTCCTGATTGTTTGGAATACATTTATTTCTTCACTTTGCTCAAAGAGTATAGTGATTTTTATAGATTAGTTCTTTAATTGTATGATTATAAAATTTAATTTATTGTTTATATTATTTTCTTGTATAGGTCAATATGCATCTGACCAACTATAAATATAAAATGGTTCACTCTGCCAATGTCACCCCTGTTTCAGGGAAGGTCAGCAAAGAGTTGCAGGGTGTATGTTCATTTGAGATTTGGGTTTTTATGTTGTAGGTTCACACGCAGAATGTGCAAGTGTGAACTTATACGTGTCTGCTTGTGGGCATGCACTTAATGTGAATTCCAAATGTAACAATTATATCCATGCAACTTAGAATAGATTAGATGAGTGACGTTACATAGCCGATTTTTTTATCTTAAATATAAATGGAGCACCGCAATCGATTTTCCCTATGCTTGGCTCTGCTGCTTAACAGTTGTACCTAGACCTTTTTTTTTAGAAAACGTGAAGATTAACCTAGAGATAAATTGTGTGAAGCTTGATTCCGATTAGCACACTTTTTTTTTGATCCTGTTGTTTCCTCTTTTATCTGTAGAAAAAAATTGATACCACATGCCCAAATGGCGTAGTGAAACACGCCGGGTACTGCTAGTAATCTATAATCTAAGTTCAAAGATAAATTAACATTTAAAGCTCATATTAAATGCATGCCCACAAACAAACACGTGTAGTTCGCGCTTTCAAATGCTGAAAGTACGTACTTACAAATAATAAAATCCAAACCTCAAATGAACATAAACCCGACAACTTTTGCCGATTTCCCTGACACAGGGGTGACATTGACAATGTCACCCCTGACAAGGTGACAATTAAATAATTTAGTTTCTTCTCCTCTATGTTATTACTCATAATGCTTATTACTTTTGATTTGAGATTAAAAAGTGAAAGAAAACAACCTTTGAATTTAAGCCTGAGGCTTAAGCCATACAATGGTCTGTACTCTATGGTGTGTTTCGTGTTTTGTAGTAGATTATAAAAAGGGAAACTCATATAAAACATCATAAAGCGTTTAATAAAATTACCTGAGCCGTTAAAAATAATCATTTTGGTAGTAAATAAAGCCTATTATGCCTTCTTAATATTTTTAACCGTATTGTTATGTTTTTAGGTTAGATAGTTCAAATAGTCTTGAAATTTAAAAAAACTGGTCTTCTTTACAGAATATTTATTTTACACTTAGTTTTATTGAACAATTTAGATTTATTTTTAACAATTCACATTTATGGTTTAGCAATTTTCATTTATTTCACAGTTGGTTCACTTTCACTGTCTTTCGTGTTCAGAAGAAGACTCGTCGTATATAGACTGACTCGTGCAAGCCGTTTGCGGCTTTTTATATTCCAGCGATAGTAGTTACTAGAAGCAAATTTTGCTGGAACCTTCTAGAACGACGGTCTTCTAAAAGCTTCCAGGACATAAATTCGAATATCTCTTTACCCTAGGTACTTATAATAATTAATCCTACTTATATACACTTTTATCAGCTATAAATGATATACCTACCTACCTAAATATTTATAAATATTTGCTATTTAAATATCAGTATCATTGTCGTCGTTCATCATTTGTCATTTGCCAATGTCGCAGCTGCAGGGCTTATGTCCATTTGACAATTGGGTTTTTATATTGTAGGTGCAACTGCAACAGTCACACCACACCAGCATTACCAACAGAGCTCGCAGTCAAGGAGGAGACAAAATAAGAAGAGATTCTAACAACAATAATAAGTCATGGTTTCAACGATAAAGGCCTTTTCAGACACGACTCATTCTGCTGGCATTGTCTATGGATTACTTGGTACATTTTGTGGAATGCGGCATGTGTGAGCGCGAAATTATGCGTGTCTGCTTGTGGGAATGCATTTTATATGAATCTTAATTCAATCTTAAAATTTTTACAATTAGTTTGTATTTATAGTAATTTGTACAATTGAATCTTAATTGATACATATCCTATGCAGCTTAGATTTAGACATACTCTTTCAATTCGTTCACATCAATCATATTTTTTCTTTAGCACGGAAAGTTTGGAGACCCCTGATCTATTGAACAGCTCGCCGCATGGTTGGATAACATTAGTCACACCTAACCAATCGAGAGTGTAACAGAAATGAAAAAAAATATTTGTTAAGACGTGATTTCGGTTGTTATTGAATTGAGATGGCAGCGGTTCCATTGCTCATTTTCCCGATTCCACTTTCACTATTTATTTTCGACATCGAGTCTTGGATGAATGGCGGACTGTACGCTGCGCAGGCGTGAAAAAACCGACACAATGTCAATGTCAAGACCTCTAGATCACTGGTGCTTAACCATCAATGGCGAAACTTCAACAAATGCGAAAAGTTTTTTTTTATAAAGGACAGTACCCTTAGTACACCGTGTGTCGTTGGCATCTTGGACCGGTCCGTAGTCCGTAGTGGCAACACTTTGGACTCGTAAATGGAAGGTTGTGGATTCGGATCCCGGCGGAGCACAAAAATATACCATTTATATTTCGAATGTGCTCTTCGCTGAGTGGAAAAATTCATAAACCTTTACCAAAGACCGGTCACTGAAAGGTCCATCCAACCTTACAACAACTGGGTCTTGCTTGAGAATTGGCGCTTTCTACAGCGACGACCAAGCTCGCAGAGGGCTCTTGAGGTGTGATACACACAAAAACAGCGCTCACCAAATAAATCATCCTAATATTATTATTTATTATTACGAGTTGCAAAACTTGAGTAATGTAAAGTTTACGGCAATTATTAAAGAGTGATTTCCCCCAAAATCTGCCGTTTTTGTTTGTTTGAACTTGATTTTCTTCATCACTGTAACTCTTTTGCTAAGACCATAAAGTGTAAGAAACAAAAACGACAGATTCTGGGAGAAATCACTCTTTAATACTTTCCTTAAAAGATTTTGAGATTGCAGAAAAATGGCATAACTTTTTTTATTTTTTATCATATCGTTAAAATCAAAACAGCCCTAAAATTAAAACAAATAAAGGCATTTATTGGCATTTCTACGATGTTGTACGATTTTTTTTATATCACAAGCGCCTTTAGGACAAAAAAGGACAAAATCTTGTCGGTTACACCAAAACCATACTTCGAAAACGCAGTTGTTTGCTTGGGCATAAACAACACAAAAATCATCGTAGCGCTATGGGAGTTAGCGCATTAGAAAGAGCGGAAAATCTCAAGTAGGATAGCATTCATAACTCATTTTTGACCAAATTGTCGCTTTTAACCGTCGATGTGTAGGTACTTCCAAAAAAAAAACCAAACCTCAAATTAACTCAGTAACTCAAGCCGCCTTTCCCTAATACAGAAACAAAATCTCTCACATATGACCATCGCATTTGACCAAACAAAAAAAGAATTTTGTAAAGAAGTCTATATTAGGCTGTTTTTAACATGGTTTGTCCATATAGCATCTAATATTCTTTTATTTTTCCTTTTTTTGTCGTAGGTAATTTGTATCACGACTGGTCCATTTAATTTAGTCCATGGTGACGTGGTCGTGACATAGTCGGACTCCTCCAATCAATAGTTTCCAAATTCGTGGTCAAAAAATTCAACTATTTATGTACCTTTTAACTCGATTTTCAAAAGATGAAGAGATACTAACTACGTAAACATGACTTTTGAAGTCGTTTTTACGAGGGAAAGTGATTGTAAGTGGGTACTAGATTGGTTGACCGGTCCGTAGTTCAGTGGTAACACTTCGGACTCTGAATGAGAAGGTTGTGGGTTTGATTCCCGGCGGAGCACAAAAAATATACAATTTATATTTTCAAATTTGCTCTTCGCTGGGTTGAAAAATTCATAAAAAGCTTTACCAATGACCGGTAACCAGAGGTCCATCCAGCCTTACAGCAACAGGGTCTTCCTTAAGAATCGGCGCTTTGTAGCGACGAAGATCAAGCTCGTAAAAAGGTCGATAGCTAAATTAGTAGAATGCTTGCATTCCATGCCCAGAGCAAGGGTTCGATCTCAAAGGTTTACTCAGTCTTCACATGAAATGAGAACCAGCCCCCCCGTGAGCTGGGAAACCCCCACTTCAATTGAAAGTTGTTTGGTGTGAGGCCGGCCCCTTACCTGTAAAAATAAATAAGTCCCGAAGCGCCACATGCGATACCTTCGGGGATAACGCAGGGAAGAAGTTATACTATATGTGTAGCTTAGTTGCTTTAGATACCTGTCCGGTTTGTAAGTATACCTTTTGTCAGATCCGCAGTCCCTTATCTTATAGGTTGGTATGAGGCTGACCACCCATACTGTAAAAAATGGTTCACTTTGCCAATGTCACCCCTGTTTCAGGGAAGGTCGGCAAAAGTTGTGGGGCTTATGTTCATTTGAGGTTGGGATTTTATTTGTAAGTACACATTCAGCATTTGTAAGCGCGAACTACACTTGTTGGTTTGTGGGCACACATCTGAGAGCTTTAAATGAATATATCCTTGCAACTTAGATTATAGATTATAGATAGCAGTCTAGTGGTTCACGCAACGAAACAGAAGGTATGAGTTTGATGCCCTATGTAGCACAAAAGGAACTTCTGTTACTATTATCTCTAATTTCTACCTACTCCTCGTTGGGTTGAAAAAAATATTTGATTTTCGGAAAAGGCCATTCACAAAGTTTCGTTCAGACATACAGCAACTGGGGCTTGTTGGCAAAATTTCGACAAACAAGCTCGCAGAGGGCTCTTGAGTTGTGATTCACACAAAAACAGTGTTCATCAATTAATTTATTAATCATCCTAATATACCTACCCAAAAATTCGTGCTAACACATGCCGCAGGTTGACCTACAATATAAAAACCCAAACTCAAATGAACATAAGCCCTGCAACTCTTGCCGGCCTTTCCTGAAACAGGGGTAGTATAGGCAAAGTGAACCGTTTTTTACAGTATGGGCGGTCAGCCTCATACCACTAACACTACGGGTGACGCTGGCAAAATTATGTATTTTTTACAGTATGGGTGGTATTTATCCCATTTGTGGAAAAATCCTACGCAAAAAACGCAACTAAGCTACACATATAGTGTAACTTCTTGCCGCGTTATCCCCGAAGGGGTCGCATGTGGCGAGTTGAACCTATTTATTTTTACAGGTAAGGGGGCCGGCCTTACGCCAATCACTTCAATTGAAGTGGGGGTTTCCCAGCTCCCGAGGGGGCTGGTACTCATTTCTTGTGAAGGCTGAGTAAACCTTGCCGGTATTTTTATTATGGGGTTTGAAATAAACACCGAAATAGGAAATCATTTCTGACACCCTCCTCGGTGGGATTCGAACCCGAGCTCACGGGGTAGAATGCGAGCACTCTACCAACTGAGCTATCGACCGGACTAGAAAAGACAAACAAAAATTGTTTGTCTTTTCCCTAGCAACCCTGCTGCGTGACATCACAATTATATTTTCTTTGGAGTGCTAATTTCGTTACAAAAATCCTTAATTCTTGAAGTTTTCATAAAGAGGTTTAATAGATACTGATATAGGTACCTAGTTTTTAAAAAAATAACGAAAAAGAAGAAAATGAATTTCTTTGTTGATGTGACTGTCATCTGTGTTTTTGTCTACAAATCTTTTTCTTAATAATTAACAATCATTTATTGTTCAAAATTGGAACTGTGCATACATTTTTTTTTTAATTCATATCAACTAATAAAAAAAAAAATTAAATTTGTACAGAATATTATTTAACTGTAGTTTTCAAAATTTATGTGACTGCCATCTGTGACTTTTTCTACGAATCATTTATTGTTAAAAAATGGAACAATGCTGTTGAACAGAAGATTCCTTGAAATTACAATTAATACACATCCAGCGTATGTACTAACAAAATAATACCCAAACCAATGAACACAAACCTTGCAACTCTTACCTCTTATATATTCTCTGTGCTTCTTATATTATCTCAACATTTGTACAGAATATAATGGTTGTTGAATATATTACTGTTGTTTGCAGAATGTGGGGTCCCCATACGTCGGCATTACAGGCACCCCAGGGACGTGCTGGCTGGAACTGTCAGAATAATAAAAGGCAGGGAATCCCGGAGAGGAGCGTGGCCTTGGCAGGTTATATATACTTCTTCTTCTTTTAAAGTCTGTTAAATTTTCTACTTGGTGTAGGCCTCTTCCAATCCTCCTTGAAATCTTGTTCAACTTTTGCCAACCTTCCCTGAAACATGGGTGACATTGGCAAAGTGAACCATTTTTTACAGTATGAGTGGATACCTAATAATCTAATCTAATTTAAGTTGCAAATATATGCATTTTCACAAGCAGATCCGTTTAAGTTGCGCTTGAACATGCCGCATGTGGACTTACAATATACAAACCCGAATTTCAAATGAACATAGACCCTGCAACTCTTGCCGTCCTTCCCTGAAACAGGGATGACATTGGCAAAGTGAACCATTTACCCCTGGTGGTCAGCCGCATACTAACCTATAAATCTCACTAAGCCCAGAGCGATGGTTGACGTCTTTAGCTGCGTTATACGATCCAAATTAGAGTACGCTGTCGAGGTTTGGACTCCTTACCAGCGGAAGTACATAGATATGATAGAACAAGTCCAAAAAAAGTTTCTCAGGTATCTCCTCATGAGGCGGTGTGGAAGTTATCCACAATTCAATCATCATGAGGAGCTACTTCGGGAGACTGGATTTAGAAGCCTGGAAACGAGGCGCAACAGGTCCCTTATGGTGCTCTCTCATAAGGTCATCAACGGCTTAATCGATAGTCCCACCCTTTGTTGGAGGGTTACATGTATGTGCCTGACAATTACACCCGAGGGCGAGGACATGATCTATTTCATGTATCGAAAAGCCGTACTGACGTCGTGGCGCAACACCCTGTGACTCGGAGTATAAAGCTCTTAAATAAGTCTAATATAGACATTTTTGAGTGTAATTTATTCAGATTTAAAAATCTAGCAATAAAGTTCCTCCCAGCATATTGATAGCTTTGAGGGTGCACTGTAATTAGGGTAACCTGTTGTGCACAAAAAAAGAAGGCAAGGATATAAAGATGTCAGTATTGTGATTTTACAGGTCTCTCTCCAGCTCCTGCACCCCAAGCATGGATTCATCGGCCACTGGTGCGGCGGAGTGCTGATACATCCACTGTGGCTGCTCACCGCGGCCCACTGCATCCACAAGTAACAAAACACACAAAAATCAACCACAAAATGTCACATTTATACACGGTATCAATTTTAATGAGATGGTAGATGGAGGTATTGTCGTTGACATATGATATCTAATTATTTTAATGAAAATGGACAATATATATCTGTTTCAACCTACTTACGAAAATGGTCATTAGTAAGAAAGAGAACAAAGAACTCCTCAGTTGCATTACCATGTGTACAAAAAAATTCGGGCGAATGTAAGAATGTTCTAGAAAGGTGCGTACTATGCCCGGAGCAGTCCGATTCCGAACATAGACGCATGCGCTTTAAATTTTATGATCAATAAAATTGACGAATTTTAAAGGAAAAAGTCATTATTTTAAGATATTATGACATGTGTTGTAATTGGGTGTCAAAACACAAAATGGAGAAAGCAAGAAAACATAGAATTTAACATGTAAAAATATGTTTTGTATGACTACACAACTGCAACGTTCGACAGGACTGACACAAAAGTGGTAGATAGTATTGATTGCTCCAACGAAGAAGGCAGTTACTCCGAAATTGAGGTTTTTGACTTATTTCCATTTCTGAAGGTAATAAATTATTATGTTCATTCCAAGAAGACAGCCGTGTCTCTATCTCTTTTAAATTCATTAATAAAAGAATGTAAAAAATAGTTGTATGTCAAAAAGGCATTGTTTTCCATGGAATAAATAACATTCTTTCAATAAATAACAGGCTTTCCTGCAAAAACTATCTTATTTGACTTAGTGCTGTCTTCGTTGGAGCAGTCGGTATGTATCAATGCAGTATTTAAGTTTCTGCTCCTCTATGTTATTACTCAATGCTTTCACACGATGTGCCAGGTAATCCATAGATAATCCTGGCAGAATGGATTGTGTCTGAAATTGTGTCGTTTATGATGATGATGATGATGGATGATTTCTTTCCTGTGGCGCCATTTAATGGTCCAGGACCATCTCAAGGGCGCCATGGCTTTTGGAGAAAAGCAGTGTCTTCAGTCCCTTTCTGAAGGTGGTTGTAGTCTGGTTCGCGCGAACACCGACGGGCAAATTGTTCCAGGCAACCAGCCCGGCCATCGCAAAGCTCCTGTCTGCAAAATTTGATGTTTTCGCTCTTTTGGGCACCATGACATTGTTAACAGCAGTGAGGGCAGAGCGTAGTGGTCGTTTTGAAGGCTTATCGACAGAACATAGCTCAGCGAGACATGGGGGTGCCGTGCCGTGCAGGGCCCTATGTACAGTGAGACACAACTTAAACTCTACCCTCTCTCGGACCCTCAGCCAGTGCAGCTCTCTCAGCAATGGTGAAATATGACATCTATGAAACTATCTATGAAACCCTGAATTATTGTTGCTAGAAATTCTTGTTATTTTGTCTCCTCCTTGACTGCGAGCTCTGTTGGTAATGCTGGTGTGGTGTGACTGTTGCAGTGAGCTGTTCAACCTGCCGGTGGCCGCGCTGTGGACGGCCGTGCTGGGGGAGTGGGACAGGTCGGAGCAGAGCGGCTCCTACGTCCCTGTGGAGAGGATCATCCTGCACGCCAGATACCACCACTACCAACATGACATCGGTGACGCACAGCTTGTTGCATCCTCATGGGAAAACTTCTCTGACACCGAGGGCGTCAAAAATGATTTCCCGTTTCGGTGTTTCTTTCAAATCCTAAATTAAAATACCGGCAAGGTTTACTTATGAATGAATGAATGGGATATCCAGAGTCATAATAAAAGGAAAGCTTGTATGAAAAAGGTTATGACTATGGATGAAATGAAAGAAGTATGCGAGGACAGGATGAAGTGGCGGCTAATCTGCAATCTTGATTTGTAATGTTGGTTTATTAATTGGTTACATTTTTTGTATACGAAATTATTGGCTTTTTGTATCGATTTCTTTTTTAAGTTTTGTTCTTTTTTAAACTTAAATGTTATTTATTATTTATATTCCTTGACTTATAGCTTGGTATGAGGCTGACCACCCATACTGTTAAAAATGGTTCACTTTGCCAATGTCACCCCTGTGTCAGGCAAGGTCGGCAAAAGTTGTAGGGCTTATGTTCATTTAAGGTTTGAATTTTATTTGTAAGTAGGTACACATTCAGCATTTGTAAGCACGAACTACACTTGTTTGTTTTTGGGCATACATTTGAGAGCTTCAAATATATCTGGTACATATATCCTTGCAACTTAGATTATAGACTATTTTATTATTATTTACTCAGCCTTCACAAGAAATGATTAGCAGCCTCCTCGGGAGCTGGTAAACCCCACTTCAACTGAAGTGGTTGGAGTAAGGCCGGCCCTCTTGCCTGTAAAAATAAATAGGTTCTACTCGCCACATGCGAAACCTTCGTGGATAACGCGGCAAGAAGTAACACAATATTTGTAGCTTAAATGTGTTGCATTGTGTGCATAATATATTTTTAAATTTTAACTTCTTTTATCTAATCTAATCTAAGTTGCAAAGATATGTTACATTGGAGATTCACATTACATGTATTTTCACGGCCAGACATGTACAAGTTCGCGCTTGCACATACCGCACGTGAACCTACAACATAAAAACCAAATCTCAAATGATCATACACCCTGCAACTCTTGCCGTTTTTCCCTGAAACGGGGTGACATTGGCAAAAGTGAACCATTTTTACAGCATGGGTGGTCAGCCGCATACCAACCTATAAGTCAAGGAACTATTTTTTTTATCTTGTCATTAATCTTGTTAATATTAATTTACATAATTTTCCAGCTCTGATGAAGCTATCGAAGGCAGCTGACATCAGCGCAGGGAGCAAGATCAAGGTCATCTGTCTTCCGGAAGCAAGACGCCAGCACATAGTTCACCAGACGACCTACAAGCCGTCGCAGTTCTATGCAAGACCCAAATACGGAACCAAAGTCAGAGCGAAAACCACCGCTAAACCAAAACCAAGCGTGCCAGAGTCAGCGTTCAAATATCTAGAGAAGATCAACAATTTTACAAGAGCCGTTTTAAATAACATGCTGAGTAATAAGCAGAAGAATTTAAGATATAATATAAGAGTGGCGGTCAATGAGGACTCGAGGGAACGAGACGATCTAAAGAATAGTGTGAATAAAGATGATAGTGTAAGGAATAGTAGACATAGAAGGGAAAGTGATGTGATTATCGAAAAGTGTTCTAGTGATATAAAAAATTGTAAAAATGTAGATAAAGAATTAAATAGTGGCAGCTATCAGTCGGAATATGAAAATAGGAAAAGGAGGTTTAAACGGTTCAATAGTGGTGACATTGTGGAAGGTTCCGGTGAGAGTGATAGAAAAGAAGCCAGAAGCAACGCCAAGAAGCTGCATTTTGCTCCCAATGATGATTTGGATGGGTTTGATCCGTTGAATACGAATAATCATTTGGGGGAGAGTAGTGAGTGCTTTGTTACCGGATGGGGGAGATCGCAGACTAATGGGTCTCTGACTGATACTCTTCTGGAGGCAGCGGTGCCTCCTCTACCAATTGAAGCGTGTCTTGGGAAGTATCCGGAGAGTCTGCCGCTTCGGGCTGGACATCTTTGCGCCGGAAACCAAGATGGAAGCAGCGGGACGTGTGTGGTATGTATATTTTGCATAGTTTTTAATTAAAAGGGATTAATTGACTGAATGATTTGGAGGGGCAGTGAGTAGGAAGCCAAGATGGCCCACAAAGCTTTATTTGGAAAAACAACCAAATATCTCGCTGATTTAATCAAACCAGTCACCCTCGGCAAAAAAAGCCTAACACTGCGCTCGGCTGAAACTAGAGCCAAATCAAAGATTGAAGAACCGATAAGCAGAGTTAACACAATGTTTGTAGAGCGTGCGTTTGCAGTTGCTGGTCCTCTGGCCTGGAACCACCTGCCACATCATGTGAGAGAGCTAGAGGACCATGGAAAGTTCCGGAAAGCACTGAAGACAAGAAAATTTCTGGCATCATTTGCAGAAGCGCCCTTGGAGTGACTACATCACGAAACGGCGCTATAAAGAAATCATCAACTCATCATCATCATCAAGACTTGCTTTGGGCCGAGTTTTCCATCCAAATGTTGTTACAGCACAACGGAACTCACTTTAGTCTCTTATCTACCTATTGTGCTCTGCGATACATGCATTCTATATAATCTATAATCTAAGTTGCAAGGACATATTAACATTCAAAGTTCATATCAAATATGCATGCCCACAAAAAAACACGTGTAAGTTTCTAAATCCTGCAACTTTTGTCGACCTTCCTTGGAACAGGGGTGACATTGGCAATATGAACCATTTTTTACAAAATGGGTGGTCAGCCTCATACCAACTTATAAGTCAAGGTGCATTACTTTGGGAAAAAATTATGTAAGCCATCCATATCTTTTATAATATTACTTAATTGATGTAGACAATCAACAATCAAGACCGGTCCATAGTCTAGTGGTTAACATTTCTGACTCATAATGTCATTTTCTTGTATCCACAACGCTGCTAAGTATAGTGATGGCTATAAGATCTAATCTAATCTAAGTTGCAAAGATATGTTACATTGGAGATTCACATTACATGCATTCCCACAACCAGACACGTACAAGTTTGCGCTTGCACAGGCCTCATGTGAACCTACAACATAAAAACCAAATCTCAAATGGACATACACCTTGCAACTTTTGCCGTCCCTCCCTGTAACAGGGGTGACATTGGCAAAGTGAACCATTTTTTACAGTATGGGTGGTCAGCCGCATACCAACCTATAAGTTAAAGAAGATGAATAAAGAAAATGACGGAACTTGCAAAAATTCAATCCAAAGAGCGTTTTGGCACAAAAATTTAAACTTAATTGTTTGAACATAAATAACTTTGTTAACAAAACAAATAAAAATAAAGCTAAAAATTGTTTGTTGATAAGCAAATAAAATAGGAATTTGAATCGACAAGAAAAAAATCTGATATTTCCCTATTGTGACAGTTTTTTATGGTATTTATCTCTTTCTTTTGAAGTGTGCTAAGTTTCCCGTGTGCTTGTCCTTGCAGGGTGACTCTGGTGGTCCCCTGCAGTGCTTCGGAGACGACGGTCGCTGGGTCCTCAAGGGCATCACCAGCTTTGGCTCCGGCTGCGCCAAGCCAGGAGTTCCAGATGTCTACACGTTTGTCCCGCACTACATGCCCTGGATTTTGAACATCATTAACAACAACTAGAATCATGGATTTCCATGATACATTTCACAGAGAAGACATTTTTTGTTTTTTTTTGTTTGTTCTTTGTGTTTTCTGTTTTTCCGTACCCTTAGTACGAGTTGCAAAACTTGAGTAAAGTAAAGTTTACAGAAATTATTAAAGAGTGATTTCTCCCAAAATCTGCCATTTTTGTTTCTTACACTTTATGGTCTTAGCAAAAGAGTTACAGTGATGAAGAAAATCAAGTTCAAACAAACGAAAACGGTAGATTTTGGGGAAAACCACTCTTTATTACTTTCGGTAAACTTTAATTTGGTCAAGTTTTGCAACTCGTACTCAGGGTACTAATGATCACTAGACCACAAGCGGTCACTGTCTGCTAGTTTTACCAATTGCAATGAATGTTCAAATATATAGATACCATATTTTCAATAAATTTTATTAATTAGTTTTGTAAGAACATGATAACATTTGACTGAAGTTTTGTAACATAGTTATTGTAAATAAAATAAAGTGTAAGTTGTTTTTGTTAAAACTTATATTTTATAATTTAATAAGTATGTACACTTTACAGTCTTCATAGAAAATATTGCTTACTTACATAGGTAGAAACATTTTGAAAAATAAATACAAATGTTAATCAATGAAGTAAAATACAAATATTTTTATTTATCAAAATAACCCTTAACCATTTTATTGAAAACCTCCATAGGGGCCGTCCATATATTACGTCATTCGAATTAAGGGGGGGGGGGGAGTCTGGTCTGCGGATGATGGCAAATGACGTACGAGTACCAAAAGTGACGTCGTTCTTGTAAATACCAATTTCTACAAAATATACAAAATATTATGTAAGTAATATAACATTATTAATTATTAAGCTCATCCATTATTACAGCAAGAGGGTGGGGGGGTCATTAGATAATGACTATAGGATGATTGTAAGGGGGGGGGGGTCGAATATCGGCAAAAATCGATGACGTAATTTATGGACGGCCCCATAGACATTACAAATTAGAATGTTAATAATATTAAGTGAGATTTTAAAACGAAAGTAAAATACAAGCAAATCTTTGAATTTCAAAAACATCAAAATGAAGTCCACGCATTAGACATAGACAAAAATGTGAAATGGGAGCAAACCCTCTTTCTGAACACAAGCATTTAGTTTCCATTTACGCAACACAACTCGCAACTAAGCTACACATAATAATAGTGTAACTTCTTGCCGAGTTATCCTCGAAGGGGTCGCATGTGGCTAGTTGAATTTATTTATTTTTACAGGTAAGGGAACTGGCCTTACGCCAACCACTTCAGTTGGAGAGGGGGTTTCCCAGCTCCCGAGAGGGCTGGTACTCTTTTCTTGTGAAGGCTGAGTAAACCTTGCCGGTATTTTATTTTTGGGATTTGAAATAAACACCGAAACGGGAAATCATTTCCGACGCCCTCGGTGAGATTTCAACTCAAGCTCACGGCATGGAATGCAAGCACTCTACCAACTGAGCTATGGACCGGAATTTGATTGGTTTATATGTAATCTATGAAGTAAAATAATAAAGTGCATTAAAAAAACTCTGCAGAGGCTCCGGCCACCCATAGCTGAATGGCCAATGGGTTACAGGTACAGTTATGCAGTGCCCATTGAGGGCAGTGCCATACTTTAAACGTTTGCAGCAAGGATGATTATTCTCGGCGAGGCCTATGTGTTTTTTTAAAAAAAAATTTTTAAGAAATCCTGTGCGGGAGACTCCCAAGATTCTAAAGACTCTAGGGGTCTATGACACTTGTTGTAGTGCCGCAGAGGTGTACGAGCTTGGTCGTCGCTACAAAGCACCAATACTCAAGCAAGACCCAGTTGCTGTAAGGCTGGATGGACCTTTGGTGACCGGTCATTGGTAAAGGTTTATGAATTTTTCAACCCAGCGAAGAGCACATTCGAAATATAAATGGTATATTTTTGTGCGGTGCCGGGATCCGAATCCACAACCTTCCATTTACGAGTCCCAAGTGTTGCCACTACGGACTACGGACCGGTCCAAGATGCCAACGACACGCGGTGTACCTGAGCGGTTACCCATCCAAGCACTGTCCACGCCCAATGTTGCTTAACTTCGGTGATCTATGGGAACCGGTGCTTTTAACATGGTAACGTCGTTGACAAAGAAAATAACAACTAATAACAGCCTTTGCCTTAGCAACCCAGCGGTGTGATGTCAAAACTTTTTATCCATATCAAAAGTGCGGACCCCACTATGCACAAGTAAAATAAATACATGTTACTGCACTGGGCAGAATGAACCTGCCACAAATGATTGTCATGAATTTGTTTTGAGTGAACACTTTTGCATGCCACTCATATTTTGGTACTACACAATCTCTATTGTATGTTTTGACTACACGCAAAAATGTTGAATGTTTAACTAGCGACAAACGTTTTTTATGGGTTTCTTCCAATAAATTGTGAAGAGGAATGCAATTCACCGTTCTATTTGATCTTGGCCTTAGAAACAGATATTCACATCAGGCGCGTGCATAGGGTATAGGCATATACATTTCGGAATAAATATTTTCTCCCATTCCTTTAAAACAACTCATTTGAAATTGACTGACGTGCTAACGATGGCTCCAATCGAACTTAAATTTTGAATTTTAAATCTGAATATCAAGCTTAAATGTTTTTTAACGTATATTGCCTGCCTATTAGGCGCATGTGCCTGTATGGGATGCACGCCCCTGATTCACATCATCAATTTATTTCATATATTGTAAAATTTATATAACTGTATGCCATCTCATGACTCAGCATCAAAGCTATAGTAGAACAAATGAGACGAGAATCGAACCGCTGCTGTTTTTTTTTCAAACATACATCGGAACCAGCTCCTTTACCGCTCGACCATAACTATCTTCAACAAAAATTATAAGAAATTATGTGATATGTCCGAATCCAGTAACTAATATTTTTATACATACACTTATACAAAATTAAAATAAGTATACCTACCATTATTTTTTTACACTAGTGAAGTAGTAATCTATTGGTTTACATATGAGTCATAGAGAACCAAAGGCAGAAATCTGGGATTTTATAACAAAATGAAATGAATATCTGGAAATACAGTAAATTTAATTCTCTGTAATTCCATTTATTTTTTTAAGAAATCCTGTGCGGGAGACTCCCTAGATTTCAGAGACTCTAGGGGTCTATGACACTTGTTGTGGTGCCGCAGAGGTGTTTACGAGCTTGGTCGTCGCTACAACACACCAATTTTCATGCAAAACCCAGTTGCTGTAAGGCTGGATGGACCTTTTAGTGACCGGTCTTTGGTAAAGGTTTTATAAATTTTTCAACCGAGCAAAGAGCATATTTGAAAATATAACTGGTATATTTTTTATGCTCCGCTTCGATTCGAACCCACAACCTTCCATTTACGAGTCCGAAGTGTTGCCACCGGACTACAGACCGGCTTTTATTTATCTTATTTTGAAAAAAACATACTAGATTGCTCCCTTTGATTCTATATCACACTAATTTTAAATAAAAGTTGTACATTCGTAAGGGGCTGTCCATATATTACGTCATTCGCATTAAGGGGGGGGGGAATCTGGTCTGCGGATGATGGCAAATGATGTACGAGTACCAAAAGTGACGTCGTTCTTGTAAATACCAATTTCTACAAAATATACAAAATATTATGTAAGTAATATAACATTATTAATTATTAAGATCATCCATTATTACAGCAAGAGGGGGGGGGGGTCATTAGATAATGACTATAGGATGATTGTAAGTGGACGGCCCCTAATGCATCTATTTGCTATTTTATCTCCTAGGGGTTGCAAAAGCAGGTAGAATCTATTATTTTCCTCCTATATGGTAACCAGCCCATTGTACTGACATATTGTTGGAAGTGGGGGGTTTCCCTGTACCTGAAAAAAACAGGTTTTCAGTTTTTGTGAAGACCGAGGCTATAAGAAAACACCAAAACAGAAAATCTCATTTCAAAGGGTCAGATTCGAACCCAGGCGTTTCCCTCAGCGAGTGGAAGCTTAAAAATTGAGCTATCAACCGTAAGTGGTATTTTAAACTAACTACAAATATATTTTTATTTTAAGTACTTATAGAACATTGCTAAGTATTCAACCATAATGTAAATAGAAACATGTTTAGATGATAAAACAGCGCCTCTTATGAATATTTAATTTTCTTACATATTTTTCTGTTAGATTACTGATTACTGTTTCTGTTATTGTTGGAATATCCCAGGGATGTTATGGATATCCTTATCCGTATGCAAAACTATCGGATATGCGAAATAAAATAATATCCGTATTCGTAACCGAAACCGAAATAAAAGTTTCCAATAATAGTGAAATCTTTTATAATGAATCATGTTTCGACAAGTTTTCATTTTTGCCCGTCGACTTTCAACAAACAAGTAAAAACTAAAAACCGTTGCTACTAAAACGCGTGTTACGCAGTGTAAAACAAAGATTTTTAATTATTCTTTTGCAATTGCTTAAAAATATGAGATCCGTAACCGAAACTAGCGGATATCTGAAATAATTCAATATATCAAAGGGAAACTGGCTTCAGGAGTTTAGAAACTAGGCGCAACGGGACCCTTATGGTGCTCTCTTACTAGGTCATCAAAGGGTTAATAAACAGTCCCACCCTGTTGGAGGGTTTCAGTTTGTACGTGCCAAATGACTATAATCGGGGGCGAGGTCATGATTTATTTCATGTACCGATGAGTCGCACTGACGTCTTGGCGCAACATCCTTTAACTCGGAGTGTTAAACTCATTAACGAATCAAAGATTGACATATTTCAATAAAATCTAGACACCTTTAAATCCACGGTGAAACAGTTCCTCCCAGCTTGTTGATGGCTGAGAGGGTGCACTGTAATCAGAGTAGCCTGTAGTGCACCATTAAAAAATATATATATATCCATATCCATATTCGTAACCGAAATAATGTAATTGCAATATCCCGATCCATACCCATAACATCCTTAGAATATACAACTATAATCTATAATCTAAGTTGCAAGGATATATTCATTCAAAGCTCTCAGATGTATGCCCACAAACCAACAAGTGTAGTTCGCGCTTACAAATGCTGATTGTGTACTTACAAATAAAATCCAAACCTCAAATGAACATAAGCCCTGCAACTCTTGCCGACATTCCCTGAAACAGGGGTGACATTGGCAAAGTGAACCATTATACAACAGTGTAACATTATAGTTTACTTTCATATTTTTCTGTTTAAATTACGGGCTAAATGCTTCGCAGCATTCTCAGACCTGTATTTGAAGATGACAGGTGGCGTATCCGGACCAACGCGGAGCTGATGTCCGTGTTTCAAGATCTAAACATAAAGTCGGTAATGAAATCAAGAAAACTCCAGTGGGCCGGACATGCAGCACGTGCAGAGGACTCAGAACTGTCTTGGATGGTGCCCCCTGAGGTGTTAGACCATTCGGACGTCCCAGGATGCGTTGGGCAGACAACGTTGAAGCCGACGGCGAAGTTTTGGGAGTGAGGGGACCATGGAGGGAAGCAGCTCAAGACAGAGAGCACTGGAGGCCCTGAGTCTTCAAGTCTTATGAGCCGAAGAAAGTAAAGTCTAAGTAAGCTATGGGCCACATATTTATGCAATGCTGTACACTTAAGGTACTAAAAAGAATTAGTTCTTTGATACAATTTATTGCTAATGGGAAGTCATTTTTCTTTACATTACAGGATGACCAACCAGTCAAGCGTAGCTAAATACAAAGTATGAGTACTCCATAGAGCAGCATTTGTTTTTTTAAGCCCTACTCGACACTATTAGTACTGGGAGTGATTGGTTGAAAGACAATATCAACTTAAAGTTATTGGAGCAAGCTTCATACTAATCAAATGGAATAATTTTCTAACCTAACTGTTTACAAATTATTAATAAATTATCAATCCTGATGATATTGCGAGTCAGCCATTTGTAAACCTAAATCTAACCTCTAAATCTAAGTTGCAAAGATACATATATTATATCATTTGATATTCATATTAAATGCATTTCCACAAGCAGACATTTAAGTTCGCGCTAACTCATGCCGCATGTGGACCTACAATATTAAAACCCGAATCTCAAATGCACATACACCATGCAACTCCTGCTGACCTATCATGACTCTGGATATCCCCCAAATATAAAATAAATCTCACAAATAATAAATTTTATAACAAAAATTTGGTTAATTACTGAAAATATCTTTCATACAATTTTACACACCTCTACAATCTCTAGTAAGAAATAAAGCAACATTTTGTGTCATTTCTCAAAGTAGCTCAATTCGTTCAGATCGCACTTTTCATTCTTATCTGATATGGACACCGGAGCGTAGTAAACGATCGGCGCAGAGTTCTTCTTCTTCTTGGAGTCCTCGTTGGGTATCTGCATGTACAGCATGGCCTTGTACAGCACTAAAGACACACCTACGGCTGTGAAGACCCAGCCCAAGGTCAGCTGGGCCAATGGGAGGTATTTGTAAGCCAGCAAGACCGTATCTATGATGTCATCTGGAAGACCTTCGATGCACTGAAACAAATATTTTTGTAACATCAGTATCATCAACTTACAATTAATTTGAATGGAACAAAAGTTGAAGTGGTGAATGAGTTTGACTATTTAGGAAGTAAGTTTGAGGCAAATGGTAAGATGACGAAAGAATTAGAGAAGCGTGCCAGCAAAGGAAGATGCGTGATAGGAGCGTTTGGTAGAATAGCGAAGAATAAAAAAATTCCAAAGAAAATGAAAATAGCGGTACACAATTGTATATTGTTGCCGACCCTGATGTATGGAAGCGAGTCGTGGACGGTAAATCAAAGAGAAGTAAATAAGGTATGCACAGTAGAAATGGCTCATTTGAGAAGTAGAGAAGATAGAGTGAGAAATGAATGGATTCTGAATGAATGCAGACTAAAAGAAAGCGTGAAAGTGAAAGTTCAAAGAAGTGTGATGACTAGAGGGCTCGTGAGGTGTGAAAACTGAAGACGCCCCTGAAAAGACGACGCTACGCGACGATTTAGGAGATAAAGATGGCATCGAAGGAGGAGATAAACATGACCCAAAAAAATTTTTTTTAGGTACTTTGAGGATTGGAAAAAATGTTGTAATAAATGAATTATTATAATTACAAAATAATACTAATTAAAATTTGCAAAACTTTTCGAACGGCCCACGTATATATCAGTTTATTTCTGGACCAGAGACAATACCCAGAATATTTAAAGATAGATAGTTGAGCATAAAGGTTAGAGAATAGAATGCTCACCGCGTCTGTCCAGATGAGAGGAACATACATATTGCTGAATGGCCGGGCATCTTGGAAGTAAGACAAGTTCCTCAAAACCAGGTTCACCTGGGTCTTGGATGTCACCTCCATGGGCAAGCCAATGTTCTGGAAAAGTAAGCAAAAATAATTGTTACACATGAAGGCATAAATAAAAATAATTAAGTACATGTCTTCCACTTCAACTGAAGTAAAAGTAAGGTAAATATGTCCTGAATCACCACATGCGACCCCTTCAGGAATAACGCAGGCATGAAGTTACACTGTATGCGCAGCTTAGTTGTGAGTTGTTAGTTGTCTTAATGATGTTACCACAACGGAATTTATTTTATTTTATTTTAATAGGACAACAAACCGCGTTACATAAGAAATATAATAGTAGCAATTACAAAAAAAACATGGCCAATTATATGTTGCCACGGATATCAAATTTAGGAAGTTGGAAATAATTACAAGATGGTTATTACAAGTAACTAATTACAAGAAAAAAAATAAAAAATACTGCTCTCAAAACAGAATATGATGTAAATTTAAAAATAAAGAAAATCAGTTCTCCCTGAGTGACGCACCCACCGCTTTGCGAAAGTGCGCCGTCTCTAAATGAAAAATATCAATGCTACTGAAACACTTGTTATAAGTTTCACACACCCGGTAAATTGGCGCGCTCTGAGCATAGTTAGTGCGACACACAGGGAGATGAAAGAGTTGGTCTACCGTGTGCCTGGTTCTGCGAGTTGGAATGTTGAGGGATAACATACACAAAATATCAGGGTTATCAATTTTGTTGTGCAAAATGCCGTGGATTAACATCATGTCGCAAACAACACGCCTATCCTCTAGAGAGCCCAGCTTATGATAGTCAAGGGCTGACTTGTAATCAGGAAAAGATAAGTTAAACTTATAATTTATGTGTTTTATAAACCTTTTTTGTACTCTCTCGATACGTTTTATATGCACCGCATAAGAGGGGGACCAAACAGGGGACATGTACTCAAGAAGTGAGCGAACCATTGTTGTGTAGAGAACTTTTAATACCGTAACTTTTTTGAAGGGTTTGCAAGTTCGCAAAATGAACCCGAGCACCCTGAATGATCTCTCCAAGACATTGTCAATATGATTCACGAAGGTGAGTTTGCTATCCATTATGACACCCAGATCACGTACCCAGTCAACAGACTCGATAGGAAAATCGTTAATATAATAAATATGATTTAAGGGTGAAAGTTTACGTGAGAACGAGACCTTGTGACATTTGCTAACATTAATGGATAGTCTATTGGCAGCACAATATTCTGAAAGCCGATCGAGATCTAATTGAAGTCTTGCACAGTCAGATGAATCAGAGATTCTCAAAAAAATCTTCATATCGTCAGCAAATAGGAGATGCTCTGCATGAAGAAAACAGTCACCAATATCGTGGATATACAAAGTAAAGAAAAGGGGTCCCAAATGCGATCCCTGGGGAACACCGGAAGGAATGGTGACAAAGTTTGATTTGTAGCCTCCTATTACCACTGCCTGACGACGATTACGGATATAGGATTCTATCCATCTTAGAAGATCACCGTGGATTCCGAGCTTACTCAATTTGCTCAACAGAATGTTATGATTTACTCTGTCAAAAGCCTTGGCATAATCGGTGTAGATAACGTCGGTCTGTAATCCACTGTGCATGTTAGAAAATACATAGTCAGTGAAAGGTAAGAGATTAGATAAAACAGATCTATTGCGAAGGAAACCGTGCTGTTGGTCGCTGAATGATGATTTGAGAGAACCATAAAGTTGGTCGTATATTACACGCTCGAAGAGTTTACTTATAGCAGACAAAATTGAAATCGGACGGTAGTTTTTGATCAAATTATTGGGACCAGATTTATAAATAGGAGACACTAGAGCCTCTTTCCATATGTCAGGGAAAATACCCTCTCTTAAGGAGCGTGAGAAGAGTATGGAGAGCGGCTCCGCCACAACCTCAGCACATCTGGCAAGAAGCAGAGGCGGCACCCCATCACTACAGCACCCTTCGTTACGTCAAGGTTGGAGAGATATGTAGTTAAAATATTTCTGTCAGTAGAACAACAACCAAGGCCAGTCAGGTTAGGTTTTCCTGGCTCAGAAGAATGAACAGTGGAACTATGGGTGTCATGATCAAACATAGAGAAAAAGTAATCGGAGAAAGCGATGGAGATTTCCTTGCCACCATTAACAGAATTTGTTCCATCAGTAGACATACACATGGGAATTGAATTATTTTTGCGTCTGCTTTTAACAAAGCTCCAGAATGCTCTAGGGTTTTCTTGTATGTTAGTTTCAGCGGAAATAATGAACTGAGAAAAGCACTCCTTGGCCATAGCTTTCTGAAAAAGAATTATTGTCTATTTCACATTTCATTAACGTAAAGGATGTATTTCAAATGATTTTCCAGTTGGAAGTGCAAGATTTTGAGAGCTAAAAATGACCATCTGAATCTAATCTAATCTAATCTAAGCTGCAAAGATATATATCATTTAAGATTTATATTAAATGCATTCCCACAAGCAGACATGTATAATTTCGCGCTAACACATGCCGCATGTGGACCTAGAATATAAAAACCCAATCTCAAATGAACATAAGCCTTGCAACTCTTGCCGTCCTTCCCTGAAACAGGGGTGACATTGGCAAAGTGAACCATTTTTTACAGTATGGGTGGTCAGCCGCATAACAACCTATAAGTCAAGGAACATACATGACAAATTACATTTTTTTTTAAAAAAGATTTAAAAAAAAAAAAAATCTGAATACTACTCGGATATCAGACAACCCGTTGTAAGAGATTCTTACATTATTCTCAACGTTTCGTTAGCGACGTAGCTAACGTCTTCAGGAGACACCCTCTCTGCACGACAGCTGAAGATGACCTGATTTTTTCAATAGCACTGGTCACAAATCACGGCATACCTTTGAGCGACGGTAGTAATTATGATTAGGTCTGTCATGAATATTTACACTTTCCAGTTCACATCACAAGAGAGGGTCTCCTGAAGACGTTAGCTACGTCGCTAACAAAACGTCAATAATAATATAAGTTCTCTTATAACGGTTCGTCTAATATCCGATTAATAAATTTTAACTGTGTAGTTATTATTATTGTAAATATTTCAAATGACCGTAGTTCCAAACTAAGCCCAACAAATATTAGAATGATTTAATTGATGAGCGCTGTTTGTGTGTGAATCACAAATTAAGAGCCCTCTGCAAGCTTGGTCGTCTCTATAGCAAGCCCCATTTACACAAGCAAGATCCAGTGGCTGTAAGGCAGGATGAACCTTTGTGAACGGTAGACAAAATTTTCAACCAATCAAAGAGCATATTTTGAAAGATAAATGATATTTTTTGCGCTTCGGCAGGAATCAAACCCATGACCTAACGATTACGAATCCGTGGCGTTAACCACTAGACTAAAGGTCTTTGGTCAATCGATCAGTCGATAAAACCAAACCATGGGTATACCTAGGAAGTACAAAAATACCTAAATAATTTTTAAATTTTATTACAATTATTGAAATAACCATCTTATGGCTATGGCTTGCCCCCCCCTAGTTTTGATCTTGGGTACGCCCTTGAACCAAACCTAGCAAAGAGCATATTTTAAAAGTACCCATGAGATTCCGATTATGAGTCTGGGCATTAACCATCAGAACTAATTTTCTTTGACTTACTGGTTGAATGATGATTCTCGAGGAATGCCTCGCTCTGTCTGGATGCATGCCTTGCAGGTTTATAACATCTGTTGTGTCCGCTCCGTAGAAATGTGGAATAGAAATCGCTATTGGCAGACCTGGAACATGTCAATGGTGCAATTATTTTTTTTAAAATAACAGTCCATCTGAGTATTCCGACAAGCAGACATGTATAAGTTCACACTTATACATGATGCATGTGAACTAACATTATAAAAACCCAAATCTTAATTGAGCACATGCCCGGCAACTCTTGCCGACCTTCCCTTCTGGCCGATGTAACATTGACAAAGTGAACCATTTTTTACAGTATGAGTGATCAGCCTCATCAATATCAACCTTTCAGTCAAGCAACATCCCCACCGTCCTATCGTCTCTATTGAAATTTCCCCGTCTAAAATAGTGAATATAAATTTTCAACCCAGTGAAGAGCAAATTTACAAATGTAAATGGTATATTTTTTGTGCTCCACCTGGATTCCAACCCACCACCTTCCATTTATGAGTCCGAATTTTTACCACTGGACTACGGACCGGTCTGGTATAATATTTAAAGTAAAAGAAAACATTAAAATGAGGAAAATTATCATTATATTACCATAATAACAAGGAGTAACATCTGTGAACCCGTTCGGAAGACCTTTCTTCCCGTCCTTGGGGCAGTAGCACGAGTTGTCGGGGTTTTCGCAGCTGAAGGCCGAGGGAGGAAGCTCGTAGGAATACCCCGTGAGACCCGAGGGCATCTCCAGGGAGCCGATGTAGTTCAGGGCCAGGGTGCGGCAGAATATCTTCTTGTATATGATGATGCTGGTGTCCCGAGGCATGTT
The DNA here is from genome assembly GCA_951799405.1 of Agapetus fuscipes. NCBI lineage: Eukaryota > Metazoa > Arthropoda > Insecta > Trichoptera > Glossosomatidae > Agapetus > Agapetus fuscipes. Next base: position 11,193,017 of record OX637363.1, on the reverse strand, counting down.
GGGCGGGAACATGGCGCCCTCGTACGCGTTTTCTAATGTGTTGCATGGAAGACTGAAAAAATAATTGTTTTTTATATATTTTTGATAAAAGCCAATCACATTGTAGCTTCTGTAGTCTTTAGACTCGTAATTTTTTTTTTAAGAAAGCCTGTGCGGGTAGCTCCCTAGATGTCAGAGACAGTCAGGGGTCTACGAAACTTGTTGTAGTGCCGAAGAGATGCAAAACAACTGCCATATTTTTTCGGTTCTTAAATAATATAATATTAATATTAGGATGATTTATTAGGTGAGCGCTGTTTTTGTGTGCATCACACCTCAAGAGCCCTCTGTGAACTTGGTCGTCGCTGTAGAAAGCGCCAATTCTCAAGTAAGACCCAGTTTTTGTAAGGTTGGATGGACCTTTCAGTGACCGGTCTTTGGTAAAGGTTTATGAATTTTTCAACCCAGCGAAGAGCACATTTGGAAATATAAATGGTAAATCTTTGTGCTCCGCCAGGATTCGAATCCACAACCTTGCATTTACGAGTCCGAAGTGTTGCCACTGGACTACGAACCGGTCCAAGAAGTGCCAACAACACGCGGTGTACCTGAGCGGTCACCCATCCAAGTAGCATCCGCGCCCAATGTTGCTTAACTTTGGTAGAAAGTTAGTAAGAAGCAGCTGCCTGGACATCCCTGCAAGAAAGCCCCGCACTGTTTCTGGAGACATGGCATTCAAGGCGGCCGCTCCAATGACTTGGAATGCTATTCCCGCCTCACTGAGGGAACTGGATATGGAGAGACTGTTTAAAAGAAGTCTCAAGACTCACCTCTTAGTCCAATCATATGGACAAGCGCCTTTGTAGTGACACACTGTCGTAAAAGGCGCTATACAAATTTTGTTTGAAAAGCTCTATCATACCTTGTGTTAGGTTGGGTATAGTTCCAATGACTGAGCCCTTGCTTTCCATTCCACATGTCGATTGTGTACAATTTTGACCCTTCGTGGAGGTCCATTGTGACTACATCATTTTGGTTAGCGTACATCTGAAAAACATGAGACAGGTCACATGAGAAAACCATTTTTATTTCAGTATTTTTCTTCGTTTCATTCCGTGATGTAAATCTTTTCATGAGTGTTTTACAAAAAAAACCCCATATCAGCACATAAATCATAAAATGAGGATATCCAACTATTTTTCCATCTTTAGCAGGCATGGACATATTAGCATCCCGTTCCGGTCCGTAGTCCAGTGGTAACACTTCGGACTCGTGAATGGAAGGTTGTGGATTTGAATCCCGGCAGAGCACAATAAATATAGGTACCATTTATATTTCCAAATGTGCTCTTCACTGGGTTGAAAAATTCATAAACCTTTACCAAAGACCGGTCACTGAAAGGTCCATCCAACCTTACAACAACTGGGTCTTGTTTATGGATTGACGCTTTGTAGCGACGATGATCAAGCTCGTAAAAAGATTGATAGCTCAATTGGTAGAATTCTTGCATTCCATGCCGAGAGCAAGGGTTCCATCTCAAAGGTTTACTCAGCCTTCACAAGCAATGAGAACCAGCCCCCCCGGGAGTTGGGAAACCGGGTTGTGAGGCCGGCCCTCTTACCTGTAAAAATAAATAGGTCCCGAAGCGCCACATGCAACCCCTTCGGGGATAACGTAGGCAAGAAGTTACACTATATGAGTAGCTTAGTTGCGTTCAAGCGACCATAAGTTCACTTTGAAATTTCTCTCAACTCTCCATTGCCATCAGATGGCTGTGAAAGCCTAAATGTACTATTAAATAAAAGGACTCTTACCCTGTCCATGAGGCCAAACTTCTTGAAGTCTATCCACGAGGTGGTGAACATCTCTGCAAGCCTGACGAGCCGGTCCTCGTAGCCCCAGAAGAACTCGTCAGCTGTGAGGTGGAGGATCAGCTCGGAGCGAAGGTTCTTTGTAAGTTTCTTCAGACCAAACTTCTTGAAGATGTTGGCGTCCGAGTTCATAGAGTAAAGTCCCTGAAAATGCAATTATCATCTGTATTCATCAGGCGCGTGCATAGGGTTTAGGCAAATACATTTAAAAATGATCATTTTCTCCCGTTCCTTTAAAATAACTCATTTGAAATTGACTGAAGTGCAAACAATGGCTCCAATCGAACTTTAATTTTGAATTTTAAATCTCAATATCAAGCTTAAATGCGTTTTTAATCATATCTTGCCTACCTATTAGTCGCATCCCAGATAGCATTTTAAACTTGTATCTGACTTGCAACAAGTTTGATGTGTCAAAAGTGAAGGCTTGCTGCAAGTTCACCATGGCAAGTATATACACTTGAGGCAAGTTTTAATCAAACTTTCTAGTTTCCCAGCAACAAGCTTGCAGAAACTTTGTCATAACAAAGTTCCCGTAAGGTTGTCATGACAAACTTGCAAAATGTTTGCTTCTGCAAATTATATACATTTTTTGATATTATTATAATATTTAAAAAAACAAAATTAGAATAAAAAGATGAAATATTTTTATTTTATTTCATTTACAGTTTGCTTATAGTAGTAACAAAGTTTTATAATAGTCACATCATCATCATCACTGGCACGACCTCCCTCAGCAAACGCTGCCAGCGCTGTCTATCCAACGTCTTCCTCCTCCAGTCCCACATTCCCACTGCACGGCTATCCGCCACCACTCCATCCAGCCATCTTGAACGTGGTCTTCTCACTGTCCGCCGTCCGATTGTGATGAATATAAATTGGGCTGCTGAACCGTATTTTCAATTATTGCGTCATCTACAAATAATTGAAAATATTCCAGTGACGTTAAAATTTTAATGGATTGTAAAAAACTGGCAGTACACGTTGTGTCGGGGATATCCAAGTCACGGTGTCGCCAGCGTACTTCTGTCCACAACGAATGGGCCTGATGTTGTCCATCATCTTCCACCGCATTTGCTTCTTCCTCCTGGTCAACATCACTAGGTGCCTGAAAAGAAATAAATAGTTACGTTTATAATATCATCCACAAATAAAATAGAAATTGGAACCATAGAAAACCTATTTTAGAGGACTTCAGTCAATGTCAATGCAGTACAATCTGTGATTAATTATAAAGATACGAGTTTAAAGGTACCGATTTATAGCTAATTTGTTGAGATATATTTTGAATAAAATGAGGATTTTTTAATAGATAAATAAAAAAAAAAATACTAACGTTTATTTCAATGGGCATCCCAATTATCTGGCTCAACTCGTCTGCAGCCATCTCCTGGTCACCGTTTTCGATCCTTGGCTCCCACCAGGTTGTAATTTCGTCATCTTCATCTTCAAGTTCTACATCTGATGCATTTCCATTCAAACGCATATTAATCTCTCAAATAGAGTAAGACATCTGAAAAAATAAAATAGTAAGGCTGTTAAAAATGACCTCAAAATCCTGTGTATGTTCAAACCATTGTTATTTTGTATACAAAAAAAAGTACTAAAAAACATAGAACTTGCTACAAATTATATACTGTTAAATAGTTTATGAACTAAGGAACACGCTAAAAATGATTTTTTTTCAATTTAATGTATAATTACCTTGAAAATTGACGATTTCGAGGGGAAGAATTGTCAGAGTTGAAACGCAAGCCGGCTTGACAGTTGACAGACGCTCACAAGACGCTATGGCGGTTAAAATGCACTATGCAGGCAGGAAACATAAAGAAAAAATATAATGCTGTGAGCACAACGTTGCAGCAATATTGCAACAAACTTATTTTGTCATATTTGACATGACAATATAAATTTAAATACAAATCAAACTTGCAGCAAACTGACCTGCTATCTGGGATGTGCCTGTATGGGATGCACGCCCCTGGTATTCATCTTTACTGCATTTTCAGTACGAGGGGTTGATTCCTGGCAAGTGAACTGCAGAGCCAGTACTGCCATATTACCCCACTCCTGCAGAAGCTTCACTCTTTGAGGATCCCAGAAATGATCAAATTCTAGCTGGGCCTCACGGTACATAAAGCGCTGCATGGAGCGCAACATAACCTCCGTAACATAGATCTTCATACATTTTGAGCGCTCGAGATGCAACTCACCGGCAAAATGGCTCATGATTCTTCTCTAATGAGAAGAATCGAGGTGAGACCTTGCGGAATACTGTTTATGGCTTTTTTGACATATTTTCGGAAATTCTTGAAGATTATTGTCTATGGGACAAATGGGAATAGCAGTCCATGAAAAACCCCACCCACTTTAGCTTTCCTTCATTGAATTTTGATCCTTTTGTTTTTACCTCAGTTAGCCTCTGAGGGCGGTTAAAGATGGATAGCGCTTAGGCAATTAAAAAATGTGAAAATAAAAGTGTGTTGGATAAAAAAAGTTATTTTTAATCAAAATTAAAAATGGATTTTCACTTAGTTAATGCACAAATCTTTTTGCATAATATCCAAAGCACCCTGTACCCAGCACGATTGATATACAAGTATATTTAGCCATTTAAAATAAGTTTGATACTTTTATTAGGTTATTCTCTAGTCTAATCTAATCTAATCTAAGTTGCAAAGATATGTTACATTGGAGATTCACATTACATGCATTTTCACAACCAGACAATTACAAGTTCACGCTTGCACATGCCGCATGTGAACCTACAACATAAAATCAAAATCTCAAATGGACATACACCCTGCAACTCTTGCCGAACTTCCTTGAAACAGGGGTGACATGGCAAAGTGAACATTTTTTTACAGCATGGGTGGTCAGCCGCATACCAAACTATAAGTCAAGGCACATACACGACAAATTACATTTTTTAAATCAATAAATAGTAATATCTATGGACATCAAAACTAAAATAGAAAAAAAATTCCAATTTAATAAACCCTAGCCGCCAACATTACAGATCAACCGCCATTTCTTTCTATCCTTACATTTTGAGTCAAAATTTCTTTCATACAGGCTCTTCTTTTATTATGACTCTGGATATTCCATTCATTTGCAATTTTGGAAATTTGGTCCATCCAAACCTTTCTCGGTCTTCCTCTACCACGACATCCATCTATTCTTGCAACGCATACTTTCTTCGTCAGTCTTTCATCATTCATTCTCTCCATACCTATGCCCAAACCATCTTAACAAACTTCTTTTAATCTTTACTTTCTCACTTCCTTTTACACCACATTCTTCTGTTAATAACTTTAAAATACAATAAATAAAAGATATCTTACCAGCAGAGGTATGTTTGGGACGTAGAATAGGTCTACCGATGGATCGCCGGCGGATCTCTCCGGAAGAAACTCCACGCTCACATTTGGGGTAAAGGAAACTGTGCCGTTGCTGTTGAATTTTATATTGAGGTTTCTTCTTGTTTCTCTGCAAATAAAAATACTCTTTCATGTACAGTTCTTGACCATTTTTGTTACAAATGAAAATAAACTTGCACCGTCACGAGGAGAGTGCAATACGTGACCAGCCATTTGATAATATGCAGATTATGTGGTGGTATATAAAGTATGAATTGTTTTTAATGTTTATACATAAGAGGTGGGTAGATAAGTCTTTGTTCTAACAGAGAAAAAAAATTTTTTTTGGCAAAATTCAATTTTTTATTGAACATATTGAACTCTCTTTTGTTGGCACGTTTAGAAAATATCCAGTTAGGCATTTATATGTTTTTTTTTTCCAATTAGGTAACACACCTGTTCACAGTTGGAAGGTTACCTAAATCTAAATCTAAGCTGCAAGGATAAGTATCATTTGAGATTCATATTAAATGCATTCCCACAAGCAGACACGCATAATTTCGCGCTCACACATGCCGCATGTGGACCTACAATATAAAAACCCAATTCTCAAATGGACATAAGCCCTGCAACTCTTACCGACCTTCCCTGAAACAGGTGTGACATTGGCAAAGTGAACCATTTTTTACAGTATAGGTGGTCAGCCTCATACCAACCTATAAGTCAAGGAATACAAGCAATTAAAATTACATTTGAGTATAAAAAACAAATAATCACTGAACAATTAAACAGTAAAAAAATTAAAAAGCTACTAAACATATTCTATAAAAAAGTGATTACCGATAGACAGAATTTGGATTTTTGTATGATGAGTGGGGTAGCGTATTTCTAATTCTCAAAGGATTGATTTCTTAGCCCATCCAGTTCGATATATCGATTCCATAGAGCGGTTAAAGATGACACTGAAAGTCAAGCCCACTAAGATCTAATTACACATCTGAACCGTTAAACTAGACTATGCAACGGTCACCGACTTACCTAAACACATACGGGCCGACTTCCTGCAGCTTCAGGTCCTTGTCAGTCCCGTTGAGGAACTCTGCGGGATTTGTGATGTTGAACACGTAGACCTTCATCAGTATCTCCACGGGCACCTTCTCCCACATTCTGTGCACCCGGGATCCCTCCGTCATCTTGGATGTCTGGAAAATGGAAATTTATAGATTTTAATCGAATGAATGGGATATCCAGAGTCATAATAATAAGTCGGTATTATGGCCGAGGGGGCCAAGTGGGTTGATCTTTCTAGCGTGTTTGGAATAGAACAACATTGGTTCGATCCCCGCCTGGGTCATTTGACCATAACTATGACCCTGGTTCAACAGATGTTATTGGGTAATTATTAATTAATAATTCATTAAAATAAACAATAACGAATTATGATAATATTGATGATAATAATACTACCTGTTTCTGGCTAGGCAGAATAGGTTGGTGAGTTGCATTCTTCTTCACAAATCTATTTTTTTTAAAAGAAAAAAAAAAGAATGGGATATCCAGAGTCATAATACAAGAAGAGCCTGTATGAAAAAGGTCATGACTCTGGATGAAATGAAAGAAGTATGTAAGGACAGGAAGAAATGGCGGCTGTTATAATATGTAATGTGGATTTGTTATGTTGGCGGCTTATTTATTTATTTATACATTCATACTTTTATGTTGTATTTTTCTATCCCTATTTTCTTTTTTTTGTATAGATTTATTTTTCAGGTTTTGTGGTTTTATATACATTAATGTTATTTATTATTTCCATTCCTTGACTTGTAGGTTCGTATGAGCCTGACCACCCATACTGTAAAAAATGCTTCACTTTGTCAATGTCACCCCTGTTCCAGGGAAGCTCGGCAAAAGTTGCAGGGTTTATGTTCTTTAAAGATTTGGGTTTTTATGTTGTGAGTCCACATGCGGCAGTGCGAACTTGAGTGAACTTCGAACACAAGTTGAACCTTTTTTTATTTTTACAGGTAAGGAGGTCATGAGTGGGATAAGTGGGTCATAAAGAGATGCTTAATACATTATTTGTTTGTCAGGTTGCTCTAGAAAATTCCACACTTTGGGTGAACTTTTGACATTTTTACATCCTACTTCTTGAGTGTGAGATGAACATTATTTTTTATTGTAGGTAGGTATTAGACCGGTCCGTAGCTCAGTGGTAACACTGCGGACTCTGAATGGGAAGGTTATGGGTTCGATTCCCGGCGGAGCACAAAAAATATACCATTTATATTTTCAAATTTGCTCTTCGCCGGGTTGAAAAATTCATAAAACCTTTACCAATGACCGGTCACCAAAGGTCCATCCAGCCTTACGGCAACTGGGTCTTGCTTGAGAATTGGCGCTTTGTAGCGACGACGATCAAGCTCGTAAAAAGGTCGATAGCTCAATTGGTAGAATGCTTGCATTCCATGCCGAGAGCAAGGGTTCGATCTCAAGGTTTACTCAGCCTTTACAAGAAATGAGAACCAGCCGCCCCGGGAGCTGGGAAACCCCACTTCAACTGAAAGTGGTTGGTGTGAAACCGGCCCCCTTACCAGTAATAATAAATAGGTCCCGAATCGCCACAGGCAAGAAGTTACACTATATGTGTAGTTTAGTTGCGTTTTTTTATGTTTGAAAGATTATACCAAATTATAATTGGTCAGTGAACGCTACAACACCCATTGAGAAAGAGTTGTTTGGGACAGGATTGGCTGTGGAAGCATATAAAAGGTCTATAACGGCGGTCAGTGAGTGGATTGATGGAAATTTAAAACGATAGAAAAATACTCTTAGAAGTGTACTTACTTGATCTATGATTTGTCCTACAGGGTCGAATTTTAAACAAACCACTCCAATGAAGAAAATGAAGATACCAAATATGATCCAAAGAAGACATTCTGAAAATAAAATAATCATAAGTATTAGAAAACATTTATTAATTATAGTGTTTATATTTAGGTACAATAGGGGCTTATTTATTTATACTTGTTTATATCGACAAGGCAGTTCCTTCACTTATAGGTTGGTATGAGGCTGACCACCCATACTGTAAAAATGGTTCACTTTGCCAATGTCACCCCTGTGTCAGGGAAGGTCGGCAAAAGTTGTGGGACTTATGTTCATTGGAGGTTTGGATTTTATTTGTAAGAACACATTCAGCATTTGTAAGCGCGAACTACACGTGTTGGTTTGTGAGCATACATCTGAGAGCTTTAAATTAATATATCCTTGCAACTTAGATAATAGATTTTAGATTATTATATCAGGCTTATTTATTTATCCTTGGTTATATCGACAAGGCAGTAGGGCATAAGTGACAAAAACTAAATTGTTCAGGAGAGCAGTTTAAAGTTTGAGATTGCAGAAAAATGGCATAACCTTTTTTTTTTTATCGTATCGATAAAATCAAAACAGCTCTAAAATTAAAAAAAATGAAGGCATTTATTGGCATTCGTAATGCGGTTTTACGATTTTTAATATGTCACAAGCGCTTTTAGGACAAAAAAGTCAAAATCTTGTCGGTTGCACCAAAACCATACTTCGGAAACGCAGTTGTTTGCTTGGGCAAAAACAACGAAAAAATCATCGTAGAGCTATGGGAGTTAGCGCATTAGAAAGAGCGGAAAATTTTAAGTAGGATAGCATTCATACCTCATTTTTGACCAAAACCTCGCTTATGCATTCCGACTTACCATCCTTACTTCCTTTTAACCATCGATATCAATTTCATAGAAGTATCATTTTTAGGTCTTCCAACTGGAAGTTTACCTATCCGCATCACATAAGCTATGATATATGAGAGTTTTTCATGGCAACTAAGCTACACATATAGTGTAACTTCTTGCCTACGTTGTCCCCGAAGAGGTCGCAGGTAGAAATTCAGTATCTATTTATTTTTTCGGGTAAGGGGGCCGGCCTCACACCAACCACTTCAGTTAAAATGGAGGCTTTCCAGCTCCCGAGGGTTCTGGTTCTCATTTCTTGTGAAGGCTGAGAATGCCTTGCCGGTATTTGGATTTGAAATAAACACCGATACGGGAAATCATTTCTGACAACCTCGACTTTCACTTTGCCAATGTCACCCCTGTTACAGGGAAGGACGGCAAGAGTTGCAGGGTGAATGTCCATTTGAGATTTGGTTTTTATGTTGTAGGCTCACATGAGGCATGTGCAAGCGCAAACTGGTGGAATGCAAGCATTCCACCAATTGAGCTATCAACCGGACTTTTTACAAGCTTGGTCGTCGCTACAAAGCGTCAATTCTCAAGCAAGACCCAGCTGCTGTACGGCTGGATGGACCTTTAGTGACCGGTCTTTGGTAAAGGAATATAATTTTTTCACCCAGCGAAGAGCATATTTGAAAATACAAATGGTATATTTTTTTGTGCTCCGCCGGGATGCGTGTTCCCATTCCACGACCTAAAAGGAATCTTTACTCAGACAGCACACGGAAGTATCATACCCTAAATCTGCCGTTATTGTTTCTTACACTTTATGGTCTTAGCAAAAAAGTGACAGTAATGAAAAAAATCAAGCATGTTTATTAATTTTTTATCTTAATTATAAAGTTTAAACAAAATATATAACTTAAAAATTGCGACCACAAAAAAATATTTAAAAAAATACGTTGTTTTCACTTCTGTAGCTACTTTCTCGTGTGTGCTATGTTTTGGAATTTTTTTTTTTCATTCTATTTATAGAACTATACATTGTCTAGTGTAGTATCGAAACCGTTTTTTTTATAATGTCAATAGTTTTTGAGTAAATATGGAAAAACTGAAACTACTTGATGAATTAATTTTTTTCCGTGTGCTTGTCTGAGTAAAGATTCCTTTTAGGTCGTGGAATGGGAACACGCCGCCGGGATTCGAACCCACATCCTTCCATTTACGAGTCCGAAGTGCTACCAATGGACTACGGACCGGTCCAAAGTCACGTCATTGCAAGTCTAGACAAGTTAGTTCTTCAAAGGACAGACTAAGAGGTCGTTTGTTTTTTTGACGTTTTTTTTATTTTTATTTATTTATTTATTTATTAAGAGGTGCAATACAGACAATTGGTACATATAAACAATAAAAAAAATAATAATAAGCAACAGTAACACAAATAACCAATCATCCAAACTATGCACACTACATCAATAGACACAAGCATACATCTTCACACAAACATCACGCAGGCAATCACAGCTATACAACACTAGAAGCATACACAGCATTCACACCATTACAATATTTCTTTAAAATAAATCTAATACACACATAAATTTGTCACTTGCCCCCAAAGAATTAAAAAAAAAGAACAAAAAAATAAAAAAATAAAAATAAAATAAAAATAGAAAGTGAAAATGAAAAATAAAAAATAGAAAATAGAAAAATAGCCCGATACTCAACCCACCCCAGAAACAATATCAGATCCAAAAATAAGTAAACGTATTTGTTTTTTTAATTTATATTTAGTGGTCTCAAATAGTTCACACTGCGAAAAGCTCTTATTATAAACATCACACATTCTATAGGTTGGATTTCTCGAACCTGCAAAGGTATTGGTTTTATGGAGATAAAATGGAAAACAAGACCTAGTGAGATTAGGTAATCTAAAATTGATTTTATTTAAAATATTGGGCGCGTCAAACTCAGATACACACACCTTTCTGAGATTACAAACATCTATCAAAGTTCTTCTTGATTCAAGTTTAGGTAGTGTTTCAAATAAAGTACTATTGGGGAGTCTTTTCTTCATCAATTTAATAAAACGTGTTTGAGTTCTTTCAATCTGATCAATATATTTCTTAAAATGTGGATTCCACACGGTCGAACAGTATTCAAGCTTAGAACGAATAAGTGACATGTACAAAAACAAAGAAGATTCACCAAATTTGAAAGGTTTAGTAGTCCTCAAGATGAAACCCAGTAATTTATTACTTTCCTCAGTGATTTTATTTACATGTTCGTCGAAGTTAAGTTTAGAATCAAATGTGATACCCAAATCCCTAATCCTATGAACCCTCAATAAACTGTAGCCATTTATTTTGTAATTGTGGTCAATTTTCACTTTATTTTTTGTAAATGTAATTGAATTACACTTATTGAGGTTCAAAAACAAATTATTATTAAAACAATAATCATGTAATCTATTCAAATCCTCATTAAGCAATTCACAGTCGTATGATGATCGAATTTGGCGGAAAATTTTGAGATCATCTGCAAATAATAGGAACTCAGAATGTTTTGTCTGGGTTCTTATAATGTAGGTCCACATGCGGCATGTGTTAGCGCGAAATTATACATGTCTGCTTGTGCGAATGCACTTAATATAAATCTTAAATGATATATATCCTTGCAGTTAAGATTAGATTAGATTGTAATTTTTCATACAAACTCGTAGGTACGTACATTTTGGTTTCAAAATCTGATGTGTTAACCACTAGACTACGGACCGGTCCAAATTCTTGTTTTTATTAAGAATTTAATTGAATAAAATGATATGGGTACATAAAGTAAAATGCTATATATTTATTATATTTTTTAGTGTTGATCTGTTAACACAGTGAAAGTCCATTTTTATAAATATTTATAGGCTAAAATATTCGAGCATAAACAAATAAAATAAAGTGAATTAAAACAATGTTTTACCATCTATATTTCATTGTTTTTCTATACTTAATCCACTTTTAACATATTTTTTATGATAGTGGCTTTAAACTAGTTCTGTATTTTCTGCAGAGTTCAAAGAACAGAGACCATAATATCATAATCTATATCTGTAATCAAAGTTGCAAAGGTATATAAACATTTAAGATTCATATTTCATGCCTGTGTACAAGCGAACAAATGTGAGTTGGCACTTACATATGCTGCGTGTGTAAACAAACCTCAAATGAACATAAAACCTGCGACTCTTGCCGACTTTCCCTGAAACAGGGGTGACATTGGAAAAAGAGAACCAATTTTCATATTAGGTATGAATTGACAGCCTCATACCAACCATGAAGTCATAAAACAAAAAATAATAAAATACAACAAAAAAACAAAACGAAATATTGACACTGGAATATTTTTTATAATTTGTCATAAACACCGACGTTTCACCACTATTTGTGTGTATAGGTACTCATTACTCAGGGTAATACAACTGAAAACAAGAATTACAACAATTATTTGCGTTGACTTATAGGTTGGTATGAGGCTGGCCACCCATCCTGTAAAAAATGGTTCACTGAGCCAATCGCTCCCCCAGTTCTTGTTTATCGTATACGCCAATCTTGTCAAATATGACTTTTTCATGCAGTTGTCTTATTAATCAAATTCTACACAATCTGAGCTAAGAAAACCCGTAAAACTCGATAATGTGAGAGTTCTTTTAAATATTTTTTAAATAAATTTCTTGTTTTCATAAGACACATTGGTCCAGTACACATGCAAACATTGCTCATGTAAAATTTTCTCAATGGCGTATACGGTAAACAAGAACTAAGGCAGCGAGTTGCATTTATCTTGGTGAATGAACGGTAGAACGAAATAGATAGAGCAACCAAGAGAAGTTTTATAATAATCTGTAATCAAAGTTGCAAATATATATTAACATTCAAAGCTCATATCAAATGCATGCCCACAAACAGACATACATATGTAAGTTCGCGATTACAAATGCTTAATGTTATAACTTGTGTATAAACAAGAACTAAGGCAGCGAAATGCCACCCCTGTGTTAGGGAAGCTCGGCTAAAGTTGCAGGGTTTATGTTAATTTGAGGTTTGTTTTTAATTTGCAAGTATCTACACATTCAGCATTTGTAAGCGCAAACTACACGTGTCTGTTTGTGGGCATGCATCTGATATGAGCTTTAAATTTTAATATATATTTGCAACTTAGATTATAGATTATCCAGTACAAATTATACAAGAATTATCACTCACCTCTTTTTGTTTGTAACCGCACCTCCATTATTGATATGTGTTAAATTTTTTGTGCTATTTTTTATTTATTGATTCTAGTATTAAAATTATAAGAACTATAAAGCAGGTACTCGTTGGCTTATTTACACATTTATATATATATTTTATTCACTTTTATTTATTTGTAATTTAGCATACAACTGAAAAAAACAAGAAAGTTTATAAATTTCAATTTACTTTATTTATTTGTTTAAATTTATTTATTTAAAACAAGGATTATGGGACAATTTAATGATTATTTTTAATGACAATTAAATGATTATGGGACAATATTAAAAAAAATCTAATCCTCAAGCAATAATGTATAAATTTTTTTTTTTTTTTTTATTTCCAGGATTAAATTAAGGCTTAGGAACTTTTACATGGTTAGTGATATGATGTAGAATTTATCAAATAAAATTGTAAAACAGCAAAGCCATGGCTCATCCGCAGCCTAAAGTGAATTTAACAAACAAAAAACGATGATCTGTAATTCAGCTATGTAGCAAACGTTTTTTGAATAGCACTAAAATGATTTTCAGGAAATATAATATTTCTCGCACAACTTTAAAAACTGACAAACTATTGTAATAATTTAAAATCCAATTTTCAAATTACTTTTTTTCTGATTGCAGTGAAATTCTTTTTAAAAAAAATAATCAATCTGTTTCTTCGGGAATAGGGATAAATCCACGGAATGCCACTTTACATAAAGCGTTTCATCATCATAGAGAAAGAAGCAAGAAGAAAGAAATCTTATCACCACGGTAATTCTTACCTACCGAATATCGGTAATATTTGTATTGTAAGACCTGCCAATCCAAGATGGCCGCAAGTCAACAGCTGATTAGAGATTGACAGGTCTCCATATTAATATGAACGACATTCGGTAGGTAGGATCTACCGTTGGTGATGACTTGATGAGACTTCCATCCCTGAGGGTACTTCATACAAGGGTATTTTTTGTTGTTTCCAATGTGGAATTATCAACTATTTGATATTGCACTTGGCATTTGACATTGTAGAAGGTTTTGAAAAAAAACGAAATGAAAGATTTTGAGTGTTAAAAATGACCATCTGCATTCTGCATACAAGACAGTAAAATCGGTAAAAATGGCTCCCCATAACCCTTAGTACGAGTTGCAAATCTAATCTAATCTAAGTTGCAAAGATATGTTACATTGGAGATTCACATTACATGCATTCCCACAACCAAGACACGTACAAGTTCGCGCTTGCACGTACCTCATGTGAGCCTACAACATAAAAACGAATCTCAAATGGACATACACCCTGCAACTCTTGCCGTCTTTCCCTGTAACAGGGGTGACATTGGCAAAGTGAACCATTTTTACAGCATGGGTGGTCAGCCGCATACCAACCTATAAGTCAAGGAACATACACGACAAATTACATTTTTTAAATCAATAATAATAATATACATGGACATCAAACACTTAAAACATAAAACAAATTTTAAAAAACAAATTTTAACTTGAGTAAATTAAAGTTTACGGAAAGTATTAAAGAGTGATTTTCCCCAAAATCTGCCGTTTTCGTTTCTTACACTTTATGGTCTTAGCAAAAGAGTTACAGTGATGAAGAAAATCAAGTTCAAACAAACAAAAACGGCAGATTTTGGCGAAAACCACTCTTTAATACTTTCCGCAAACTTTATTTCACTCAAGTTTTGCAACTCGTACTCAGGGTACAGTACCCCGAGTGTAAAAAAAAGGTGTAGATTCCTTTCGATTGCGTAAATAGAAAAAGGTAGTGATAAGTTTTAATACATTTTTTTTGGTAAACGCTACTTTTGAGTTAAAACGTAGAGTTTTATAATTGGGGTTGTTTTTTTTGCGTACGCCGATGGTGTATATATGTATGTATAATTTGTACGTCTACGCGCCACTCCCGTTTAAGAAAAAGTGTCATAAATTGCACACAGGTGGTGCATCGAAAATTTAAATAATCCCCAGGTCACTCAACTAAAGCGAAATAATCTTTAAGTCGATTTACATATTTCATTAATTAGCGAAGGACATGTCCCCCGTATTTGAGTGGCTAAATTTATGGGGCCCAAGCCTGAAGGGCCCCTGATTTTTTTTTTGCTTGTGCAGACAATCATTGTAGTCTATGTCATAGAAAATAGTTCAAGAGAATCGTCTGGTGGTTATCCAGGATGACCAAGCTTCCTTGACTTATAGGTTGGTATGCGGCTGACCACCCATACTGTAAAAAAATGGCTCACTTTGCCAATGTCGCCCCTGTATCAGGGAAGGACGGCAAGAGTTGCAGGGCTTATGTTCATTTGAGATTGGGTTTTTATATTGCAGGTCCACATGCGGCATGTGTTAGCGCGAAATTATACATGTCTGCTTGTGGGAATGCATTTAATATAAATCTTAAATGATATATATCTTTGCAGCTTAGATTAGATTAGATTAGATTAGAGTCTAATCTAATCTAAGGGATGGCCAACTTCTTTTGCTCAAAGGGCCACTTCCATACTTTCGCTAAAAGCAGGGGCCGCACAAGAACTTAAAGGGAAATATAGGCTATATAAATTAATGTATAAACAAATGCTATGGATATTGAACATACTTTAATGTAGAAATAATATATACTAATCATACAAGAGTTGAGCAGAACAAAATCAACAATTTTACTGAAAAAAACCCACTAGTGAGAACACTGAGGGCGGGCACAATCGTTCACAAGTTGCATTGTGCACAAGAGTGCATTTTTTTTGCAAAGTTGTGGATTTACTAAATAGGTTTTTTTAGCACTAACCTTTTACTCAAGTCAGATACAATAGTAAGCCTAGCTTGTCCAGTGTAATCTTTGTACTTAGCTGCATGGTGCTGAGTGTAGTGCCGATTGAGGTTATATTCTTTATGGACAGACAGTACTAGCAAACACACTAAACATGAGTGAAATTAGTAAGATCCATACTGTTGAAATGGACTGTCTAAGAAGCATGAATGGGAAAAATCGGAGTGATAGGGCAAGGAATGATTTTGTAACAGAAGAATGTGGTGCTAGAGAAAGTGTGAAAGTAAAGATTAAAAGAAGTTTGTTAAGATGGTTTGGGCATATGGAAAAAAATGAATGATGAAAGACTGACGAAGAAAGTATATTTTGCAAGAATATTTGGATATCGTGGTAGAGGAAGACCGAGAAAGATAAAGATGGACAAAACACCTGAAATTGCAATGAATGGGATATCTTGTTGTCGGTGTTATGGCCAAGGGGGCCAAGTGGCCGATCTTTCTAACGTATTTGGAATAAAATAACGTTGATTTGATCCCCGTTTGGGTCACTTGATTTTAACATTAACCCTGGTTCAACAGATATTATTGGGTAATTATGAATTAATTATTTATTAATATAAACAGTAACGAATTATTAATTGATGATATAAATACCTGTTTCTGGACAGGCTGAATAGGTTGGTGAATGATGCATTCCTCTTCACAAATCTATTTTTTTTTAAATATAATTATATTAAAAAATTAAATTATATCTAAAGTCATAATAAAAGGAAAGCTTGTATGAAGAAGGTTACGACTATAAGAAGTATGTAAGGACAGAAATAAATGGCGGTTGATCTGCAATTTCAGCGGCTAGGACTAAGGTTTTTTAAATTAGAATTTTTATTCTGTATTTGTTTTGACACATTTTCATCAGGGATTTAAATTTACAAAGTTTAAAATTAATTTTTAAAAAGGACCCATGTTTTTTGTTATCAAGGGCCCGAGTTCCTATGTGGGGGCCATGCAGATTAGTGGTAGTAGCTGCGCACATTTAATTGGAAGGTATCACGCTCGATCCCCTGCGGGTTATCGAATCGCTTGGTGGGCAAGGGCCTCACTGACACACAGGTGGAAACCGGTTCGCCACATGGAATAAACTCATTTGCAACATACAATGTAACAAGTTCAATATTTAGTTACATTGAAGTAAGACAAGCGGTTACCAACCAGAAATCATTCTAATTTAATCTAATCTAAGTTGCAAGATAAATGTAACATTAAAGATTCACATTACATGCATTTTCACAAGTAGACACGTATAAGTTTGCGATTGTGGACTAACAATATAAAAACTCAAATATCAAATGGACATACACCATGCAACTCTTGCCGTCCTTCCCTGAAGCAGGGGTGACATTGGCAAAGTGAACCATATTTTTACAGTATGGCTGGTCAGCCTCATACCAACCTATAAGCCAAGGAATTTCTTTCCTGTTTCTACCCACGACTGAAATGCTGTGCACGTCCCTGAGACCCCCTGATGAAAGGATTTTAAAGATCACGGTTCACTTTGCCAATGTCACCCCTGTGTCAGGGAAGGTCGGCAAAAGTTGTAAGGTTTATGTTCATTTGAAGTTTGGATTTTATTTGTAAGTACACATTCAGCATTTCCATCCCCAGTTCTTGTTTACCGTATACGCCAATCTTGTCAAATATGACTTTTTCATGCAGTTGTCTTATGAATCAAATTCTACACAATCTGAGCTAAGAAAACCCGTAAAACTCGATAATGTGAGAGTTCTTTTAAATATTTTTAAAATAAATTTCTTGTTTTTATAAGACACATTGGTCCAGTACACATGCAAACATTGCTCATGTATAATTTTCTCAATGGCGTATACGGTAAACAAGAACTAAGGCAGCGATTTGTAAGCGCGAACTACACGTGTTTGTTTGTGGGCATGCATTTGATATGAGCTTTAAATGTTAATATATCTTTGCTACTTAGATTATGGATTATTATACACACAGAAAAGTGTAAATGGATTTTTTTTAACAGCCATGATGCTTGCCGATCTTGGATAGAGTAGGCATTTAAGGAAGAAGAAGAAGACAAATTTAAGCAAGAGTTGGACACAGCTGAAGTGCTAAGCATGTTCATGCGGCACATACTCGTATTATTTCCCTTCACTCATCCGGTGTAAAATGCTTTGAACATAGAAGAATGTAGATTACATAATATTAATTAATCACTGGCTGCCGAAACCAGGTACCAGACACTTCTGGTAGGTACCAGAAGTATCACAAATCAACAATCAAAATTATCATTAATTATTTTTTTAATTAGAACTTTTGTTTTTTTTATTTTGTATATATTATGATTTTAATGTTTATACATATTATTATTGTCGAGAGACCTACAAGTCAAGGAACATACGCAACAAATTACATTTTAGAAATAAACAAATAATACATCCTCCTTGACTGATAGGTTGGTACGAGGCTGACCACCCGTGCTGTAAAAATCGGTTCACTTTTGCCAATGCCACCCCGGTTCAGGGAACGGCGGCAGGAGTTGCAAGGTTTATGTCCATGTGAGGTTTTCTTTATTTGTATGCACACATGCAGAATGTGTAGGCGCGAACCTACATGTGCCTGTCTGTGGGCATGCATTTCATAATATGAGCCTTAGATGCTTACATATCCTTGCAGCTTAGATTATAGATTATAGATAATATGAAACATTAAAAAAACAAATACAAAATTCTAACTTACAATTTAATTTTTTTGTAAATCCTAGCCCTAGCCGCCACCATTACAGATCAACCGTCATTTTTGTCTGTCCTTTTATACTCATATCATTTCCTTCAGAGTCATAACCTTCTTCATACAAGCTCTCCTATTATTATGACCCTGGATATTCCATTCATTGGCTATTTCAGGAATTTGGTCCATCCATACCTTAAACGAATTAAGATTATTATTATTATTTTTTTTTTAAGAAATCCTGTGCGGGAGACTCCCTAGATTCTAAAGACTCTAGGGGTCTATGACACTTGTTGTAGTGCCGCAGAGGTATAAAACTATTATACAGTCAATTTTAATTTCTTTATTGATCTGTATCTCGCGAGATCGAGATTGCATTCTTTACGTAGAGCATAGAAGAATGTAAATTAAGTACATAATATTAATCACTGGCAGCATTGACTTATAACTTGTTCCTTGACTTATAGGTTGGTATGCGGCTGACCACCCACGCTATAGAAAATAGTTCACTTTGCCAATATCACACCTGTTTCGGGGAAGGTCGGCAGGAGTTGCAGGGTGTATGTCCATTTGAGATTTGGGTTTTTATATTGTACTTCCTTAAGACTTATAGGTTGGTATGCGGCTGACTCCCCACGCCGTAGAAAATGGTTCACTTGGCCAATATCACACCTGTTTCGGGGAAGGTCGGCAAGACTTGTAGAGGGCTTATGTTCATTTGAGATTGGGTTTTTATATTGTAGGTCCACATGCGGCATGTGTTAGCGCGAACTGATACGTGTCTAATCTAAATCTAAATCTAAGCTGCAAAGATATGTATCATTTGAGATGCATATTAAATGCATTCCCACAAGCAGACATGCATAATTTCGCGCTTACACATGCCGCATGTGGACCTACAATATAAAAAACCTAATCTCAAATGAACATAAGCCCTGCAACTCTTGCCGACCTTCCCTGAAGCATGGGTGACATTGGCAAAGTGAACCATTTTTTACAGTATGGGTGGTCAGCCGCATACCAACCTATCAGTCAAGGTCTGCTTGTGGGAATTCATTTAATATTAATCAGAAATGATATATATCTGTACCTTAGAGCATAAACAACGGAAGTCCACTTTTTTGTGTTTTTGAGTTAATGATGCAGAAATTTTTACAATTAGCTGTTCTATAAGTGGTAAAAATATTGGAGTCCTCGGACTCATAGTTACTGAGATATCAAGTGTAATAAATATGGGATGCACATATAAATGCGAGCATAAACCACGGAAGTTCCACATACGTTGTTCACATTACTTCACATTAAACAAATATCGATAAAAGAAGATAAACAGTTTTTACAGATCAAAAATATCTCGTCTAGTTTAGAAGTTATGATGGTTTTATAAAAGTGCACATTTTCACTAAAACTCGTCTCCTGCACATTTTACTAAATGTGACTACCGTTGTTTATGCTCTAAGGTACAGATATATTTTTGCAATTTAGATTTAGATTAGACAGCTTGTGTAAGCGCGAACTTACGACATGTCGACATATACATACGACAATTCTCCCAGCGTGTTGATGGCTGAAAGGGTGCACTATAATCAGGTAAGCCTGCTGTGCCCAAAAAAAATAAATGTCTGCCAGTTAGAGGTCAAAACTCAAAGGCATATTTGGCAGAGGTTTATGTTTATGTAAAGTATGTTTTTTTTAAATATATTTTGTATTGTTTGTGTATTATATCTATAATATAATCTATAATCTAAGTTGCAAGGATATATTCATTTAAAGCTCTCAGATGTAAGCCCACAAACCAACAAGTGTAGTTCGCGCTTACAAATGCTGAATGTGTACTTACAAATAAAATCCAAACCTCAAATGAACAAAAGCCCCACAACTTTTGCCGACCTTCCCTGAAACAGGGGTAACATTGGCAAAGTGAACCATTTTTTACAGTATGGGTGGTCAGCCTCATACCAACCTATAAGTCAAGGAATATGAATAAAAAATTACATTTAAATATATAAAAGAACAAAACCTTACAAAGAAATCTATACAAAAGAAGTCAGAATTTTCCTATGCAAAAAATGTAGCAAATGAATACACCAACATTAAAAATCACCATTGCAGATTAGCCGCCACTTCTTCCTGTCCTTGCACACTTCTTTCATTTCATCCAGAGTCATAACCTTTTTCATGCAAGTCCTCCTTTTATTATGACTCTGGATATCCCATTCATTCGCTATTTCAGAAATTTGATCCATCCATACTTTTCTCGGTCTTCCTCTACCACGACATCCATCTATTTTAGCAACATATACTTTCTTCGTCAATCTTTCATCACTCATTCTCTCCATATGCCCGAACCATCTTAACATACTTCTTTTAATCTTCACTTTCACACTTTCCCTTACACCACATTCTTCTCTTACAAAATCATTCCTCACTCTGTCACTTCGTTTTTTCCCAATCATACTTCTTAGATAGTCCATTTCTACTGTATGGACTTTACTAATATCCCTTTCAATCACCGTCCAGGCTTCACTTCCATACATCAAGGTTGGCACTAGTATACCACCGTGCACCGCCAATCTAACATTTTTTGAGAGATTCTGGTTCCTGGCGATGCTAGCGGTAGCACCCAGTACACACCTGCCTTTCATTATTCTTCTTTCAAATTCACCGGTCATTCTTCCATCTTTTTCAAACTTACTTCCCAGGTATACAAACTCATTTACGACATCAACATTCATTCCATTAATTTTAAATTCATAATTCATACTTTCATCATCTCTTTCAAAAATCAATACTTTCGTCTTACTTGCATTCAACTTCAAATGGTTACCTTTCAAAGCTTCATTCAATCTAGAGAGCATTGTTTGCAATTCTACTGCTGAATCAGATACAAGAACTGCATCATCTGCATACAGTAGAACACTCACTTTGCTCTCTCCTATCATCAATCCACAATCATTAAGTCGAGCATCTCTGACACACTTGTCCATGACTATGTTAAATAGCCATGGACTCATCACACATCCTTGCCTCACACCCTTATAAACTGTGAATTAATGAAAAATTAACACTGTGAAAATTCATTTTGTTTCAATTTATAATTTTTGGATGAAATTTTTTTTTTTAATGTTTGTTTATTTTTATAAGGTCAACCGGGGTGATGGCGTCTACGGGGCTAAAGCATCTATTTGAATTATCTTACGAAATGCGGAATTTAGAGCTACTTACGCCATCTTGTTTTAGTCTTTGGCACTAAAAGTACAAAAAATCATCAATAGATGTCGCAACAGAGCTCTTCTTTTTTAATCGACCCGCCATTTTAAATCTCTCATTTCGTCTCGAACTTTTTATGTGCCAACACGTGAATTTTAATCTTTTGTAATCTCAGTTCATTTTGAGTGAATCGAAGATTTTATAAAGTAAGTTTTTTTATTGTTTTATTGCTAACATACTGTTTTCATTATTTTACGTAATTAGCTAAAGACTTTTGACAATTTGTAATTTTAAAATTTGTGGGCTATGTTTTTGCTTTGAGGCTATTGCGTCTGTCCCGTTGGGGTGATTGCGTCTATTGGTACGCAATAGCCCCATTATCAGGGCTCCTAAACCTTTTGATTTTAGGTAAGTACATATTATAATGGAATAATGAAAAATCTGTAATTACATTGTAATGTAATAATAATAATGTTCGGACATTCCACACAGTGCCAACTAGCCCCAAAATATGCAAATCTTGTACTATGGGTACTAGACAACTAGATATAATACCTACATACTTACTTTTTTAATGTTTGATTGCTATTTTACTGAACCAAAAGCTATAGTTTCAAAATTTGTGTCTGTTTGTCGGTTTGTTTGTATCAATATAAACCTATGAACGGATGTCGACAAAACTTAGTATGATCTTAACTCATTATCCTTTTTAATGTGGGATAACTTCTCACGTAAAGTGGGGTAGGTGCTTTTTCTTTTGGCGGGGATAAATTCTTTTAATTTTATATTACAGTAATTTGCATTAATTCTGATTTTTTATTTTAAGATTTTCAATATGGTGCGGCACTACAAAAGAAAAACAACAGCAACATACGACCTTGACACTTTAAAAGAAGCTGTAGATGAAGTTAGAAGTGGTAATTTAAACTCGTACCAAGCAGCAAAAAAATACAATATTCCTCGTACGACTATATGTGATAGAGTGAATAACAGAAGAGGTGTCGTAAAGGAGTGTCGTGGACCACCTACCGTGATTGACAGAGAAAATGAGCTCAAACTTGCAAATGGTCTACGGGTAATGGAAAAATACGGATTCGGACTTACTTCCAAAGAAACACTGGATTTAGTGAGCACACATGTGATTCAAAATAATTACTTAACTCCATTTAAAAACAACAGGCCTGGGTATGATTGGTTTGCTGCCTTCAAAAAAAGACACAATTTGTCCTTAAAAAAGCCACAAGCAGTGGAGATGTCAAGGAAAGTAGCATGCGATCCTTTTATAATTAATGACTACTTTGATATCCTTGACGAGGTTTTGATTGAATTGGGTTTGAAAGGAAGACCAGAAAAGATTTGGAATCTTGATGAGTCAAGTTTTGGGAATGACCCTGACAAAACTAAAGTAGTTGGCGCCCGTGGATTTGCCAGTACACGAACGATCGCGTCATCTGGTAAAGATAATGTCACGATCTTGTTCACAGCCAGCGCCGCTGGTGACAAATTGCCTCCATTAATAATAAATAGAGGAAAAAATATGTGGGACCTTTGGATGTCAGGCAATGGATACGAAAACACATCGTATGCTGCCACTAAAAATGGCTGGATTGATTCAAAAGTATTTGAAAAGTACATGTTCAATACTGTGATACCGCATTTAAGCGAAGATCCACCAGCTTTGTTAATATTTGATGGCCATTCTACCCATATTCAATTGAAAGTTTTAGAAGAAGCACAAAAACGCGGAGTGACTATTATAAAGTTACCATCACATGCAAGCCATTTACTGCAACCGTTAGATTTGTCAGTTTTTAAATCAATGAAAAACACTTGGGACGAAAAACTTGTGCAATGGCAACGATTGCATGTAGGTAAGAAGTTGCCAAAAGATGAATTTAGTCGCATTCTTGGAGAAGTGTGGCGCGAACTGAATCCACTTATTATTCGGAACGGTTTTAAAAAAGGAGGTATATACCCATTCAACAGAAACACGATACCTGAAGAAAAATATGACCCCGAATCATTGAAAAGATTCAAACAATTTAAAACACAAACAAAGCAGATTCCTTCTTTGAAAGAACTCAGTTTACAAGTGGTGCTCCTCAGGATGAACAGTTGTCATGACCCTGAAGAGCATACACAAAATATCATATTGAAAGAAAACAATAAAACGCTCAACGATCTTGTAGAAGGCAATAAAACCTCAAGTTCTCAACTAACTCTGATAGCAGCGTCTTCCAAATTGCCTTTGAACAGTCAAGGAATGCGATTTGATAACTCGAATGACAGACCCATAATTAAGATTATTGATGATCGAATTTTGTCTCCCTCAGAAAATTATTCTTTTGAATCTTTACTATTGCAGAGAATAAAACGAAGTGATACTACAATTAAATTGAAAAAAACAAAGGTGTCAAAAGGCTGTGAAGTAATTACAAGGGAAGAGTTTTTAGAAAGAAGAAAAAAGGAAGAGGAAGAAAAAATAATTAAAGAAGAACGTAAGAAAAAACCCACAAAAAAAGAAAACAAAGATCCCCAATCTAGCAAGAAAGCAAAATGTACAAAATCATCAGAAGAGAGCTTAAAGGTAGAAGAAAAATCTGATATTAAGCTACCAAAGAAGAAAAAGACTGATCAAAAATCTAAAAAAAGGGTGAAAAAACAAAAAAAGTGTGTTGATTACGATGAAGAATCTGAAGATGAAACAGATATTAGTTTTGCTGAATCTTCTCTAACCTGTGAAGATTTTGATAGTTATCGTGAACAGTTTTTCGCAGAAATGGAAGACCTTGATGATTCATTGCTGAGGACAGAAAATGTAAATGACGATTGTTTATTGCAAAATGATGCAAAAATTGTAGCCAATGACGAATTTGAACCGTATGTCGGCAAAAGGAATCCGGAAATTCACGATTGGATACTAGTGAGATTTTCAACAAAAAAGTCTGTTAAGTATTTTGTGGGGAACATTATTTCTATCAATGACGAGAATATACCCAACGTGAAATTTTTGAGAAAAATAAAGAACAGTAGGTTTATGTCTTTCCATTGCCCAGACGTGGAAGATATATCGGAAGTTAAACATTACGATGATGACATTGTAATGTTCCTTACGAAACCTGATATATCCCGCAGAGGCCATGTTACGTTTAAAGAAAATTTTAAAAATTACAACATTCAGTGAAGTTTGAAAGTTAAATTTGAAAAACGCATGAGATCTTTCAAGTTATTCAATAAACCCAGATAGCATTGTTTTGTAATATTTCATAAGTTTGTGTTAATTTTAATAGAATTCAAATAACTTATTTTGTTTTTTATTGATTGTAGAGGCATTTACTTTGTAATCCTTCATCTTAAAATATAAAAAGAAAAATAACTTTGTTATTGATTTAAATTTAAAATAATGGAAAACAAAGTTTTTTTTTTAACTTTTATTATTTTTGGAAACAGGTAACCTGTAAATGGTTTAGTTTTTTTCGGGTTAGACCATGTTCTATAAGCAGTAATTTTGTCTGCCGACGTTTCGTTCCCACGAGCGGGGAACGTCGGCAGACAAAATTACTGCTTATAGAACATGGTCTAACCCGAGAAAAACTAAACCATCTAAAACCGACCATGAAAGTGAAAGTGAAAGCTTAAAACTTTATTTAGGTAACCTGTAAATTATTGATTTCTTTATTTTATTCTGACAGTAACAAATTTTTAAAATGAACTTTTCATAATGGACATTAAAAACCCAGAATACTGCTTTGGACTTATTCACTCTATTGGCTCTTAAAAGATCTCACGCGCTTTAAATTCTTTATTTTTGTAATGATTGTAATGAGACGGGCAAAATGCCGTCATACTCCGTTGCTCTAATAAATGATACGTAATTTCAAAGTTGTTTCATTCTTATCTAAAAAAAATGTTTGGCAGCCCTGGAATCTAGGATGGGGCGAATGCGTCTACGAGAAACTACGAAAATTAGACGCCATAGCCCCGAATATTTTTGTTCGACTACTTTCCCTAAACAAAGGCTAGAATTTGGAGTACAAGATAATACTATACTATAAAACTAATATTTTTATAAATTATTGTGATTATCATTGTTATTAGGTCTTCCAATTACATAATACAAGTGAATGACGCTTTCGCCCCATCTAGGGCTATTGCGTCTAAAAATCCCAGTTTTTATAGAAACGTCATTTACATATAGAAGTTATTTAAAATGTCATTATATGGTATAAAAATATGAAATTAGATAAAAATTCCTAACTTTTACCATAACTTATAGCTTAAAATGATGCACAATATGTTTGTTTTAATCATATGAATATGCCGTTCAAAGTATTGTGACGCAATAGCCCCGGTTGACCTTATGCTTTTTTTTATTCAAAAGGTATTTATTATTAATTTTAATTATTCATTAATTTTAATTATTTTTAATTATTAATTTCAATTCAAAGTTCAAACTTCAACTTTTCTGGGTTTTACAGGAAATTTATAGTTTTTTTTTGTGAACCAAGTAATAAAATATGCTGACTTGAAGAAAAACTGTTTTTTTTTTTTTTTGTTCACTTTAGCTCATGTATTTTTTTCAGTCGTCTGAACTTAACAGTGGTAATAAATAAATACGACTGATTAATTTTTTTTCTAATCGGTCACTCAGAGCATTATTTTTAGCGACATCCATTGACCTCTCCAGGTCAAGAATAAGTGTAAAATATAGTTTTTTTCGCGATAAAATTATATGTAAATATACCGACGGTTAAAAGGAAATAGGGTACAAGTGACATTTTGGTCGAAAATCTATAATCTATAATCTAAGTTGCAAGGATATATTCATTCAAAGCTCTCAGATGTATGCCCACAAACAAACACGTGTAGTTCGCGCTTACACATGCCGCATGTGGACCTACAATATAAAAAAAAACCCCAATCTCAAATGAACATAAGCCCTGCAACTCTTGCCGACCTTCCCTGAAGCAGGGGTGACATTGGCAAAGTGAACCATTTTTTACAGTATGGGTGGTCAGTCGCATACCAACCTATCAGTCAAGGAATACAAGCAATTAATAGATTCAAATATATAAAACAAATAAACTCTAAACAATTAAACAGTAAAAAACTACAAAACATATATGTTTTATTTTTAATTTAAAAGCCTCAGCTTTAACCGCCAGCATTACAGATCAACCGCCATTTCTTTCGATCCTTGCATTCTTCTTTCATTTCATCCAGAGTCATAACCTTTTTCATACAAGCTCTCCTTTTTTTATCCCATTCAGAAAATGAGTTATAATAATATAATATTAGGATGATTTATTTGGTGAGCGCTTTTTTTTTGGGTATCACACCTCAAGAGCCCTCTGCGAGCTTGGTCGTCACTGTAGAAAGCGCCAATTCTCAAGCAAGACCCAATTGTTGGAAGGTTGGATGGAACTTTCAGTGACCGGTCTTTGGTAAAGGTTTATGAATTTTTCAACTCAGCGAAGAGCACATTCGAAATATAAATGGTATATTTTTTGTGCTCCGCCGGGATTCGAATCCACAACCTTCCATTTACGAGTCCAAAGTGTTGCCACTGGACTACGGACCGGCCCAAGAAATGAATGTGAAAAATTATGAATGCTATCCTACTTAAAAAAAAATCCGCTCTTTCTAATAAATCTTCCAAGTATTTATATTATTTACTGCAAATGTATACAAATTTTGGATTCATATTAAGTGCATACCCACAAGCTAATACGTGTTGGTTCACGCTTATACTCATGCTTCATGTGAACGTACAAAATAAGGCCCATACTCAAATGAACACAAACCCTGCAACTCTTGTCGGCTTTCCCTAAAACAGCGGTGGCATTAGCAAAAGTGAACCAATTTTTACAATATGGTTGTTCAGACAGGTCCGCAGTTCAGTGGCAACACTTCGGACTCTGAATGGAAGGTTGTGGGTTCGAATCCCGGCGGAGCACAAAAAATGTACCATTTATGTTTTCAAATCTGCTCTTCGCTGGGTTGAAAAATTCATAAGACATTTACCAATGACCGGTCACCAAAGGTCCATCCAGCCTTACAGCAACTGGGTCTTGCTTGAGAATTGGCGCTTTGTAGCGACGACGAACAAGCTCGTAAAAAGGTTGATAGCTCAATTGGTATAATGCTTGCATTCCATGCCAAGAGCAAGGGTTCGATCTCAAGGTTTACTCAGCCTTCACAAGAAATGAGAACCAGCCCCCCCGGGAGCTGAGAAACCCCCACTTCAACTGAAGGTGGTTGGTGTGAGGCCGGCCCTTACCCATAAAAATAAATCGGTCCCGAATCGCCACATGCGACCCCTTCGGGGATAACGCAGGTAAGAAGTTACAGTATATGTGTAGCTTAGATGTGTTGGTCACTTTCATTGACCGACCCATAAGGCAAGGAACAAAAAAAATCAACATTTTTAAATATCTATAAGATAAAAATGGAATGACATTCATTGGAAACGGCTGAAGCAATTTATCTGTAATTTTTATTTAAAAATTATGTTTGAAATCCAGGAAAGGTTAATCATACGTTTACAAAAAAGGGCTCTTGAAGTATTCCGTAGTATTTTCAAATTCAATAGAAGCTGAGCGTTGTTTTTGTATTGGAAGATGATACGAAACCTTGACTACTATAATAATAAATAATCTATAATCTTAAAGTGCAATTACATTTAAGATTCACATTAAATGCATGTCCTCAAGCAGACACGAGTAATTTCGCGCTTACAAATGCCGCGTGTGTACCTACTTACAAATTAAAATCCAAATCTCAAATAAGATAATATATCGATGGCTTTGAGTATTTGTAAAACGAAGTACTGTACCCTTAGTACGAGTTGCAAAACTTGAGTAATGTAAAGTTTACGGCAATTATTAAAAAGTGATTTCCCCCAAAATCTGCCGTTTTTGTTTGTTTGAACTTGATTTTCTTCATCACTGTAACTCTTTTGCTAAGACCACAAAGTGTAAGTAACAAAAACGGCAGATTTTGGGAGAAATCACTCTTTAATACTTTCCGTAAACTTTACTTTTCTCAAGTTTTGCAACTCGTACTAAGGGTAGATACTGTTTGGAAAACTTTGCTCATAAGCAATTTTTATTTTAATGATCAACCTACATACTATCTTAACTGTTTACGTTTACAAAAACAACGTATGTAAGATATTAAATACATCCATATGCTCTTGAAATTCATGAAGACACAATACGGGCATCTTATAATAATAATTTCAAAGTTGATTTATATTAACTGACCCGATAGACGTTGTCCCGTTCGAATTGCCATTAATTTAACATTTATTTGTCGTCCGCAGAAAATTCTCAGAAACAGGTGCACTTTTTTTTTTTTTAACAAATCGACATCAAACTTTACACGTTTCATTTCAAAGGTAATCTACACGTTTTCTGATTATTTGATCAAAATATTGAAAATCAAATATAGACGATACTTTCTTTCAAAAACATGATATGCATTTTTGTTGTTGTCTGTAAACCGATCGACATCAAACTTGACACCATCAATATTAACGATAATCTTCACGTATTCTACATAAGCATATGATCAAAATGAGATGAGTATTTTATTTACATGTTTATTTATATTGCAATGTTGATTTCTAATGTTGGTACGTATTCATTTGCTACATTTTTTGCATAGGAAATTTTCGACTTTTTTGTATAGATTTCTTTGTAAGGTTTTGTTCTTTTTTATATTTAAATGTAATTTATTATTCATATTCCTTGACTTATAGGTTGGTATGAGGCTGACCACCCATACTGTAAAAAATGGTTCACTTTGCCAATGTCACCCCTGTTTCAGGGAAGGTCGGCAAAAGTTGTGGGGCTTATGTTCATTTGAGGTTTGGATTTTATTTGTAAGTACACTTTCAGCATTTGTAAGCGCGAACTACACTTGTTGGTTTGTGGGCATACATCTGAGAGCTTTAAATGAATATATCCTTGCAACTTAGATTATAGATTATATTATTATGGTAGATAGTTCCTTTACATATAGGTTGGCGTGAGTCTGATCATCCGTGCTGTAAAAAAATGTTTAACTTTGCCAATGTCATCCCTGTTTCAGGGAAGGTCAGCAAGAGTTACAAGGTGTATGTTCATTTGAGATTTGAGTTTTAATGTTGAAGGTTCATATGCGGCATGTATAAGCGCAAACTTATACGTGTTTGCTTGTGAAAATGCATATAATGTGAATCCTCAATGTTACATATCTTTGCGACTTAAATTAGATTAGATGAGATATGAAAGTATTGAGAATCTCATAAAAGCACAGAAAATATTATTAAGTAATTTTTGGAAATTCCTAGATTGCCGTCTTTGATTAAATGCTCGTTGAACTCGAATGCCGTTTTCTCCAACTAAAATAATTAGAACAACGATTGAAAGGGGAATGAGCCCAAATGCCTTTTTAAGAATTCACAGTATTTATTTTTAGTTGTAAATCATTTCGCTGACCGTCCGCAGACTATTGGTTAACGATTTGGACTTATATTGGAAAGGTAGAGAGTTCGATTACCGATGTAGCACAAAAGATTTTTACTTTTTTTATTATGCACTTCGCCAAGCAGATTTTTTTTATCTACCTTTACCAAAGACCGGACACTAACGGGGCTAATCTTGACATTTCAGTCGTCGCGTCGGTTGAGCCCACGCTTTGACAAACGAATGATGCATTCGTATGAAGACCTGTCAATACAAGATGGCCGCAAGTGAACAGCTGATTACAGTCTTCCTACAAAAACTACCAAAATTCGGTAGATAAGAATGACCGTGGTCATGAAACTTCCAGGCGAGATATCATTAGTTTGTCAAAGCGTGGGCTCAACGGGCGACTCAAATGTCTAAGAATAGCCCCGAAAGGGTCTTGCGTAAAAACTGACGCTTTGTCATGCGACAGCCAAGCTCGCAGAGGGCTCTTGCGGTGTGATCCACACAAAAACAACGCTCACCACATAAATAATCCAAATATTTATTTAATTAATTTATGAAGTCCGCACAAATAACAATGACAAAACAGTTGTGACTTCAAGTTATTTTGTTATTGGTTGCTAAGGATCTTTATGAACCTTCGACCTGTGACGTTTGCATGCTGAGAAATGAGACATCCAGTTGCTCAGAATAAAAGGGAAAACCAAGATTTTTTTCAAGCAACCATCCAATTCCTTGATTTTGTCTTTACGGACTTTGACCGTGGTCCATAGTTTTGTTCTTCTAAAAACTATGAACCACGGTCAAAGTCCGGAAAAACAAAATCAAGCATCTGAATCCGGCCGTGAAAGCCTTAAAACAGTTATAACTCTCCAATTGTTTTTTGTAACTTAAATTTGATTTGTAACTTGGGTCGATTCACTTAAACTGTCAGGTTGTTATTATCAAATCATATAAATTACATGTTTTTGATAGGAATTTACGTCAAAGCTCTCGGATAGGGCCCTTGAAATAGTAACTAAAACCGATCGATATTTCTGTTATCTGTGAGAGTCAAGTTGAGTAAATAAATAGGTGCCATATATTGTTGCAACTATCTTGGGGTCAAGATTTCCGTACACACATAGTGTCTGTCTATCAAGGTCAGAATTGTAAATATATTTAATAATTTCATTCATTTATCTCCGTAAATCAATCAAATTTCAAATGTACTTCTAAATCTAAGCTGTAAAAATAAATATCATTTAAGATTCATATTAAACGCATTCCCACTAGCAGACAAAACCTTCTCTCAGGGTCAGTCTCCCCTCCACTGACCCACGTCTTGTATACCCATCCCATCCGGGGATCAGTCACAGGACTCGCATGCAAAAGTTATGTGAGATGCGAGTGGCAGAAGGCCCTCCCGTGAAGCTACACTTTCCCAAGTGTTTACACAAAGCAAAGGAGGCTCAGAAATCACTGAAAGATTATAGCCGTGAGGGTTTGGGGCTCGAGGATTTTAAATTTACAAACAAAAATGCAAAGTGATTCTGAGCGTCTTAACATGTGCCTTAAGGCCTAAATTCGAGATGTTACTACTGAGACTGTTCGTGAGGTGCTCTCCTGACTAAGTGGCCAACCACCATAGAGGTGGGAAAGAAAAAAGAAAATAAGAAAGAATGGCGGTCTAATTAGACCAACGAGTTCTCGCCATAGCTGGCACAAAACTTTAAAAAAGCCTCAAAGTTGGATTTGTTGGCCACAAAGTCGGCGATTCCGATCGGGCTGGATTGCCACAAGCAGACATATGTATAAGTTCGCGCTAACACATGCCGCATGTGGACCTACAATATAAAAACCCAATCTCAAATGAACATAGGCCCTGCAACTCTTGCCGATCTTCCCTGAAACAGGGGTAGGGGTGACATTGGCAAAGTGAACCATTTTTTTACAGTATGGGTGTTCAGCCGCATACCAACCTATGAGTCAAGGAACATACACAACAAATTACATTTTTAATATCAAAAAATTATAGTATGGACATTAAAAACTAATAGAAAACAAATTCTGATTTAAAAAACCCTAGCCGCCAACATCACAGATCAACTGCCATTTCTTTTTGTCCTTACACACTTCTTCCATTTCCTCCAGAGTCATATCCTTCTTCATACAGGCTCTCTTTTTATTATGACTCTGGCTATTCCATTCATTCGCAATTTCGGATATTTGGTCCATCCATACCTTTCTCGGTCTTCCTCTACCATGACATCTAAAGCTCATTAAATAACCAGGAGTTGAAGACCAAGCTATTGGAGTACCCATGTTGCAGGCTTGGTCTCCAAAACACTCCAAAACAGCAACGGTCAGAATAGTTTGACTCAAAATAAAAAGCTTAAACAACTCACTGTGTTGCCAGCTGTGGTCATCTGTTAGGTCCTCGATTGAGGAGGCTGGAGAGCTTTTCTTCATTGAACGAAGGATCTTTTTTTTGCGTTATTTGCTATTTAGGAACGACAGGAAAACGTGAAGATTAACCTGAAAGATAATTGTGTGGACTTTGATTCCGATTGGATTACAATCTTAGGCCCGGTATATTGAAGTGTAGTAATATTTTAGTCAACTATTACTTGGACTTTTATTCAAAATACTCAAGTTCGAGTTAACTAAACCGAAAATTACCGAAGTATGAAGCCCCGCCCCCAAATCTTGGAAATAATTAAAATGCCATTCAAAAGCTTTAAAACAAACAACTATTCATAAAAATCATATACCTAACCTTCATTAAGCTAGAAAACGACACAAAAAATGTTCAGTTTGCAACAATTTTAATGTATCCTTACATTAAAAAAGAACAGCTGCTGTCAGTGAAGCGACGCCATCTTGAAAATCGTAAGTTAAAGCTAAATATTTACTGTCGAAATTCGGTGAGTGAAATATTATGATGATTTAAATAAATTTGCATTTTAGTTCACTTTACTTTACTTCAAAATACCGGGCCTTGGTGGTCCTGTTGTTGCGCAAAGGCTGTTTTTTTTATCTAATGGAAATAAATTTGATTCCACATGCCCGAATGGCGCAGTGAAACACGCCGGGTACTGGTAGCTATATCATAAATGCAAAAGTATTTTTGTTCAAGACTTTTATAATCTCTTTGATGTCATAGTTCAACAAATGATTAAAAAAAATATTGGTTCGGCATGTCAATAGTGAAGAGAAAAAATACATATATTGGATATCTTTATCGCAAACTCATTAGATAAAGTTAAAAAATGTAGTGAACCCGACAGACGTTGTGCTGTCCAAATTTCAATCAATTATATAGTGACAGATTTGTCCCGTGGTTCTAAAAAAAACGGCATGAAAATGTTTACCCATTTAACCCATTTAAAAAGGATATTCAGATTTTCTTTTAATGAGGTATATTACGCCACTCTTATGCCATCTTAACCAGGCCCGGATTAAGATCACTGGGGGCCCTGGTGAGGGGAACCGTCGGGGGGCTCCCCGACCCCCATATCACCCTGACTAAAATGTATAGGTATTTATTGCAAACTGAAACGATTACTGACGGCGTATTTAACGACGTTTATTTTTGAGAATCTTGTTCGAGAGACTCCACAGATTAAAAAGAATCTGGAGGTCTATGGCATCTCTTGGAAGAGCTTCATCTTGTCCTTTTTGTAAAAAACATGTTGAATTTTTTTTCCGTACAATTTTATACAAGTCGCCAGGGGCGTCTTTGGTCCTGGGCTGGAAGTCTCATCACCACGGTATTTCTTACCAACCGAATATCGGTAATATTTGTATGAAAACTAATCAGCTGTTTACTAGCGGCCATCTTGGATTGACAGGTCTTCATACAAATATTACCGATATTCGGTAGGGAAGAATTGCTGTGGTGATGAGACTTCCAGCCCTGGAAGTATAAGTCAAAGTATACTTTCTTAAGCGTCTTGGCGGCCCCCTTGGACGCGGGGGCCCTGGTTCGCCCGCACCGCTCGAACCGCCCTTAATCCGGGCCTGATCATAACTTTTTCTAGATGAGCAACAGGCATATCCCTTCAGCCGTCCTCGAGTGATGCGATTACCAATGAATTTATTGTATTTTATAAAAAGAGGGCCGTGGGAATGCAAATCGTCATTGCTACAGACCAATAACTACAAGTTACAGAGGTTGTATGCTTGTGATCTAATCTAATCTAAGTTGCAAAGATATGTAACATTGTGAATCCGCATTACATGCATTTTCACAAGCAGACACGTAGAAGTTCGCGTTTGCACATGCCGCATGTGAACCTACAACATAAAAACCCAAATCTCAAATGGACATACACCCTGCAACTCTTACCGTCTTTCCTTGAAACAGGGGTGACATTGGCAAAGTGAACCATTTTCTACAGCATGGGTGGTCAGCCGCATACCAACCTATAAGTAATGAATCTTGTTAATATAAAAATGTTGATGGATATTAATGAATTGAAATAGGTAAGCAAGGATGGGAAAAAATGGAGGCAACTCTGCAGAAGCTCTGGCCAACTTTGGCGGAATGGTGAGATAGATGCAGGTTCAATTAAAAAAAAACAGTGAACTATGAAAGAATCACGAAGAGAAAATAACTTACCTAATAATTAAAAATAAAAAACGAATTAAATAAATATACACTTTTTAAATTAATTTGATTACTGGTAATGTAATGTTAAAAATGTGAATGTTTATTTTTTTACTTAATATAGATTATTTTATTAACAGGCTTAATTTAAAATCATATTTTATTAAGTGTACTTTTAAAACAAATATTTTCGTCCTTTTCAATGATCACTCTTTATAATCTGAAGCACAGATTCGCACTAGTCGGCACATGTATTGTAAGGTTTATAAGCTAGGGGTTATGTTGCGCGTCGCCTTTATAACAAATCGAGATGGATAAACTAAATAAAAATGTTATTAACCTGTAGACTGCCAGAGATACATAGATACAGAGATACTTACAGAGATAAAACTGCAATAAGGGGTAATTTTTGTTGAGATTGATAATTTTAATCTAATATATACCTTCCTACTCCCGCTAATGCCGCTATACCTACTCATTGTACTTTAGCTGTTCATTCATTCTGTTAAACATTCATATTGTTAAAAAATGTATATGCGATAGATTCCTATTATTGGAGCATTGGAGATACTTATGTATTTGTATTAGGTGTTTTGTGTATTTGCAACTCTTTCGTTCTGTTGGCGTCTTTATATAAAATAAATAAAAATAAAATACCTTATAAAAAATATCGTCATATATGATTTGTATAAATGCAAACGCCGTCAACTCCTAACGCGATGATTTTGAAAAAAATAAACTTGTAAAACGACAACACCAGTTGGAGATGACGGCGTTTGCACGAAATCATACTTTTTCAAATAAAATTACGAAGGATTAAGTGAGGTTTACATTATATCG
Source organism: Agapetus fuscipes (assembly GCA_951799405.1). Lineage (NCBI taxonomy): Eukaryota > Metazoa > Arthropoda > Insecta > Trichoptera > Glossosomatidae > Agapetus > Agapetus fuscipes. Next base: position 11,157,217 of record OX637363.1, on the reverse strand, counting down.
CACACAGCAAATGATTTGTTACACTGCGCAGAATGAAATTCAATCATTATCTCAAAAATCATAAATTTTGGAGATGACGGCGTTTGCAGTTATACGACTCATATGATATCGAATCAAGGAAATAACACGTTTTAAAACGTTTGATCCTTGACTCATAGGTTGGTATGCGGCTGACCACCCATGCTGTAGAAAATGGTTTCATATTTGCCAATGTCATTCCTATTTCAAGATAAAGGCCGGCAAGAGTTATAGGGTGTATGGCTATTTGAAATTTTGATTTTTATATTGTAAGTCCACATGCGGCATGTTTAAGCGCGAACTTATACGAATCTGCTTGTGGAAATGCATATAATGTGAATCCTTAATGTTAGATATTTTTATGTAAATAGCAAATGCATATAATTATTTAGGTAGGTAGATATATCATTTGTAGCTGATGACCTTCCCTGAAATAAGGGCGACTTTGGCAAAGTGAACATTTTTTTACATTATAGGTGGTCAGCCTTATACCAACATATAAGTCAAATATAAACAATTATAAATGAATCTCCCGTACACTTTACGTTTTGTTTGTTTGTCACATTTATGCTACATGACGATGTATATGTATTAATTGCTTGTATTCCTTCACTGATAGGTTGGTATGCGGCTGACCACCCATACTGTAAAAAATGGTTCACTTTGCCAATGTCACCCCTGCTTCAGGGAAGGTCGGCACGAGTTGCAGGGCTTATGTTCATTTGAGATTGGGTTTTTTATATTGTAGGTCCACATGCGGCATGTGTAAGCGCGAAATTATGCGTGTCTGCTTGTGGGAATGCATTTAATATGAATCTCAAATGATACATATCTTTGCAGCTTAGATTTAGATTTAAGACGATGAAACATTTCTACACCAACGAAAACGGATTTTTTTACGGCGGTAGACAAAGGGTTAAATTAGATAATAAGTATATGTATGCTAAAATATAATCGTTTATTTTAACCATAAGTTTTTTATGTCTCAACTAACCCACAATTCAGACAAAAAACAACCATAGGCTGTTTTCAAAGGTTACTGTTAAATCTTTGAATTTAAAACAATCAAGTTTTGTATGCAAACTTATTTAAAAGGTGATCACATCTTTAGGTGTATTTTTTTTAAGTTTTTTCCAGTGATATAAAATACCAAAATTCAAGGAAAGGCGGCAAGAGTTGCAGAGTACTACAATGATTTGTTTGGTGATACACCTCACAGTTCTCAAGCAAGACCCAGTTGCTGTAAAGTACCTATAGCTGGATGTAATGTAACTATAAGCAACAAACGCAGATGATTTTTTAATATTTTCATCCAGCCCGCTAGCCACTGGGTCTTGCTTACAAAATTGGCGCAGAATTACCATGAATGAGCGTGCAGAGGGATCTATGCGAGCCCGGTCGATAGCTCAGTTGGTAGAGTGCTTGCATTCCATGCCGTGAGCTCGGATTCGAATCCCGCCGAGGGTGTCGGAAATGATTTCCCGTTTCGGTGTTTATTTCAAACCCTAAAATAAAATACCGGCAAAGCTTACTCAGCCTTCACAAGGAGTACCAGCCCCCTCGGGAGATGGGAAACCCCCACTTAAAATGAAGTGACATTCAGCATTTGTAAGCGCGAACTACACGTGTTTGTTTGTGGGCATGCATTTGAGAGTCTTAAATGTTAATATATCTCTGCAACTTAGATTATAGATAGATCATTATAGTTTTTTGAAAAACTATGAGAGATAGAAAGTGCCATCTGTGAAAATATGATCGAACTAACTATTTTTAGTTTGGTTAACAATATTAATGATTACGAAAATATTATTTTGAAATTACAATTTTACTTACAAAAAATTTTGGACGTATAATGAATAATTTTGTGTTGGCAACAGAATCACAATTTAATTTAGTTTCAATAGATTCACACAGATGGCACTATTTCCAAAATATTTCCCGTTTTTATTTACGCACATAATTAGGTAATTTGATAACTTATTAAATAGTAAATTATGTATGTGTTTTTTTTACAAAAGATAAAATGAAATTATTTTATTATCAGATATATTGACGGTATGCTATCCCTAAATACATTAAATTCACTTTATTTCCGGTAGGTACTTAGTACGATTTTTTTTAATGTAGGATTTTTTAAGGAAATTTTATGAATTACTGGATAAAGAATTTAAATTCCACAAAATAAGTTTTTAAACACGTTAGATAACACACTGCAGCTGTACGTTTCCATGGTAATCAAATAAAAAATCCATCAATAAAATTCAGCTGTCAAATTTTTTGCCGCATTTTTATTCACATCTTTTTTTGAGGGAAGCCATGATTAATTCTCACTTTAATTACACTAACACTGAATTTTAATTAATATCACACTATGCGGAATACCGGCTCCATTAATATTTACAGCCTTAAAGGCTTTACGAGCTCGGTGTTATGACATCTGACCGACCCGCCGTCCGCCATTTTTTCTTGTGAAAATAATATCACACCCTCTGGGTTCTGCGCAGAAACCATTTCAAAGCCCACTGCGCATAGATGAAATAGTGGATGAAAAACTTCTTCTTCTTTTTTGTAATGGCGATAGCCTACGAAGAATGGGTGCGCCAGAGTAAAATTTATTTAATTTATTTTATTTTCGTAAGTCAGGTACAAATTTTTCACATTTTGCGCCCGTTGGATAGGCAATTTACCCCGTTTCGGATTTATATTATTAGACCGGTCCGTAGTTCAGTGGTAGCACTTTGGATTCTGAACGGAAGGTTGTGGGTTCGAATCCAGGCGGAGCACAAAAAAATTACCATTTATATTTTCAAATTTGCTCTTCGCTGGGTTGAAAAATTCATACAACTTTACCAATTACCGGTCACCAAAGGTCCATCCAGCCTTACAGCAACTGGGTCTTGCTTGAGAATTGGCGCTTTGTAGAGACGACGAACAAGCTCGTAAAAAGGTCGATTGTTCAATTGGTAGAATGCTTGCATTCCATGCCGAGAGCAAGGGTTCGATCTCAAGGTTTACTCAGACTTCACAAAAAATGAGAACCAGCCCCCCCGGGAGCTGGGAAACCCCCACTTCAACTGAAAGTGATTGGTGTGAGGCCGGCCCCCTTACCCGTAAAAATTAAAAGGTCCCGAATCGCCACATGCGACCCCTTAGGGGATAACGTAGGCAAAAAGTTACACTATATGTGTAGCTTAGTTGCGTTAGTTGCGTAGATTCTGAAATAAAGTATTTAAAAAAACAGCAATATAACGTGTCTAAACTTTTATTTATTCTTGTAATCTTTGATGCATGATATGTATTGATTTGTTAACATTTTTTTAAAATTATTATTTTATTATAAGTGTATGTAATATTCCTATTATTCAATATATTCTAATTTGAGTTTGATATGTTTTTTGAAGTCAATCATACTTATATTTTTTCTACCACAGTCAAAGCATTTTTTTGTTAACATTATTTAAATATTTAAAAACATTTACCTAAGTATATAATATTATGATTTTCTATTTTTTTTTTCATATAAGTATGTAATAATATATAATTTATTTAATCACATATTGGACAAAATCTTATACAATTGATAAGCTAAAAAAATATTTCAAGCAATAAAATTAGTAATTAATTGCATAATATAGAGTATCCGCAAATTTCATTGATGAAAAAATTGTAACGGCACTTGGCCGTAAGGCTGAGGAAAAAGAATTACAAAATTTTGTTATTCAGAGTGAAAATAAGAGAAGAGTATGTATGAAAAAGGTGATGAATATTGAGGAAATGAAAGTGGTTTGTAAGGACAGAAAAAAGTGGAGGCGCATCTGCGGAGGTACCGGCCACCCCTAGTGGAACGGCGGCAGGATACAGTAACAGTAACAGTTCTTGTACCCTATTAGGTACTTCTGTAATTTTTCTGTAGAGAAAAAAACCTAATTGTAATTTGTAAACTATATCCGATTGCAAACGAGATTTTTTTTTCAAAACTTACAAAAATCCTAGTAATTTTGCCTTTTTCTGTTGTTTTAGAAAAAATCACGGAAAGATAGGATTTGACATGATTATTAAGAGCCTGTTGCACCAATCTCAATTTGATTGACACATCCAGGCCCGGATTAAGGGCGGTTCAAGTGGTACAACCGAACCAGGGCCCCCACACTCAGAGGGCCCCCACAGGGCCAACAAAACTCTTATAATATTTTTTAGTGTTGATCTGTTAACACAGTGAAAGTCCATTTTTATAAATATTTAAAAATATAAATGGTAAAACATTGTTTTAATTCACTATATTCAAATATTCAGCATAAACAAATAAAATAAAGTGAATTAAAACAATGTTTTACCATTTATATTTTTAAATATTTATAAAACTCTTATGAATTTTCACAGTGTTAATACACAAACAATACAAAATATAAACTCTTATATTTTTATCAGTGCCCAGGTCTTTCCGGACATTTGTGACCAAAGGGGTCCCCGATGACAGGCTTAATAGAAATTAGTTTACAAGCATTACAACAAAATATCTTTAGGGTGTAAGTCTTATGAGGCATACGCCACCAAGGGGCCCCCCAAAAGCTAAAAAATATGGTACAGAAAAAACTTCAACGTACTTTTTTTTCGGAAAAGATATGCATCTTTGAGGTTATGGAAAAGTAGGAGGGAGGGGGGGGGATTTTCATGGAGGGGAGGGGGGGTATAGGGGGCCCCGAGCTTTTCCCAGCACCAGGGCCCCCAGAGGGGTTAATCCGGGCCTGGACACATCAAATTTGATTGCTTAATTCCGGTAAGGACCTCGGTTAAATATTACCCGGAAGTGGGTAATAATTTGATGGAATTTGAACAGGAAACTTGATGTAGGTATATTAGCTGATTTACGTACGTGCAACCAAATTTTTGATTCGATGGGAGAAATCACACTTAATTTTGATTTTGTTTAATTGGAGTTTGGTGCAACAGGCCCTAAGTGTTCTTCTGTCAGCCATCCAAAAATCACGCATTGACCAACTCGCAACTCGTAATTGCAGCTCGCATGGGTTAAAAAAAAAACTCCCGTGAACTGTTCCTCAGTTTTACTTTTATTTTCACTGGGAATCAGTTTTACTCAGTTTTATGTTCACTGGGAAAATTATGAATGGTATTATTTCAGATACTTTCAGATAAAGAAAAGCACACTCGCAACCAACAAAAGTCACTCGCAATTTGCGAGCTAGCGAGTAGAATTTTGGAGTGTTGGACAGGACTGTTTTGACAGATTCGGCTGACAGTTATGTTCCATAGTATGCTTCAATGTCGTAAGTTAGTTTCGGCTTCACTTACATTATACATTAATGTTTAGAATACTTTAATAAACCAAAGGTACATTCATTCATAAATGTAATATGAATAATATATTTTTAACAATGATATGGGAGTGGCCTACCTCTTTATAGGCCCTGCGGGCGGTTGCTAGTAATACTAACTAATCGTAACTAATATAATAAGATTCGAATATAATATTTTGTTTGGTATAATATACTGTTAATTATGATTGAAAATGGACTCGGCCTTACAGCAACTGGGTTTTGCTTGAGAATGGGCGCTTTCTACAGCAACGACCAAGCTCGCAGAGGGCTCTTGAGGTGTGATACACACAAAAACAGCACTCACCAAATAAATCAGCCTAATTATTTTTTTTTAGCAGCTATTTTTTTATGTAAGGATACATCAAAATTGTTGCAAATTGAACATTTTTTGTGTCGTTTTCCAGCTGAATATAAGTTAGGCATTTGATTTTTATAACCAGTTGTTTGTTTTAAAGCTTTTGAATGGCATTGTAATTATTTCTAAGATATTGGAGCGGGGCTCGTCACTTTGGTAATTCTCGGTTTTAGGTCACTCAAACCGGAGTATTTTTTATAATAGTAAAAGTAATAGTTACCCAAAATATAACTAAACTTAAAAATACCGGACTTAAATAAGTAAATAAGCCTGTGACGTTTTTACGCCGAAAAATAATTGTAATTTGGAATTTAATGCCGAGTCTATAATCAAAGATTAAATGTGTGTTACCACAATAAATGTGTGTTACCACAATAAATATTTTTGATATCACAAACTTCTATAGAATTATCATAAAATTGTGCTAACATCGATCAATATGAACTTTTTAGTAATATTAATTTAACCTTATTCTAAATTTGATATGTTTTGATAACAACAATATATAGTGAGATTTTTAAATATATTTTAAAACAATATCTTACTAAGTTTTAAGGTATGTAAAGATACCTTATGTGAAAGTTTTTTTTAAATATATTTGATATGCCATTGTGGATATGTATATAATTTTATAAATATTGCATTATTTAATAGATAGTTTTTTTTATATTTTATATCACTACGGATGCCTTAAAACTACTGATATGTTTTTCATATTCTTGATCTTTTGATATGTCCTACGTCATGATATGTATAGATATTTTTTTCATCTTAATTGTAAATAAATTTTATAAGTTTGCCTTAAATTCTACATTTTTTAAATTACTTTAAAAAACGCATATGATAATTTTACAATAATAAAAATATGGTTGCAATGAAAAAAAAAAATTCACAGTTCCTAAAGTTGCCAACTGTATTAATGAATTTGTAAAACAATAAAATTGATTTAATTTTGTGGCATTAAGTACTTATAATAATACCACTTGCGTTTTTAATTTGGTGAGGTTTGAATTCCTTGACTTATACATTGGTATGTGGCTGACCACTCATACTGTAAAAAATGGTTCACTTTGCCAATGTCACCCCTGTTCCAGGGAAGTTCGGCAAAAGTTTCAGGGCTTATGTTCATTTGAGATTTGAATTTAATTTGCAAGTACACATTCAGCGTTTGTAAGCGCAAACTTACACGCTTTTGTTTGTGATGCATCTGAGAGCTTTGAATGAATATATCCTTGCAACTTAGATTATAGATTATTATTATAGATTATGGGTGGTCAGCCGCATACCAACCTATAAGTCAAGGAACATACACGACAAATTACATTTTTTTAAATCAATAAATAATAGCACCCATGGACATCAAAACTTAAAACAGAAAACAAATTCCAACTTAATAAACCCTAGCGGCCAACATTACAGATCAACCGCCATTTCTTTCTGTTCTTACATACTTCTTACATTTCCTCCAGAGTCCAGAGAGAGATGTTTTTTTATAAAAAGGAGAAACATTTATTTGTGTTTTTTATTCATTAGGCCATATTTTTTTAACAAATTAAACAAACCCACTCCCGTACCACAAATAAAATATTAAGCCATTGTAACAGACGTGAAGGTACCTTTTGTTTAATGACAAAAATAATTGAATCATAAAAATTACAGTAAAGATAAAATTTATAATATTACATCTAAGATATGTTTTTCGACAATCACAATATAATATACATTAGCTATTTTTTATTGCACATTTAATATGACTATATTTTCTACTGTTTATCCATATTTAGGTACTTCAATAATTCAACTCATTTCAATAAACATTAATATTTAAAATGTATATATTCTAAATATCCTTACACACATAAATTTATATTTTGATATGTTTTTAAATTTTTGAGTAATTTCACTCAAAATTTGGGTTAGTATGTTTTTATTTTAGATCTTTAAAATAAAGATTTTCATAAAACTTCTCTAGCTTTTGGTAACAATATATTTTTAACATTTTTAATACATATATATACTTTTTTCAACATGCAAAGCATGATTTTGTAAAACATAAATAATTTAAATAGATTCATTAAAAATAATCAAACATGTTTATTACTATAGGATTTGTAAATATTTTTTGTAAAATTTGATATGTTTTCGATTTATAGAATATTTCAACGTTTCAACAAAATTTTAGATCTTTTTTTTTAGATATAATTATATTGATTTAAAATCTTTTCATAAACATTTAATAAAGTTTTTCTTCAATTCCTCAATCATTTTACTCTTCGGTAGGTACTATTTATTTTCCATTCGACAAAATTAAAGGAAGTTGTAAAATAATTTATAAAATACTATAAAACAAAAAAATGGTTTTAATTTTAAAAAAATCCAGTTTCCTCGATTGGCTCCAGACGATGACTGGATAAAAGACGAAAGCCCTCGAGCGTCATGCTTTCGAATTCGAAAAAGCTATGAAAATCATTTGAAATTAAGTAAATATTATTTTCTGATTATTAAAATAAAATAAATAAAAACTTCTCAACTATAAAATGTTACAATTTTCAAAAATCTTATATATTTTTTAATAAGTTGCATTCGTTAGAAAAGCCTCTATGGCCTTTAAACTATTATAACCAAAAAATAATAATTTTACATTTTATGTAACATTTAAAATGAACAACAAAAGTAAAGATTAAGCAACATTGGGCGTGGTCAGTGCTTGGATGGGTAACCGCTCAGGTACACCGCGTGTCGTTGGCATCTTGGACCGGTCCGTAGTCCGTAGTGGCAACACTTCGGACTCGTAAATGGAAGGTTGTGGATTCGGATCCCGGCGGAGCACAAAAATATACCATTTATATTTCGAATGTGCTCTTCGCTGGGTTGAAAAATTCATAAAACCTTTACCAATGACCGGTCACCAAAGGTCCATCCAGCCTTACAGCAACTGGGTCTTGCTTGAGTATTGGCGCTTTGTAGCGACGACCAAGCTCGTACACCTCTGTGGCACTACAACAAGTGTCATAGACCCCTAGAGTCTTTAGAATCTAGGGAGTCTCCCGCACAGGATTTCTTAAAAAAAAAAACAAAAAAAGTCAATTTCGGTAGATAGACAAAATAAGAGTGTGGCGATGTCAAAAATGATCTTATTATCTATGCGTTCTAAATTTAAAAAAAATCTGAAACGTCACATTTGGTTCAAGATGGCGGCTGCCTTTTACTCTTTTTTGTTGTCGTCAAACAAACCTCTCATGGCGTCCAATGCCTCTTGCACGGACAAAGCGAACTTTCCGGTGTCGGTTTCTTCTGAAGAGTGGAAGGAGGAAAGGCAGAAGACGATGGAGTCGGTGTGAGGGTTGTAGCAGGCTCCGTAGCCTTCGGGGACGACGGGGCCGTATCCAATGTAACTGTCGGTGGAACAGGCAACCTGAAAATCAAAATTTTCCGTGAGGTTCGCTCATCAATGGACATAAAAATTTTTGCGCCGTATGGTCGTATTGCTAGAAAAAAAACAAAAAACAAATGGTGTTGGTTGCTAAAGACCGTAGCCCCATACAAGTGCGACGTTTGTCACCCGAAAAAAAGTTCCGTACCCGTAGTACGAGTTTTTTCACAATACTCGAAGTATTGAGTATTCGAGAAAGATGTATGTGAACTTATTTCGAAACTTTTTTTGCCAGAGGTGCATTACAAGTTCACATACATTTTTCTCGAATACTCAATACTTCCTGTGTTGTGAAAAAACTCGTACTACGGGTACTGTATTCAAACTTACGGCAAGTCTATTATTACAGCTTTTTTATAACAATTTTTTGTAGAAGTAAACGCTTTTACATTTTAAACTGTTATTTTAACGGACTTGACACAATAAAAAATGTCCTTCAACTATTTGACGTCACCCATCTTCTATAGGTATAAATAAAATCAAACGCAACTAAAAAACCGCAACTGAATTACACATAAAGTGTAATTTTATGCGTCGTTATCCCCGAAAGAGTCGCTTATGGCGAGTGAACCAATTTTGAGAAATATGAATGTTTGTCTTGATTCAACTTGCCTGACTCGTGGAAAGCTTGAACCTCATGGCGACCTTGTAGCTGTCGTCGTTGAACAGATCTGGCAGCTTCCCGTTGTACATCTCTCGAGCCATTTCTCTCAGGCCCAGCAGGTGGTTGTCTATTCCCTGTCCCAGGATGTTCTGTATCATTGTATCGGTCTGCTTCTTCACCGCCAACTCAAATAGCTCCATTTTCTTTTGTTCCTGAAAATATTGTAAAATATTATAATAAAGTAAAAGTGTAAAGAGGGATCCCTTTTAATGTGTTTATGTGGTTAGGATACTTTGACTGAAACACATTCATCATCGTCATCATCATCATTGGCACGACAACTCGGGGTCTTGGCCTCCCTCAGCAACCGCTGCCTGCGTTGTCTATCCAACGTCTTCCTCCTCCAGTCCCACATTCCCACTGCACGGCAATCCGCCACCACTCCATCCAGCTATCTTGAACGTGGTCTTCCCACTGTCCGGCGTCCCTCGGGGTTCGTCATCACAATCGTCTTCTCCAGGCTCCGATGGTCCATTCGCTGAATGTGCCCTAGCCAATGCAGTGTGTTGATCTTTATTGAGCGGACCACATCAGCGTCCTGGTACAGCTTATACAGTTCGGAGCTATATCTTCTTCGCCATGTTTCCGTCCTTTATTGGACCATAAATACGTCGAAGTATTTTCCTTTCGAAGACGTTGAGAGAGCATTGGTCACGCTTGGTCAGTATCCAGGTTTCGGAGGCATATTAAGGACGGAAACGCATTCAACAAATGGGAATAAAAGAGAGGATAGCAAACTTAAAGGTATTTGAAATGTAGATTCATTCCCGAAACCTTCGTATTCCTTTGTCTTATAGGATCTTTTGGATATTGGGGTTTGAAGTATGAAGTGGACTTACAGAGTAGAGCCTGAACTGTACCTTCCTGGTACCAATACACTTTTGCTATGTACCAAATAAAGGCAATTATAAACTGTCTACCGTCAGATGCGGTTAAGACCCTGGTGAGTGCGTTAGTAATGTCTCGGATGGATTATTGTTTAACGCTTTATAGTGGTCAGCCGAAGAAGCAGTTCAACCGCTTTCAATCTGTGTTGAATTCAGCAGCAAGACTCATATTCGGGATATCCAAATTCGCTCACATTACTCCGCTGTTTAAAAAACTACATTGGCTTCGTTTCCCGGAGTGGGTGGTCTACCGTGTTTGTCTGATGGTATATAAAGCCATCAATGCTTGGCTCCACCTTATCTGACTGACATGATTTCACCTGTTGAGATGGGTGTGAGGAGGCAGACACTCAGATCCATGGGCGATGGTGCAATCAATTTGGTTAAGCCGCGCCGTCAGATTTGTACAAATTTCGGAGACCGCGTTTTCTTCTTTCCGTGGTCCGGTGGACTGGAAAAGACTGCCGCCCGGAGTGAAGAATTCCAAATCTGTGGGTGTGTTTTGCGGAGCATTCAAGACACACCTTTTTAGAAAGTCTTATCCGTGATCGGAGATGTGACACACACAAAAACGGCGCTCTCTTATCATTTCGACTGCTCCAAGGAAGAAAAAAGTAACTCCGAAATTGAGGTTTTTGACTTATTTCCATTTCTGAAGGTAACAAATCATTATCTTCATTCCAAGATGACAGCCGTGTCTCTATCTCTTTTAAATTCGTTTATAAATGAATGTAAAAAACACTTTAGGCATTGTTCTCCATGGAATAAATAATATTCACTTGGCTCTCCTGCAAAACTATCTTTTTTGACTTAGTGCAGTCTTCCTTGGAGCAGTCGGTTTGTAATTAAAAATAAATTGGCCTGATATAATAATGATGATAATGCTTCATTACGATTTGTTCATGACCTTGTGAATGCTGGAGCTTGGAATGGAAAGTGGACTTACAGAGTAGAGGCTGAACTGCACCTTCCTGGCGGCCGGCTGGTCTCTGTCTGCACACATCGCCTCCGCCCAGCGCTGCGCCTCCATGCTGGCGGACCTGATGTTGTCCACGCGCCCCTCCAAGTACCGCCGCAAGGAGGCGGACTCGTATGTGGACACCAGGTGGCCGTACATGCTGGAACAGAGCACACCCACAATAATTCTTCAACACATACCATAGTCAACGACGTTACCATGTTGAAAGCACCGGTTCCCATAGATCACCGAAGTTAAGCAACATTGGGCGTGGACAGTACTTGGATGGGTAACCGCTCAGGTACACCGCGTGTCGTTGGCATCTTGAACCGGTCCGTAGTCCGTAGTGGCAACACTTCGGCCACGGAAACTTTAAAGCCAAACTACACCAGCTGGGTATCCCATCCATCTTATCGGCAGAGTGCCCTTGCGGCGCCAGCTCCCAGGACGTGCCTCATATATTATGGTACTGTGCATTGCGACACTCTGATCGGGTTGCGCTCCTTGCTGCAGTACGGCCGGCCATTGGCCTAGTCGGTTACGCAGACTTTGTTGCTACAAAATCAAATTTCTCCGCTTTTGAGCGATTTTGCGCTTCGTTTTGCCAAGCTGCATCCGCAGCGGATTCACAGTAATCCTGTCCTTCGACTTTTATTATTATTATTATTTCGTATTATGCATATCATTCTTCACGCTACTCGTGATCTAGCAACAATCCCACAAGGAGTGCCACTCGAGGTATGCTATTAGCTGCAGTAACATCGAACCATTTACTTTTAGAGTCATGGGCACGCCTCTGACCTAGAGGTTCTTGTTTTGTCTTGCCGTTGCTTTCACTTCACGGGAAGGCCTACCGTAACGCAACGGGCTGTAGAAATGTATGGCATTGTGATTGCGTTAGCCGTTTTTTATTTAGTAAATTACCAAATGGGAGTAGAAAAAAAAAAGTTATACAGTGAGATCCGAAAGTGTATTGTTATAGACAAAATTCTGTCGTCGCCCGGCCGGGTTGCTAGGGAAAATGCGTACACATATTTTGTTATTGCTTGCTAAGGACTCTAGTCCCATACAAGACTGGCCTTTGCTCGCCGAGAAGCAAGTTCCAAATTCTAAAATGTTCTGACCTCATTTCCAAATCAAATAAAAGCTTAAGACTTTTATTTTATGCTCCAATTATTATTTAAATATACTTTCACATGATTCAAGTGGACAGGGCAGTGGTTAACTTCTTATTTAGTGGTTAACTTCTTATTTAGTGGTTAACTTCTTATTTAGTGGCTAACTTCTTATTTAGTGGTTAACTTCTTATTTAGTGGTTAACTTCTTATTTAGTGGTTAACTTCTTATTTAGTGGTTAACTTCTTATTTAGTGGTTAACTTCTTATTTATTGGTTAACTAGTAAGTGCATAATGAGCTCTTAATTTCAAATTCGATTGTTTTCTGTCTTAGGTGACATTTCGCTGCCTTAGTTCTTGTTTTCCGTATACGCCATTGAGAAAATTTTACATGAGCAATGTTTGCATGTGTACTGGGACCAATGTGTCTTATGAAAACAATAAATTTATTTAAAAAATATTTAAAACAACTCTCACATTATCGAGTTTTACGGTTTTTCTTAGCTCAGATTGTGTAGAATTTGATTCATAAGACAACTGCATGAAAAAGTCATATTTGACAAGATTGGCGTATACGGTGAACAAGAACTGGGAGAGCGATTTGCCTGCCTTCAGCAAGCAATTTCAAAATACTAGTTAAATCTTCAGGTTTGCGATTTTTGAATGTTATTCGATCTTTTTTACAGTATTTTATTTATTTATTTTTTCATTTGACAGAAAGGAAATGATGCTCGGTATGAAATACACCGAGTTCTTCTATATTATTTCATTAGTACTCGGGTTTTAGCTACTACAGCGGGTGCATGTTACTTGTAAAGGAGCTTTCGACCGATTGAGTTTCTACTTGCGTTGCAGAAAGCAACGATGCCAAACCTATCTCACCATAGACTATATTAATTAATTAAGATAACTGGCACCTAATTTAATTTAAAGTCAGGCTTAAATCAGGTAACTTGCATCTAGTCTATGCCTGGAATCCGTATTCAACTAACCATTGACCTATGATATCTGTGGACTAGAAATTATTTTAAAGAAAATAGACAATATATTATATCTGTTTCAACTTACTTACGAAAATGGTCATTAATATTAAAGAGAACAAAAAAATTCACAGTCGCATTTCAATGTGTACAAAAAAACTCGAACAATGTAAAAATATTTTCTATAAAGGTGGCAGCATTGCCGCGTGCGTACTACGCCCGCACCAGTCCAAACATAGACGCATGCGGTATAAATCTTGTGATCGATAAAGTTGACGAATTTGAAAGAAAAAATGCATTATTTTAAGATATTATGTCGTGTGTACCTATGTTCGAAAAACAAAATGGAGAAAGCAAGAAAACATAAAATTTGACACGTAAAAACGATGTTTTATATGACTACACAACTGCAACGTTTGACAGGACTGAGACTAAAGTGGAATATGGTACTATGTATCAATGCAGTAAGTTAGTCTATGTTATATTACCTGTGGTTATTACTCAATGCAACTAACCACTTCGCTGCCTTAGTTCTTGTTTGTTGTCTAGACCAGTGGTTCCCAAACTATGGTACGCGTACCACCAGTGGTACGCGACGCTTCTTAAGGTGGTACGCAAGCAGCCATGGCCATAGGAAATACATAGTAAATAATAAGATAAACCGTTTTTCAATTTCGCGCTTAAAGTTAAGTACAACTGAGCCAAATATTTCCTCTTTTGTTTCGAACATGCAGCACCATTTTTCAGACTAAGACAGGCCTGTCCCGCCACGATTACAAAAATACTAATGTTGATCACCCCTGCACTAAGAGTATTGTATTTTTTTCTATAATAAATAAAAAAGTATAATGTTTTCATTAACAGTTGCAGTTTTTATTACTTTACCATTTGAATCTATTTTTTTAACTGTTGCACTTCAGTGGTACGCCACTGATTTATAATTTCATTAGTGGTACGCGAAATTAAACATTTGGGAACCACTGGTCTAGACCATTAAGCTAATTTTACATGAGCAATGTTTGCATGTGTACTGGACCAATGTGTCTGATGAAAACAGGAAATTGATTTAAAAAATACTTAAAACAACTCTCACATTATCGAGTTTTACGTTTTTTCTTATCTCAGATTGTTTGGAATTTGATTCTTAAGACAACTGCATTAAAAAGTCATATTTGACATAATTGGTCCATACGGCAAACAAGAACTGAGACACGAGCGACTTGCTGACAAATGATTTAAGCAGCTTACCACTAACATGTGCCCTAAACCACTTGTAAGATGTGTCTCCGCACAAAAATAAATAAATAATTGCGCATTTCGTGAAGTAATTTTAACGTGGCCATACTTTACTTCCCAGAGTCACGCGATTTCTAAGTGCACAAAAATAGCGTTATGAGAAATTCAAAGAAATTAGTATTTAAGACCCGAAAAGTTAAACGTTTCAAGGAAATATGTATGGTCAATAATTGGTCTAACTTTTATAGCCGCTATTGGGAAAAACTTTTTGAATATTTACTTTTAAAATGGAGTAAATATTTCTCATTCCCCGTAACGGATTCGTAAATGGAAGGTTGTGGGTTCGAATCCCGACAGAGCACAAAAAATATACCATTTATATTTCCAAATTTGCTCTTCGCTGGGTTGGAAAATTCATATACCTTTACCAAAGACCGGTCACCAAAAGGTCCATCCAGCCTTACAGCAACTGGGTATTCGTATTTGGTATTCACGTCCAAATGTTGGATGCAACTAATCCACTGATGCCCTTAGCAGTCCGTATATAAAGGTACAAAAGGGAAATTTAATAATAATCTATAATCTAAGTTGCAAAGATACATTACACTTAAGATTTATATTTGTCGTATTCCCACAAACAGACACGTTTATAAAGTTTGCGCTCAAACATGCCGACTGTGAACCTAAACCCAATCTCGAGCGAACATAAGCCCTGCAACTCTTGCCGAGCTTACCTGAAACAGGGGTGACATTGGAAAAGTGAACCATTTTGTACAGTATGGGCTCATTCTTGCATATTCCAGATAATTCGATATCTCGCTCATACCAGACCGCCGTTCTATGTACCTATGTACTACCATCATACTAGAGCCAGATTGTTCTACACGCTAGCGTACATGTTCAAGCGCGTGGGTACTTCAAATCCTTAGTTCGTAGCACTGTAATACATGGAGGAATCAAAAATGACCTTGAATTGATAAATACTAAATAGACTTTGCCATACCTGTAGTAGGCCAACTGCAGAGCCAGCTGGATGTAGGCGTCTGGGCTGACGCGGCAGGACTTGATGAAGTCCTTGCCGTAGCCCTTGTAGCGGTACACGTACAGATCCAAGTCCTCCACCAGCCTGGAAGACCAAAACTCATCAATAATCGGGAACATATGACTTACAGCTAATCTTCCAGCTTCCATACTAAGAGAAAAAACAAATGGGTATTTTCATTCAATCGGGATATTTTCATTTCTCGGTGTTGAGGCGCATGTTCGACTAGCCTATTTGGAACAGAAAAATGCTGGTTCGAATCTTGCGTCTAGCCCACTTGACCATAACTTCGACCCTGGTTCAACAGATGCCGTTACATGCACACAAGCTTCTGCTTTTGCTTGAAGACAGCTGGCCAGGCAAAATAGTTTGGTGAATTACATACCTTTTCACATATCTATGTAAATAATACATATTTATATATATATATATATATATATATATATGCTCCGCCGGGATTCGAACCCACAACCTTCCATTTACGAGTCAGAAGAGTTAACCACAAGACTACGGACCGGTCGTAAAAGGCCGAAACCTTTCATGCCCAAAATAAAAACATCACTGGGACCATCATGACGACATGACAAACATGACCAGGACCGGTCTGTAGTCCAGTGGTAACACTTCAGACTCGTAAATGGAAGGTTGTGGGTTCGAATCGCAACGGAGCACAAAAAATATACAACTTAAAATTTCAAATTTGCTCTTCGCTGGGTTAAAAAAAAATCATAAAACCTTTACCAAAGACCGGTCATCAAAAGGCCCATCCCATCTTACAACAACTGTGCCTTAACAAATAAACAAAGCGCCTTTGTAGTGACACACTGTCATAAAAGGCGCTGTACAAATTTTGAGGAAGGAAGAACTGGGTCTTGCTTGAGAATTGGCGCTTTCTACAGCGACGACCAAGCTCGCAGAGGGCTCTTGATACACACAAAAACAGCGCTCACCAAATTAATCAGCCTAATGTTTTTTTTAATCACCTGTCAAAGTCCCTCGCAGCATCGTCGATGGCATCATACAGCGAGGTGGTGAGGTTCCAATCCAGCCTCTCTGGTGGTGGCAGATGGGCCGGCGCGGCTCTAGGTGACGGAGGTCCGCGCTCCGCCTTGGCCAGGAGATCCTCCAGCAGCCTCACTACAACCACACCCTCAGCAGGAGAATGCTCGTAGCAGAGGCCGCAGGTGCCGTCGTTGGAGAAGATCAACTTGAAAAAATAAATATTAATTTCACCAAAAAGCCAACAGATGTCGCCCGTTCACTGTCCAACAGGAAACAATGTATTTTGTCTGTTGACTCCTCCTATTTAATTTTGTATTTCAACCAGACAACATGTCACATATTCAGTGCAATAAAAAGCTTACACAGGGAAAAAGTGAATTTTTATTCAACAACATCACATTCAACCAGTTGTACAGTCCACACCATTCAACATAAATATGGAAGAATTTCGCCCAAACATGCCAAAACTCTCAACAGATTGAGTACAAAATCTGTTTAACTGTCAGTGTGTTGCCCCGCAGTATATTTCAGAGCTTTGTAGGAGGGACTCAGTGGATGGTAAGCGGCTGGCATTAAGATCTGCAAGTGGTACTGATTCGAATAAATTAATACTTCCAAAACGATCCAATAAAGCAAATATTATACTTGGATCGTGCTTTTTGCACTGCCCAGTGCTGTGGAATACCCTACCCCGTGAGATTGCAAGTGCATTTATGTCGGGATCGAAGACATACGTTTGTTTCGGATATATTACAGTTGAATAGTGCCCTTGCAGTGATTTATCACAAAACGTCACTATGAATTTTGTCTTCTTATTATTATTACCTGGACAGTCTTGTCAAACCAGCGGTTGCCAGAGTTGAGTGAGCTACCTCCTCCATGAATGGTGTGATGCAGCATGCTGGTGTCATCTCTCTGAACCAACTGACCTCTGGAGAAGGCCGATCCCAGGGGCTCATCCAAGCAGATCACGCACAGGGAACCGGCTATTAGTTCCAGGATACGCCTGTTGGATTCATCTGGAAATATTGACAACAACATATTAAAAACATACCGAAGTAATATAGAAAAACGATCATGTCACTCCTCTACTGCAGCGACTTCACTGGCTGCGTGTCCCGGAGAGAGTGGAGTAAAAAGTGTGCCTTATGGTATTCAACTCTCTCAGAGGAGCGGCCTCGTCTAATTTGACTGAACTGTCTGAAATTGAAGAGATTTTTGGTAAGCAATGCACCTTTCCCTCAGAAAAAAGTGATGCTATCAACAGACTGAAAATGCTACCTTGACAGAGCAGAACGGGCTTTGGGGATAGGGCGTTTGGCTCAGCGGGACCGTTGTGCTGGAACCAGCTACCTCTGAAGCTGAGGACGGAGACGGGTAAAGAAAGTTTCAAGAACGAGTTGAAGACGTACATGTTTTTTTAAGAAGCAAGTTTAGGCGCCCTTGAGGTGGCTGGAGCCACTAAACGGCACCCAAAAGAGAAAAATTATCTTTAATAATAATAATAGAGTATCCTGGGCATTGTTTTTCCGGATTCTGACCTTGGTGAATGGATTCATATTTGTGATAAATTTGTAAAGTAACACATTTGAGATTTGATGGAACAGTTCAATTTTGGAATGACTGCTGTCGACAATCTGTCGATACACGTACGGGTGTTGGTCGGTTTCATGACCCAGCAAAAAAGCGCTTACCAATAATTGTTGCAGAATTGCGCAAAGGCTAACTGGCTAATGCTGTAGTTCCACTTTTGGCGGTAAATTCTAATGATGGAATTGCTTGCCAGTCACCTTGACAGAGTAGATCTCTATTCCTAGCCCACGTGTCTCTGTCGCTCGCGGTGAGTAGGCCCACTTTAGGCACGCCTCTCAATCCTGGAGCCTCGCTGAGCACTGCCAACAGCTGATCAGTAAGCTCTTGTTCTGTTAGACGACCACGGTCTGCAGCCTTGACAGCGACGCAGTAAAACTGTAACAAAGAATTTCACGTTCTGTGACAAACAAGTTGGTTAAATAATGAATTGTTTTCGTGGTTTTTCGGGTTAGACCATGGTCTACATGCAGCTTTTTTATCCACCATTTATAGACCATGGTTTAACCCGAAAAATGACAAAAAAACAATTCATTAAATAATACCGACCATGAAAGTGTTAGTGAAAGTGTAAAACTTTTTTTAAGTAAGTTAAACGTTAGAATACCTTGACAATTTATTGAATAAGCCTTAGGAAAGTAGGACTTCAAATTTCTTCTAAAGGTAATGGTAAGGCTGGTCACAGCGAAGGTCGACAGGCAGCTTATTCCAGGCAACTGGCCCAGCTACCCCAACGCTCTTGTCCGCAAAATTACAAGTATTTGCTCTTATTTGATCCTGTTGACAGCGGCAGTGGTTGCCTTGTAGCGACGTCAGCAGGACATAGTTCAGCGAGACATGGGGGTGTCGTACCGTTTAAGGCCTTGTGGACTGTGAGACATAGCTTGAACTGTACCCTCTCATGGACCCTCAGATAGTACAGCTCTGTGATGTGGCAGTAGTTACCTTTTTTGGTATATCATCCAGGCAGCAGCGTTGAAGACCATCTGTAGACGATCAAAAAGCTTCTGGGGTAGCCCTGTGTAAAGAAGACGGTAGAACTGTTCCATGTCATCGTGTCCAACATTTCTCACCTGATTTCTGCACGCAACGATGATGTGCTCATCATGTGAAGTGTCTGGCAGTGGTCGAGGCAGAGTGACCAGCCTGTCTCTGCCAATGCCAGGCTCTCTGCACGTGGTGAGGAGTCGGTAGAATTGCGCCATGCACATGGGTTGGCCTTTCTCTCGAGAAGTGCACTTTTCCACTTCCAGTTCGCCTCTGAAAAAAAACATGGAATATTTAAAATCCACAACTTATTATTTTGTTTTGCAATCAAGGTTATCAACGAATAATGATAGAGTCAAATGGAAACAAGAAAACTATGTATATATTATGTGTTCTGAGAGATGTCTGGAGTCCATATTATGAGAGAAACAATCACTTTTTCCCTTTTATGTGGTTTTTTAGTCTATTCCTGGGTCTTTGATTTGCACTTTTTTACACTTTAGGCACTTTTCTACTCTATGGTCGCTTTTTCCCCATTTCCTGTTTCCCTATTTCCAGTTCCCCCATAACCCGGTCGCCATTTGTCATAAAGCGTCATTTTTCCCTTGTGGTCACATGTCAGTTGAATTCACCTTCGAAAATTTGAGTGAATTAACAATATTCCTGGGCAAAAACATTTAAAAAAGAGTGTTATTTTACCATCTTGTGTCCCTGTGAACAATTAAAAACTAAAACAGGCGAAATTGTGGTGTTTAAAAGTGTATAAGCTTGGCATACCTACAAAAATATAATGTATTTTTGTGGGTATGCCACGCATTTACGAAAAACGTTTTTCGTTATTTTAACAGAGTTTTTACTTTAGATAACATCAAAATCAGTGTTATGAGTTGTGATAACAAAAAAGGGCCACCTCCCGCCGAAATCTCACAGGATTCAGGTGATGTGGATGCATTGAGGTATATATACTAGAGACGTAACGTTGCTCGAAACACGTAGCACCCTGTAGTAAGTCAAAAGTCGTACTCGAGAAAAACCCGATTTTGAGGCTCGTCAGTCTCACGCAGACTTACACAGCGAACGGACGTGACAGGTGGTAATACATATTGCCATAAATGTCTAAATATTGTGATTGAAGTTTTCAAACACCATTGTTTGTGAACTTGATCAATTATACAACATGCACAAATGAAAAAAACACAACATACTAGCACAGATTAATTATTAAAACAATTTATTTTTGAAAAAAATAAGTTTTTCTTAAATATATTTTAATTAATGTTACACATTTGACACCGACAATAAGGTTGTATACTGCCGGGTTGCTGGTTGAAGACTTGCTCATATTATTTTTAAAAGTAAAGGACTAAAGTTACATTTCATTTTAATCTGACATTCATTTTTAATAGTATTACTGTAGGGGAATTTTATATCAGAGAATTATGACATCCAGCCCTTTTTGTCGTGTTTGAAGTCTGCCATGTGTTTGCTAAAATTATTGCTATCTCGTTTTAACCTGAGAGTACAGTGCGCGTTATTCGATGCAGAAGCTGGATAAAAACTGATTGTCTCCTTGCATCTGCATTAAAACGTTTCCAACGGACTTCGGCTTGACATTTTTTCCTGATTGTATGATGGTTGCGACTCTATAGTATATATCTCAATGTGTGGATGTAAAAATGCGGATATGACACTTCGGAATCAGGTTCACCGCCGCGGCGTCAGAAACGGCTTAGGGTTGTCTTGGACCCAAGGATAGATTATCTGGTTTCCCAGAGGGAGCCACTTAATGCTATACCAGACGAGTCCTTCGCCCGAAATGGACTCTCAAATAAAGGAAATGACCGAATCCGGAGTTATAGAGGCAGCGGAGTCATCTCCCAGCTTCTTATCAAAAATGTTCCTAACACTCAAATCGGACGATTCCCCGAGAATGATTTTCAACCAAAATCGTTAAAACTTCTTCCTAGACCCGGCTCCGTTCGAACTCATAAGCCACTACAAAGTGTCAGAGTTTCTTATCAAAAATGTTCCTAACACTCAAATCGGACGATTCCCCGAGAATGATTTTCAACCAAAATCGTTAAAACTTCTTCCTAGACCCGGCTCCGTTCAAACTCATAAGCCACTACAAAGTGTCAGAGTTTCTTATCAAAAATGTTCCTAACACTCAAATCGGACGATTCCCCGAGAATAATTTTCAACCTGAAATCGTTAAAACTTCTTCCTAGACCCGGCTCCGTTCAAACTCATAGCCACTACAAAGTGTCAGAGTTTCTGCAGCCAAACGATTGGTTGTCGAAAATAGACCTATCGCAAGCTTACTTTCATCTCCCAATAGCACATCGGAGATTTTTGCGACTGGTCTATCGAGGAGAATTACTTCAGATGACAAGTCTGCCCTTTGGCCTTTCATCTGCCCCCAGAATGTTTGCAACCCTCACAAATTGGGTAGCCCAACTACTTTCTGCTGCGACGAGATATCCGGACAATCGTTTATCTCGACGACTTCCTCCTTGCGAACCAATCCAAGGACGATCTTTGTCGACAATCGCATCTTTGGCCTTTCATCTGCCTCCAGAATGTTTTCAACCCTCACAAATTGGGTAGCCCAACTACTTACTGCTGCGACGAGATATCCGGACAATCGTTTATCTCGACGACTTCCTCCTTGCGAACCAATCCAAGGACGATCTTTGTCGGCAATCGCATCTTTGGCCTTTCATCTGCCCCCAGAGTGTTTTCAACCCTCACAAATTGGGTAGCCCAACTACTTACTGCTGCGACGAGATATCCGGACAATCGTTTATCTCGACGACTTCCTCCTTGCGAACCAATCCAAGGACGATCTTTGTCGGCAATCGCATCTTTGGCCTTTCATCTGCCCCCAGAATGTTTGCAACCCTCACAAATTGGGTAGCCCAACTACTTACTGCTGCGACGAGATATCCGGACAATCGTTTATCTCGACGACTTCCTCCTTGCGAACCAATCCAAGGACGATCTTCGTCGGCAATCGCATCTAGCAGTAGATATCCTACAATCTCTGGGGTGGTATGTAAATCTCCAGAAGTCAGTGCTCTTCCCCACTCAACAATTAGAGTACTTGGGAATCGTTTGGGACACGCATAACAATTGCAAATTCCTTTCTTACCGGAAGCAAGAGGCATTGTGCCACTCACTTCGAGCAATACTGACTTCTCGAAAATGGTCCTTAAAACTGGCGGAAAGTCTCCTAGGAAGACTAAACTTTGCCAGCTTCATGGTCGCCTCCACTGCAGACAATTGCAGATAGCGAGCAGGCCACTGAAGCACCTGTCACCAAGAAGGTCTTTCTTGCCGGAAGCAAGAGGCATTGTGCCACTCACTTCGAGCAATACTGACTTCTCGAAAATGGTCCTTAAAACTGGCGGAAAGTCTCCTAGGAAGACTAAACTTTGCCAGCTTCATGGTCGCCTCCACTGCAGACAATTGCAGATAGCGAGCAGGCCACTGAAGCACCTGTCACCAAGAAGGTCTTTC
Source organism: Agapetus fuscipes (assembly GCA_951799405.1). Lineage (NCBI taxonomy): Eukaryota > Metazoa > Arthropoda > Insecta > Trichoptera > Glossosomatidae > Agapetus > Agapetus fuscipes. Next base: position 11,134,094 of record OX637363.1, on the reverse strand, counting down.
TTACCGGAAGAAAGAGGCATTGTGCCACTCACTTCGAGCAATACTGACTTCTCGAAAATGGTCCTTAAAACTGGTGGAAAGTCTCCTAGGAAGACTAAACTTTGCCAGCTTCATGGTCGCCTCCACTGCAGACAATTGCAGATAGCGAGCAGGCCACTGAAGCACCTGTCACCAAGAAGGTCATGACAAATGACCGAGGACAGCTTACAAGTAATAGAGTGGGGGATAGGGAATGCGAACGAATCAAGTTCCATCCACAGGGAAACCTGCGAACGTTTCTTGACAACAGATGCGTCAGACTAAGCTTGGGGAGCAACTCTGGACGACTTGATGCTGTCAGGACAGTGGACCGTTCAAACAAAAGAAGCGGCACTCCAAACGAAAAGAGTTGTTCGCTGTTTTCACAACCCTGCAACGCACAGCGCACGACCTTTCTGGCTCCGAAATTCTGGTACAATCAGACAACAAGACAGTAGTCGCCTACATCCGCAAGGAAGGGGGCACCAGATCCAAAACACTCCTAAATCTTACCCGAGATCTGTTGACTCTGGCAGGCCAATGGGAAATCTCGCTAACAGCGCAGTACCTACCGGGAAGATACAACGGAGACGCGGATCACCTATCAAGAGGAAGATCCCCTCCAGAGTGGCATCTTTTATCAACAGCAACGAAGGCCATTTTCAATCATTTCGGAGTACCAGATATAGACCTGTTCGCATCCACGATGGCACACATGAGTTCAACTTACGTATCCAGAGACTCCACAGACTCATGCGCAATCTTTCAAAACGCGGAAGAGAAAAGACTGCTCCTGTCAGGATGGAGAGCTTCCACACTCAACACATATAAACCTGCTTGGCAAAGATGGTTCCGCTGGATACTGGCGGAAAATACCCATCCCAACACATCATCTCCTAATCAATTGGCAAGGTATCTAGCGCAACTGTTCATAAACAAAAAACTGTCATACAGGACTATACTGGTACACAAGTCAGCCATCGTAACCTTCTGCAACCCAATGATGGAAAAGAATCTCAGCTCAGATTTCCTAGTGAAACATACATTAAAAGCCATAGCAATGGTAAGGATTAACCCTCCTAAGTCCCCTGTGTGGAATCCGCAGATAGTGAAAGACTGGCTAGTCAGGAACACTCCTCGTTCAGATTCTCTCTATGAAGTTGCGTGTAGAACAGCAATCTTACTTCTGTTATCCTCAGGAAGAAGAGTACACGATCTGACCTTGCTAAATATCACAGAAGGAAACATTCTAGACGAAGGCACATCAATTGTGTTAATTCCATTTGTTGGATCAAAAACAGATACACTTCTGGAATCCAAGGAACACAACGTCAACCCAGTCTTTTGGATAAGGAAGCTGATTGAACTATCACGCGAAAGGAGATCAGGACAAAATATTTAACCTGTTCATCAGCACCCGAGGACAAGTGAAGGCAGCTGCAAGAACAATCATAGGAGGATGGGTAAAGAACACGCTAAGATCAGCAGGAGTAGAGGCCACTCCCGGCAGCACACGTTCAGCGGTCGCATCACTTAATTGGCTGGAGAACTACCCAATAGAAAACACTTTCAGAAAATACTATCAGAAAGAGATGTTGAAACATACAGCTCCAGAAGATCCCTCCCTATTTCAACCAGTTAATATCAAATAAAGACGTCCCCGGTCACCAGGAGATAATAGACAGATCTCTCATAATATGGACTCCAGACATCTCTCAGAACACATAATGGGGGAGTTTTACCTACCATTAAAACTCTTATTATGTTTCTATAGATGTCTGGAGTCCAGGTAACCCCTACCTGGTGTATTATGAGCTTTATGACAAATGGCGACCGGGTTATGGGGGAACTGGAAATAGGGAAACAGGAAATGGGGAAAAAGCGACCATAGAGTAGAAAAGTGCCTAAAGTGTAAAAAAGTGCAAATCAAAGACCCAGGAATAGACTAAAAAACCACATAAAAGGGAAAAAGTGATTGTTTCTCTCATAATATGGACTCCAGACATCTATAGAAACATAATAAGAGTTTTAATGGTAGGTAAAACTCCCCCATTATGTATATGAGGATGTTTTATTTTTCTACGTGATACGATAGCGCCATTTTTGTGTGTGTCACACCTCAAGGGCCCAACAAATAATAAATGTGACACATATAGAACACTATATGTGTAGCTTAGTTGCGTTTTTCGTTGCGTAGTGGAACATTGTCCGACGTCCGACAGGAGATAAGGATGAGGAAAAATATGGAGTTGTTACCTGTTCAGCATTTCCTTGTGCTCCACTATGCCATCTACCATCCTGGCAGCGAACCTGGCCACATCTTGAACTGCTGTGAAGTGACGTGGAGGGAACACCATTCCAGGGTTGGAGTTGATTGGCAGAGGGAGACGGACGTTCATGTACATGTCATTCAACCAGTATTCGTAAGCCTGGAAATTGGAAAATGGAAACTGGAAAATCAATGTATGTCGATAATATAAATTGTGAAGATTATATCGACTACAGCATCATTAATCGAATACAGAATTCAAGGTAATTTTTCTGGAAGTGTAGCCTTGAAGGAACTCCATCTATATTAAAAGGGCCTGTTGCACCAACCGTCATTGATTGACACATCAAATTTGATTGCCTAATTCTGGTACTGACCTCGGTTAAATATTTCTCGAAAGTATTATACGGGAACTCATTCCTTCTGAGAGCTTTGGGATTGTACAATGAAACAGTTGGTGAATTGGACATTTTTTATCTGTCAACCAACACTTTCAAAAAGTTGGCGACAGCCAAACTTTGCCCTTAAATCTTGATCGATAAAGGTTGGTATGCGGCTGACCCCCCATGCTGTAGAAAATGGTTCACTATGCCAATGTCACACCTGTTTCAAGGAAGGACGGCAAGAGTTGCAGGGTGTATATCCCTTTGAAGATTGGGTTTTTATATTGTAGGTTCACATGCGTCGTGTGTAAGCGCGAACTTGTACCTGTTTGCTTGTGAGAATGCATATAATGTGAATCTCTAATGTAACATATCTTTGCAACTTAGATTAAATTAGATTAGATCGTAGACATGGGTGAAACGTCCGAAAGCTCCAGCTTCCACACACCACGGTAACAGATCCCGGAAAACATCACTCCAGCATCATCAGCCGGCAGTGTAAACCTAAAATTCTTATTAAATACCAGCAGGTCCTTACCCAGTTGTCCAACTTGTCCTTTCTTGTCTGCAGCGCCGCCTGCAGCCTGGGTCCTGGTCCTGCAGGGCCTGCCAGAGACCTGGCCAGTCCTGCTGCAGAGGCCTGCCTGCCGCTGGTGAGGAGAGGCTCCAGGACTTCCACGTAGCGGGCCAGGGTCTGCTCCAGCGGGGGCAGGGGGAGCTTGGGAAGAGAAGTGCCCTGCAGAGCAAGAATAATGGGATTATCTATTTGGTTAGTGATGTTTTTCTTTTTGGCATAAAAGGTTTCGACTTGTTAGGATCGATCCGTAGTCTAGTGGTTAACACTTCTGACTTGTAAAAGGAAGATTGTGTTCGAATCCCGGCGGAGCACATATATATAAATACATATTTTTAAATAGATTTGAGAAGATGAATGCAATTTATCAACCTATTTTGCCTGGTCAGCTGTATCCATGCGAAAGCAGAAGCTTGTGTGCATGCAATGGTAACTGTTGAACCAGGGTCAAAGTTATGATCAAATGACCCGGCGGGGATCGAACCAACGTTTTTCTATTCCAAACACACTAGAAAGATCAGCCTACTTGGCCCCCTCGGCCATAACACCGACATGCGACCCCTTTGGGATAACGCAGGCAAGAAGTCTCACTATATATGTAGATTAGTTTGCGTTATTTTTAATTGCGTATCTGCCAACAAAACGGATCAACTCACTCACCAAAATAACACAGTTTTTAAAATATACCAACATTATATGTACGGATAAGCAGATAAATTCAAATTTCAGAGTGATGAGATTGAGGAGATTGTGAAAGAATGGGATATATACAAAGTGAGCGTAAAAAAAGAAGATGCATGAAAAAGGTGATGGATATGAATGAACTGAAAGAGGTATATAAGGATAGAAAAAAATGGAGGCAGCTCTGCAGAGGCTCTGGCCACCCCTAGCGGAATGGCGACAGAGTTACAGTTACAGTTACACCGACAAAAAACTAACAACCATTTGATGGTAACGCTAACGAGTTAAAGGAAAACTTGAACAGTCATTTTCCTTCAAACGGTTACGTTTTTATTATACGAATACCTAATCGTTAATTCGTTATCGACTCCTTCACCTAAGCAATGAAAGGTGTACATCACATAAAAAAAGAAATAACCAGGCAGAGAAAATTGAACGGCACAGAAGAGAAAGAAGCAACTAAGTGCATTTATGAATAAATTCATTTATAATGTAGAGAAAAAATAATACAATAAAAAAGAGAATAAAAGACCGGTCCGTAGTCCGGTGGCAACACTCCGGACTCGTAAATGGGAGGTTGTGGGTTCGAATCCCGGCAGAGCACAAAAAATATGCCATTTAGATTTTTAAATATGCTCTAATCTAATCTAATCTAATCTAAGCTGCAAAGATATATATCATTTAAGATGTCTATAAAATGCATTCCCACAAGCAGACATGGATAATTTCGCGCTAACACATGCCGCATGTGGACCTACATTATAAAAACCCAATCTCAAATGAACATAAGCCCTGCAACTCTTGCCGTCCTTCCCTGAAAATGGGGTGACATTGGCAAAGTGAACCATTTTTTACAGTATGGGTGGTCGGCCGCATACCAACCTATAAGTCAAGGAACATAATACAAGGAACAAAGAATAGAATAAATATTGGGACAGCCCTCTGTATATATGTGATAACGCACACTGACGGCACACGCATCTGACCGGTCCGTAGTCCAGATGGCAACATTTCGGACTCGTAACTGGAAGGTCGTGGGTTCGAATCCCGGCGGAGCATAAAAATATACCATTTATATTTTCAAATTGGCTCTTCGCTGGGTTGAAAAATTCATAAAACCTTTACCAAAGATTGGTCATCAAAAGGTCCATCCAGCCTTACAACAACTGGGTCTTGCTTGAGAATTGGCGCTTTCTACAGCGACGACCAAGCTCGCAGAGGGCTCTTGAGGTGTGATACACACAAAAATAGCGCTCACCAAATAAAGCAGTCTAATTTTTTTTTTTTAACGCAATTAATCTGCGCATGCTCAAACCCTCCTCGTACCCGTTCTGTATGTATGTGTCAGAAGGACCCACAGCACATGGCCGCTAATACAAAGCTTTATATTTTCTCAAGTGGCGGAAGGCCTTCCTGTGACTTCTCAAATGAACCTCGAATGAACATAAGCACTACAACTTTTGCCGGCCTTCCCTGAAACAGGAGTGACATGTTGCAAAGTGAACCATTTATTTCAGTTTGGGTGGTCAGCCTCATATCAACCTGTAAGTCAAGGAATTCCAAATTAAATTTTGTTACTTGGTCACATTTTCTTCTATGTCGTCAATATGTGTGTTTTCCTTTAAATAATGGATGTATAAAGTAAACAGATGTGCTCACATTTATAAAATGCATTAGCTCATCTAATCTAATCTAAGTTGCAAATATATGTAACATTAAAGATTCACATTATATGCATTTTCACAAGCAGACACGTACAACATGCCGCATGTGGATTTACATTATAAAAACCCGAATCTCAAATGAACATACACCCTGCACCTCTTGCCAACCTTCCCTGAAACAGGGGTGACATTGGCAAAGAGAACCGTTTTTTTACAGTATGATTGGTCAGCCTCATACCAACCTATAAGTCAAGGAATACGTTCATTCTCATATTCTCCTTTATACCGCACTCATTCAAAACCCAGTTATATCAGACCCTATATTTTACCGTACATAATTAAATTAGTTCGCTTTCATTAATTGTCCATGTCTCACTTCCATACATCAGAGTCGGCGACAATATTCTATTGTGTACCGCCAGTCTCATATTCTTGTAGAGCCTGTTCCCTTAGTACGAGTGTCAAAACTTGAGAAAAGTAAAGTTTACGGAAAGTATTAAAGAGTGATTTCCACCAAAATCTGCCGTTTTGGTTTGTTTGAACTTGATTTTCTTCATCACTGTAACTCTTTTGCTAAGACTATTAAGGGTGCGACCATGCAGGTGCAGTAAGACCATGCAGAGGGTGTATGTCCATTTGAGATTTGGTTTCTATGTTGTAGGTTCACATGAGACATGTGCAAGCGCGAACTTGTACGTGTCTGGTTGTGACAATGCATGTAATGTGAATCTCCAATGTAACATATCTTTGCAACTTAGATTAGATTAGAATTTCACAAATTGAAGCTAAGGATTGATTATAATACCGGCCCTATACGTCACATTATTACTTCATAATCTTGAAAATACAAACATTAAAAATTACCTTTAGTTACCAAAATAATCACTTATGTAGTCATTTACTTTTTATTGCAAAAACGTTATGAAAAAAACGATAAAAAAATACAAATAAACGACCAGTTTTTCAGCACCTTAAATTTTAGATATGAAAACGTTTAAAATTAATTAAATTAATTATTCTACGCGCTTCTAGGTATATGTTATCATTTAACAAAACTAAAATAAACTAATTTAGGTTTGCATAATCTTAGACGCAACAATATTTTTTCTGACAGTTCATTAACCTCTGCATCAAAATTGTTATTAATTCTAAAAATAAAAAAATTAAAAAAATTCTGTAGACAAGTTGTTATTAACTCTTTTTTTATTATAATTAATATTAATTAAATAAAACACAGTTTAAATTCACTTTTATATTCTTTTAACTTTGTCCAACTTTAAAAATTAATATAATTGTCAAAATGTCAAACGACCGTAATTCTAACTTACACCTAACAATTAATTTATTATTATTTGATGGATTTATTTTTGTTTACATGAAGAATATTTTCCCTATCTTTTCATGTATTTTTTTAACAGCATTACTCAAGTTTTAAACGCGTCAGTTTTTTTAAAATGTCTTCCAATATACGATATCCGTGACTGTGAGGTCCCTAAAATTTGACAATAGCTAAAAGTAGTGACGTCGGACGGCCGACTTGCTAGGACAAAGACTTATATTCTATTATTGACTGCCAAGGCTTCTAAATACATCAACCGTTGACTTATGCCCGTAGATAAAAATTCTAATCTAAGATGTTTGTGCAAGAAACTTTTGTTTTTGTTTTTTTTTTTTTTCGTGGATCGTAGAAGTACAATTTTGAAAACTTGATACCTGTTTCCAAAAAGAGCATCATAATCTGGAATCTAAGGTAAGATTTTGAAAAATAATGATATACTCTTGTACAATGGACTCCTAAAACTTGAGTAATGTTAAGTTGACGGCAATTATTATTAAAGAGTGATTTCCCCCAAAATCTGCCGTTTTTGTTTGTTTGAATTTGATTTTCTTCATCACTGTAACTCTTTTACTAAGACCGTAAAGTGTAGGAAACAAAAACGTCAGATTTTGTGAGAAATCACTCTTGAATATTTTCCGTAAACTGTACTTTTCTCAAGTTTTGCAACTCGTACTAAGGGTACAGATTGCTAGAAAAAAGGTAAACTTATAGACTTTTTAAAGTTTGTGTATTCACACAGTGAAAATTCATTTTTATAAATAATTATAAAAAAATATAAAAAAACACAGAGTTTTATTTTCACAAATTGAGTATTTAATACCACCTCAAGTACTTTCGACTTATTCACGTCATTATCAAGAGGATACTTATATTTTGTTATTGCTGGTTGTTGACCCTAATCACATAGACCTGTGACGTTTGCCTGTCGAGGAATAATCTGATCTAATCTTATCTAAGTTGCGAAGATACGTAACATTGGGGATTCACATTATATGCATTCTCATAAGCAGACACGTACAAGTTCGCGCTTGCGCATGCCGCATGTGAACCTACAACATAATAACCCAAATCTCAAACGAGCATACACCCTGCAACTCTTGCCGACTTTTCCTGAAACAGGGGTGAAAGTAAACCCTTTTCTACAGCAGGGTGGTCAGCCACGTATCATGACCTTTTCCATACATTTTTAATATCTCATTCTTTCCCAATTTCACAGACGTTTTCAAGTTTCCCTTTTCCTTTTTTCCCCTTTTCTTTCTGTGTGCGAATCATCTGTCTGAAAAAAATGATTTTTTTTTTCCACCGGGAATTCAACTTACAACATGCCGCTTACGATTCCGTAGCGTTAACCACTAGATTTTAGCCCGTTCTGATTTTATCGCCTTCTAACAAATACATAGTTGTAAGGGGGTCAGTGTATAAATGGAACACTTACCGTTTGTATTGGAAAGGTCGTGTGGTATAAGTATTCTAACTTTTACAAGTATACTCTATGGTTGCAAATCAGAGGCCTATCACCCTTAAAAAACGCAACTTTGCTACACATATAGTGTTACTTCTTGCCTGTGCTACCCCCGAAGGAAATTTGAATTCAGATTCGGGAACGGAAGGTTGTTGGTTCGAATCCCGGCGGAGCACAAAAAATATACCTACCATTTATATTCAAAAATTTGCTCTTCATTGGGTTTAAAAATTCATACACCTTTACCAATGACCGGTCATCAAAAGGTCCATCCAGTATTACAGCAACTGGGGCTTTCTTGAAAATTGCCGCTTTGTAACGACGACCGAGCACCTAAAAAGTCCATTCGATAGCTCAGTTGGTAGAATTATTGCATTCCAGGCCGAGAGCAAGGGTTCGATTCCAAGGTTTACTCAGCCTTCACAATAAATGAGAACCAGTCCCCCCGGGAGCTGGGAAATCACCCACTTCAACTGAAATTGGTTGGTGTAAGAATGACCCTCTTACCCGTAAAAATAAATAGGTCCCGAATCGCCACATGCAACCCCTTCAGGGATAACGCAGGCAAGAAGTTACACACATAGAACACTATATGTGTAGCTTCGTTGCGTAGTTATGGTTTTGTTACAGTTAAAGCCGTGTAAGCTCTTTTAAAAATCAATCATGATTACTGTAAGTCAAATATGATTACTGTAAGTCAAATCAATTAATCTTAAACTCTGATAAATGTTACACAATAACTTTTACAAGAAAACATCTTTCGATTCATTACAGTTATAGATTGAATGATAAAATGGTTGAAAGGGTTACTAGAATCAAAGACCTGGGCGTAATTCTCGACTCCAGGCTCCAATTTAATCTCCATGTAGATTACATTTCATCTAAAGCTTTTAAAAGGCTTGGCCTTATTCTACGTCTATCTAAACCGTTGAAATAGGCCTCCAAAATCTTGTTCTTTGCATTTGTTCGGAGTATTTTGGAGTTTGGAAGTGTGGTCTGGAACCCGCAGTATACAGTTGACATTGACCGAATTGAGAAATAACAAAAGACATTCATGAAATCCTTAGACTTTCGGACAGGAAACAATTACACAGATTATAATACTTCAACTGATCGGCATGGTCTATGGTTTTTAGACGCAATTTTTCTGTACAAAATAATTAACAATCATATAAACTCATCGCTTCTTTTAGAAAACGTCTTACTGAAAGTCCCTCGAATATCCTCTCGTCACAAACAAACATTCCACATTCCTATCTGCAGTACCAACTACGCAAATAATTCATTTTTTCTACTCCCATTTGGTAATTTACTAATTACAAAACGGCTAACGCAATCACAATGCCATACATTTCTACACCCGTTGCGTAATGTAACATTACGCAACCGGTAACCGTGTTGAAATGAAAATGTGCGCATGCGCATTGTCAGAATTGGAACCATTTTTTACTTACAAATGTCAACATTGTATGAGGGTATGAAGACCTGTCAATCCAAGATGGCCGCAAGCGATCAGCTGATTAGGCTTCATACAATATTACTGATATTTGGTAGGTAGGAATTACCGTGGTGATGAGACTTTCAGCCCTCTTCAGATGAAAATAAATATATTTTATGTGTAGAGTCAAATAAAAATTGTTAATAGTGTTAAAATTTATCAAATTTATTTATCGGAATGCTCCAAATAAAGCTTTTCTTTTTTTCAAAGGAAACTAAAAGGCTTGAAAGGAGAACAATACAAAAATTTTCACCGCAAAAAATAAACAAACTCAAAAAGCTACTTGGTTAATAGGTGGGTATGAGGTTGATCACCTATGCTGTACAAACTTGGTTCACCCGCCAATACAACTGCAGGGCATATGTTTATTTGAGTTTTGGGTTTGAATGTTTAAGCTTATATGCAGGGTGTAAAAGCGTGACCTTATATGTTTCGGCTTGTGGGCATGAATTAAATATGAAACCTAAATATAATTTATCTTTACAACTTAGGTTAGATTAGATAATCGAACGTTTTGACAAAGGTAAGGTTTTAATTACTTCAAATGGACGAGTACATTATAATGACTATTGTTCACTATTTTGTTAATTTTTTCACGGTCGTAGAAAAAGTATTGTATGCCACTGCACGTAATTAGCCTTTGTTACACTCGTGCTTTCTATTGTGCCATTCGGCTGCGCCTCATGGCACAACTAGCACTCGTGTTACAAAGACTATCATTACTAGGCAGTGGCATAAATAACTATTTCAGACGCGCAACTCCACATTATAACACAAATCTTTCAGATGTCGACATTTTCTCAAATTTCCTACATTCGTTTCGAAATATGGTGAGAGAAATATGCTTTTAAAGAATAATCCGGTAACTATTTTTAATAACTTGTTCTTTATCCCCTTTCTTTTATGATATTATTTTACTTTCATTTCAATTTTAGTTTTATTGTCTTTACCTTGTAATTCTAATAACTGTAATATTCCTATGGATCTCAAGGTCTACATTTATTTAATTTTTATCAACATTATAATTGTAGTATGACTGTTTGCTTCCTAAATAAAAAAAAAATAAAAAAAAAATACATTTTTATTCCATTTTCGTCTTATTCTTGCCATATATTTTACATCTAACAACATTCTAGCACTTGCTTGTACAACGTTTTTAAACACCTGCCACGTCCTTGTACTGTACCTACCCCTGTATTGATCGCAGCCCAGGTGGTTTGCCACCCCATTGCCCTACATCGCGAGCAAATGTAACCTCTGCATGTATGTGGATACTGTAACTCTGCCGCCACTCCGCTAGGGGTGGCCGATATATAAACAAAACAAATATAGGGGTGGATCTATAATCTAAGTTGCAAGGATATATTCATTCAAAGCTCTCAGATGTATGCCCACAAACAAACACGTGTAGTTCGCACTTACAAATGCTGATTGTGTACTTACAAATAAAATCCAAACTCAAATGAACATAAGCCCTGCAACTCTTGCCGACATTCCCTGAAACAGGGGTGACATTGGCAAAGTGAACCATTTTTTACAGTATGGGTGGTCAGCGTCATACCAACCTATAAGTCAAGGAATACGAGTAAGAAAACAACAAAACCTTAAAAATAAATGTAAACAAAAAAATGACAAAAATTTCTTATGCAAAAAATGTAGCAAACTAATAAACCAACATTACAAATCAGCATTGCAGATTAGCCGCCACTTCTTCCTGTCCTTGCATACTTCTTTCATTTCATCCAGAGTCATAACCTTTTTCATACAAGCTCTTCTTTTATTGTGACTCTGGATATCCCATTCACTCGCTATTTCGAAAATTTGGTCCATCCATACCTTTCTCGGTCTTCCTCTTCCACGACATCCATCAATTCTTGCAGCATACACTTTCTTCGTCAGTCTTTCCTCATTTATTCTCTCCAAATGTCCAAACCATCTAAGTATACTTCTTTTAATCTTTACTTTCACACTTTCTCTTACACCACATTCCTCTCTAACAAAATCATTCCTCACCCATGGCGGATACATGGAGCAATTTAAAAATACCCTTACTGGTGACACTCCGCTCCCCCAGTTCTTGTTTACCGTATACGCCAATCTTGTCAAATATGACTTTTTCATGCAGTTGTCTTATGAATCAAATTGTACACAATCTGAGCTAAGAAAAACTGTGAAACTCGATAAAGTGTGAGTTATTTTGAATATTTTTTAAATCAATTTCCTGTTTTCATAAGACACATTGGTCCAGTACACATGCAAACATTGCTCATGTAAAATTTTCTCAATTGCGTTTACGACAAACAAGAACTAAGGCAGCGAGTCTCAACACTCAACATGCAACAAACATTCGTGTATGGAAGTGAAGCGTGGACAGTGGAAGTGGTAGTGAAATAAATATGGGGGATAATGTTGCACTTTTTTTTTTAATTCTGTGTGGAAGACTCCCTAGATTTCAGAGACTGTAGTAGTGCTATTCTTAGACATTTGGGTTGTCCGTTGAGTTTAAGCTTTGACAAATTAATGATGCCTGGGCTGGAAGTCTCATCACCACGGTCATTCTCAACTTACGAATTTTGGTAAGATTTCTATGAAGAGTAATCAGCTGTTAATTTGCGGCCATCTTGGATTGACAGGTCTTCATAAAATGCATCATTAGTTTGTCAAAGCGTGGGCTTAATGGACGACTAAAATGTCTAAGAATAGCCCCGTTAATACTTTTTTTTTTAATGTTGTTCATTGGAGGCTTGTGTGTAACTGACTAATACGTAGAATTAAAGTACTCGTATACTTATCTATGCAACTGACTATGGAATGAAACGTTTTCTTCGGAATTTCTCGTATAACATCGCAAACCAATAAGAGACAGTTTTTAATCCGATTTGTAATCCGTTTAATATCCGAAATTACGAATGAATGGAATATCCAGAGTCATAATAAAAGAAGAGCTTGTATGAAGAAGGTTATGACTCTTGAGGAAATGAAAGAAGTATGCAAGGATAGAAAGAAATGGCGGTTGATCTGTGATGTTGGCGGCTAGGGTTTATTAAAGTGAAATTGGTTTTATGATTTAGTTTTTTATGTCCATGTATATATTGTTATTTTTATTCTTTGATTTAAAAAATGTAATTTGTCATGTATGTTCCTTGACTTATAGGTTGTTATGCGGCTGACCACCCATAAAATACAAATTGGTTCACTTTGCCAATGTCACCCCTGTTTCAGGGAAGGACGGCAAGAGTTGCAAGGCTTATGTTCATTTGAGTTTGGGTTTTTATATTGTAGGTCCACATGCGGCATGTGTTAGCGCGAAATTATACATATCTGCTTGTGGGAATGCATTTAGTATAAATCTTAAATGATATATATCTTTGCAGCTTAGATAAGATTAGATTAGATTTTAGAAAATGCCCAATGGCGTACCCTCTTGATACCAATTGATCCCCTCTCTTAAAAACGAGGAAGACTTGGTTGAATGTTTTTACTTTCGTTTTTATTTTTCTCTTTTGTTTATTTTTTTTTACAATTGCAGTTAGAGACAGAATCGGTCTTCGGGCCAACAAGCCGACAAACATTGTGACAACTACATCCCTTTTTATTATAATAAAACACATAAAATTTTAACAATAAATTCGGACCGGCCGGTGTCTAGCCGAACGCCGGCCAATCAGCGTGTAGGGTGAATGTAGTGACGTACCTAATCTAATCTAATCTAATCTAAGCTGCAAAGATATATATCATTTAAGATTTATATTAAATGCATTCCCACAAGCAGACATGTATAATTTCGCGCTAACACATACCGCATGTGGACCTACAATATAAAAATCCAATCTCAAATGAACATAAGCTCTGCAACTCTTGCCGTCCTTCCCTGAAACAGGGGTAACATTGGCAAAGGGAACTACATTCCAAATAAACATTGATCCCAATAATCACAATATTAAGATATCTTACTCACATCTGCTCCATCATATCCTTTCTCTTGGCCGTCTTCCGTTGTGCTCAGCCATTTTTTTGGCAACGAGAATAACGACTCCTTCCATCCTGAAAACAAAAATAGAAAAATATGAGGAAATTCCATTCTACTTGAAAAAAAAATTTTTTTTTGTACTTCTTCTTCTTTTTGTGCCACTTCTCGATGATCATGGCTATTTCGACTTTAGATGCTGCGGCTCGAAACAGGGACTTGGTGCTTCTGCCGAACCACTGTCGCAGGTTTTTCAGCCACGATGTCCTTCGGCGCCCCTGAGATCTTCTCCCCTCAATCTTACCCTGAATGATAAGATGAAGGAGACGGTACTTCTCATTTCTCATAATGTGACCGAAGTACATCAGTTTTCTCTGTTTCGTGGTAGGCAGGAGCTCCTTTGTAGCGCGCATTCGTTGAAGGACTTCTTCTTTCTTTTTGTACTAATGCACCGTAATATGGACCCGATTGCGTGGCTTGTTTATGTGTGTGTGTGTGTGTCCGCCTCTAGTATAGTCTACTGTGTGTTTGAATGTGTGCATGTGCCCAGGCACGTAGTTGTTGGTATGTGTAAATAGAAAAGTAAGGGACAATACAGAGGTGTGTGGAGAGGTTCACTATAGAAGGGTCTGGAATATGCGAGAGGCGTCCGTTTAGACGTATATATTTGACAGTAATTGTGAGAGAGAAAGTGTCGATTAAAACATTGAACCGTGTAGTCGATAAGCCAGAGCTAGAAATCAGTACATTATGAAAAATAAATCTTGAAAATAAATTATAGTTAAGAACCCAACTAAAATTATAACACTTATGTATATAGCATCGGAAAAAATTGAATATTTGACATTATTAAAAAAAAACATGTGTTGTACTATTAAGTCTAGCTTTGTACCCTGCAACCGGATATTGCCGTCGTGTGGTGGACTTCCGGCCGATTGGCGACGCCGTCATTTCCAGCTTCCGGTAAATTGGAAATCGATGAGTCGAAAATTTTTTTTTCACCTCCGCGAATCCAGCACCTCAATCAATATTTAATAAATCTCATCTTTATCACAATCTTCACACATATTTATCCAGCCATTGTTTTCCTATTTTAGAAACTACTTCATTAGCCATAATTTAATTTATGAAGAACTTGGAAAAATTGTTCCTATCACAGAGCAGCAGAAACTAACTTACTGCATTGATACATACCATCGACCACTTTTGTCTCAGTCCTGTCAAACGTTGCAGTGGTGTCTAATCTAATCTAATCTAATCTAAGTTGCAAAGATATGTTACATTGGAGATTCACATTACATGCATTCTCACAACCAGACACGTACAAGTTCGCGCTTGCACATGCCTCATGTGAACCTACAACATAAAAAAACCAAATCTCAAATGGACATACACCCTGCAACTCTTGCCGTCCTTCCCTGAGACAGGGGTGACATTGGCAAAGTGAACCATTTTTACAGCATGGGTGGTCAGCCGCATACCAACCTATAAGTCAAGGAACACACACACACGACAAATTACATTTTTACATTTAGACATACAAAACATGTTTTTACATATCAAATTTTATGTTTTCTTGCTTTCTCCATTTTGTGTTTTGACACCCAATTACAACGCATGTCATAATGTCTTATATAATGCATTTTTCCTTTAAAATTAGTAAATTTTATCAATCACAAGATTTATACCGCATGCGTCTATGTTCGGACTGCTCCGGGCATAGTACGCACGCGGCAATACTGCCACCTTTCTAGAAACATTTTTACATCGGCCCGAGTTTTTTTGTACACATGGAAATGCAACTGTGAAGTTCTTTGTTCTCTTTCTTACTAATGACCATTTTCGTAAGTGAGTTGAAAGAGATAGATAATGTTTATTTTCGTTAAAATCATATCTAGCCCACAGATATCATTTGTCGATGGTTCCTATCTACGAATGAGAACTGCCAGATTTAATTTAAGAACTATTTTACAATACTTACCAAGAACTGGTACGGATGATAGGTTTTCGAATTTCAATTTGGAGCTCTTTTGAAAAATACCTACCTACATAGATGTGCAGATGAGAAATGTCAAATTTTAATGTAAAATTCAATTTAAGCTCCTTAAATATTTTTCTCAGAAATTCTTATTCATGAACGAACAACTTTTTTACGAGACCAGTAAACTTTCAACATAATTCTCAGAGCTCTATTTTCAAAGCGTAACAAAGTTCCAGAAACTATACAAAACTTTTCACACTTAAAACACCTGAATGGAGGATTTTCTCGCAGCGAATTTGCAAAGATTCGCTTTAGAAATTTTAGAACTCGACGAACAATGCAGTAGAGGCGCTGTAAAAGGGAAAACTAGATAAGGGATGAACGCGGAAGAGATAAAGTGGAATGAAGCAATAAAAGAACCGAAAACGAGATGGAAGGGAAGCCAGGCTGTCGACAGAGAAGATGGATTATCAACTGAAGAAAACGAATCGAAGAGAAAACACAGATAGAGATTTTGTACACTTGAGAATTGGAGAGAATTGCTTCAATTTCGTGTTGTGTAAAAAAAGGTGACTTTATAAATTGGAAAAAACGTAAGCTTGGCAAATGGAAACGTCACCACAGACCACAGTAATTCTTACTTACAGAATATCGCTAATATTTCTACGAAGAGTAATCAGCTGTTTAATTGCGGCCATCTTGGATTGGCAGGCCTTCATACAAATATTACCGATATTCGGTAGGTAAGAATTACCGTGGTGATGAGACTTCCAGCTATCCATAATCTATGATCTAGCTGCATTTAAATAGTAAAATTCAAGATTAAAATTTAATGCATGTCCACAGGGAGACACGTGTCTTTGGAACTTATATTCTATAGTTTTTTTAATATATTCTAAATTGAACTAAGATCATCACACTTCACGCTGAAGAAGCCCATCGTAGACATGGACGAAAAGTCCGGAAGCTCCAGCTCCCATAGACCACGGCAATAGATCTCGGAAAACATCACTCCTGAACTAAGATACCTAATTTTTTTATTTTTTATAACGGCTTCATTCGATAGATAAATAAAAAGCTTTATTTGATATAGGTACACCGAGAATTTTTATTTTAAAATACTATTTTTTTATTCCCATTTAGGAATATATATTTTTTAAAGTATCAGGGATTTACCTTTTCATTAGCTTGCAACATTTCGCACGCTTAATAATAAAGAGCAATAACTCAAAAAACATGAATGTTGGGAAATCACGTTTGAAGTTCAGACAACCAGTACAACTTGTATGGGATGAAAAAGGCGGCCGATGTTTTATCTCGGTCATATTCGTCCAAATTGAACGGCTGCCGCATTCTACCTATTCTTCTCGCATTGTTCTTGCGTTTTATTCTCAGTGGTTTTATTACAAAATCTCGATTTTCCCAATTTTCGAGTTATTTCTCTTTATTATTAAACGTGCGATTTATTGTTTTTCTCAACCACCCTTTTTCATATTCTTCTTGTTCCTTTCGCGATGGCGTTTTTACCAAACACTCGTATAAGCTGCTTTATTGCTGATGCAGCATTTCTCCTTTCAAAAATAAATCGAATCTTACAAAACATGACCAAAAAAAACTAAAGAATAAAGTTGGAAATCTTCTGGGATCTTTTATTCCTTTTTCGAAATAAGCTTTTTATCTTTATTATCCACATCCAGTATACCAGTATTGTCTAGAAATGGAAAAGGGAAAGATTCTGAGAAATCCCATTTCAGCTATCTGTCAATCCACGAAAAAATACCTAATATGATAAATCCAAGTCAAGTTACATGAAATATTTAACATCCCTAGGTGGAATTACGTCACTGCTGTCAAATTCAAATTTGGAATATTCTTATTTTGAAATGTCTAACAGTGAAATATTTAAACATACCACTAGTGATGTGTAATTTTTTTTTAATTTCTAATCTTTTTCGTGATGTGTCTCTACAGAAAAATGCTTCGGATCTCTTGGCGTGATCGAGTCACCAATCAAGAAGTCCTCCAACGAATGCGCACTACAAAGGAGCTCCTGCCAACCATTAAGCAAAGAAAGCTTATGTACTTCGGTCACATAATGAGAAGTGAGAAATACCGTCTCCTTCATCTTATCATATAGGGTAAGATTGAGGGGAGAAGATCTCAGGGACGCCGAAGAACATCTAATCTAATCTAAGCTGCAAAGATATATATCATTTAAGATTTATATTAAATGCATTCCCACAAGCAGATATGTATAATTTCGCGTTAACACATGCCGCATGTGGACCTACAATTTAAAAACCCCATCTCAAATGAACATAAGCCTTGCAACTCTTGCCGTCCTTCTCTGAAACAGGGGTGACATTGGCAAAGTGAACCATTTTTTACAGTATGGGTGGTCAGCCGCATAACAACCTATAAGTCAAGGAACAAGGAATCGTGGCTGAAAAACCTGCCACAGTGGTTCGGCAGAAGCACCAAGTCCCTGTTTCGAGCCGCAGCATCTAAAGTCAAAATAGCCATGATGATCGCCGATCTTCGATAGAAGTGGCACAAAGAGAAGAAGATATTACGTTCTAACACAGTTTTGGATGCCGACCTCCGAAATATTTAAGAGATAAAGAAACTTTGTATGGATAGGAGACTAGCGTCTCTAGCGGTCAGATTTTAAAGTAATCCGGCCGTGTGATGAGGTTTATTTTCGTAACTATTTCAATGTTCCGCCCTCATTCCTAAGCTGTTGGCACCCAATAGCAGAATGTATCTAAGCATTTATTTAGGCCCTAGCAACTCATCTGGGTGGTGAGGTCACACACTTTTTATCTCTGTCATTTGTGCAGACTCCAGCACAGCCACAAAAATATTCTGCGACCCCAAAGTACCGATTTTTCTAATCTAGTTGTAGACATAAGACAGCCTTGTTTTTTTTTTATAGACTCGTACAAATCCTCACACAAAGACAGGGTGGTAATGAGAACTAGGGTTGTGTAAGAGGGGACGAGATGTTGGCGTGTCTACGAACCATGTTCGCGGGGAGCACAAAAGCAACATCGGTCATTCTTAACGCTCGTTTTGCTTCGCTTTTACTCCGGAACGAGACGATCGTTAGCAAAGAAAATCCCAACGACGCGGACGTACTGCAAAAAGATCTTGAGCTTTATTTTCCCCATTTCTCCGATAAAACTACTCTTTTTTCTAGTGCGATTTGTTAAAGTTTAGACTTTGGCATTTAATTGACCATTGACTTATCTATTTTGTTTTTTTTTTTAACGATACAAAGAAGAAGTCTGAAACTTGTAGAATGAGTTTAAAATTGTAAAATGTATCAAAGTCGGATGAATGAAGTGGGATGGGCAATGAGAGAGAATGAATGAGGAAAGAGTGGTAACGAAAATTCTATCTCAAATAGACGTAGCGATCTAATCTAATCTAATTTTAGTTGCAGAGATATGTAACATTGGGGATTCACATTACATGCATTTTCACAACTAGACAGGTACAAGTTCGCGCTTGCACATGCCGCATGTAATCCTACAACATAAAACCAAATCTCAAATGGACATACACCCTGCAGCTCTTGCCGTCCTTCCCTGAAACAGGGGTGACATTGGCAAAGTGAACCATTTTTACAGCATGGGTGGTCAGCTGCATACCAATCTTTAAGTCAAGGAACTTACGCAACAATTTACTTTTCTGAAATAAACAAATAACGTAAAAAAAGTAATCGCGAACTTACACGTGTCTGTTTGTGTGCATGCATTTGATATGAGTTTTGAATGTTTATTTATCTTTGCTACTTAGATTTTAGATTATATACGAGTAGCATTGAAAAATGTATCATCTATATTTTAATAGAAGGTATGTATGGTTAATCTGTGAATAAAAAAATCATTAATCTCCTTGGTAAAATCTGTACGTTCTCTAGTACTTTGTAAATAAAACGTTGATTAATCAGATTAAATCTTTATTAAGCATGTTCATAAATTTTACAACCACAAAATTCATAATTAGTAACATAGTATGTCGTTGGTATCATCGACTTATGATATCTGTGGACTAGGAATTATTTAACGAAAATCAAGAAGACTCCAGTGGGCCGGACATGTAGCACGTGCAGAGGACTCCAGGATCATCAGAACTGTCTTGGATGGTGCCTGCTCAGGTGTTAGACCACTCGGACGTCCCAGGATGCGGTGGACAGACAACGTTGAAGCCGACGCCGAAGTTCTGGGAGTGAGGGGACCATGGAGGGAAGCAGCACAAGACAGAGAGTCCTGGAGGATTGTGGTGCGGGAGGCCCTGAGCTTTCAAGGCTTATGAGCCGAAGAAAGTAAAGTAAAGTAAAATAGACATTGTAATACATATATATCTGTTTCAACTTACTTACGAAAATGGTCATTAGTAAAAAAGAGAACAAAGAACTTCACAGTTGCATTTCCATGCGTACAAAAAACCCCGTCGAACGTAAAAATGTTCCTAGAATTTTGGTGCTATTGCGAATGATATAATGGCTGCCAGTTGACAGAATATAACGCGTTATAAATATTGTGATCCCTAAAATTGATGAATTCAAAGGAAAAAGGCATTATTTTAAGATATTATGGCATGTATTATAATTGGGTGTCGAAACACAAAATGGATTTGAACAAACTGGCCTTATTTCGTATGACTACACCACTGCACTGTTTGACAGGACTGAGACAAATCGACTGCTCCAAGGAAGAAGAAAGTAACTCCGAAATTTAGGTATTTGACTTATTTCCATTTCTGATGGTAACAAATCATTATCTTCATTCCAAAATGACAGCCGTGTCTCTATCTCTTTTAAATTCGTTAATAAATTAATGTAATAAATAGCTTAAGCATTGTTCACCATGGAATAAATAACATTCAATTGGCGCTCCTGCAAAACTATCTTTTTGACTTAGTGTTGTCTTCCTTGGAGCAGTCGAAATGTGGGCTATAGTATGCAGTAAGTAAGTTTCTGCTCCTCTATGGTTGGTATCGTTTTTCATGCATAACGTTTCCCATCCCTACTTTTACCGCGCAAGCCACCTGGCAGAGTTCACAAACACTACCTAAATAAATTTCAAATAAAGAATCACGCTTCAGACGAGGACATTTTATAAGTGATAAGTAACAAGTGGTTAGTCCCATCGATATAAAAAACTGGATGGGCTAAGAAATCGATCCTTTGAGAATTAGAAATACGCTACCCCACTCATCACACAAAAATCCAAATTCAGTCTATCGTAACCTTCCAACTGTCAACAGGTGTGTTACCTAATTGGAAAAAAATACATATAAATGCCAAACTGGGTATTTTCGAAACTTCGCTCATCAGTACCCTTAGTACGAGTTGCAAAACTTGAGTAATGTAAAGTTTACGGCAATTATTAAAGTGTGATTTCCCCCAAAATCTGCCGTTTTTGTTTGTTTGAACTTGATTTTCTTCATCACTGTAACTCTATTGCTAAGACCATAAAGTGTAAGAAACAAAAACGGTTGATTTTGGGAGAAATCCCGCTTTATTATTTTCCGTAAACTTTACATTTCTCAAGTTTTGCAACTCGTACTTAGGGTACAGGAGAACCGGTGCTTTCAACATGGTATCTTTGTTGGCCAATGGCTTGGGATGAGTTGCCGGTCGAGATAAAGAAGGAAAGAGACAGGGCAAACTTCAGGAGGAAGCTGGAGACGCACCTGTTTGAAAAGTCACACCCAGGAATACAAGGTGATTAAATTATAATGAAAACACCGCTTAAAAGCAATTTACCAAATATATGACTGGGATAGGGATGGATCAGGCAACTTAGATTAAAAATTATAATTATATACTTTTTTTTTTTTTAAGAAATCCTGTGCGAGAGACTCCCTAGATTCTAAAGACTCTAGGGGTCTATGACACTTGTTGTAGTGCCGCAGAGGTGTACGAGCTTGGTCGTCGCTACAAAGCGCCAATACTCAAGCAAGACCCAGTTGTTAGACCTTTGTTGTTAACTTAAATCATAAAATTTCAACTCATTAAACTAATATTATAATTTCTTTATTTACTGTCTCCATTTGAATGGTCATGAAATGAATTTCAAATAAAGAACGCTCGATGACATTGTGGCAGTGGTTCATGTTTAAACTTTTCTGGCCAGGCTGATACAGCACGAACTGTTTTGTACCTACCCGCAAAACTCGGTTACACCCAGAGGTTATGTAAAATGAAACAGTGTTAGTGGAATGATTGTTAAATCGATAATTCTACCCTCTACGCCAACTGGAAAATGTAATGTATTTGAGTAGCAGTAGAATCAAAGGCAGCAATTTAAGTTTGTATAGGTGTGTGTAACTTTTATATTGTTACGAACTAAGGATTTGAAGTACCCACGCGCGCCTGAACATGTACGCCAGTGTGTAGAACAATCTGGCTCTAGTATGATGGTAGTAGTAAGGTACATGGAATGGAGGTCTAGTATGAGCGAGAGATCGAATGATCAGGAATATGTAAGAATGATCTCTTTTGTACTTATATATACGGACTGCAAAGGGCATCATTTGAGTTAGTTGCATCCAACATTTAGGGGTGAATACCATGTACGCAGGCAAAATGCTTGGAGCGACTAATCCCCCTCAGCACCATTGCAGTCCCTATATAAAGGTACAAAAGAGATCTTTCTCGCATATTCCAGATCATTCTTCGATTTCTCGCTCACACCAGAACGCAGTTCTATGCACTACCACCATCATGGACTAGAGCCAGATTGTTCTACGCACTAGAGTACATGTTCAGGCGCGCGTGGGTTCTTCAAATCCTCAGTTCGTAACATTATCATGAAAAATGGTACTTCACGACCCTTAGTTAGCATGAGTGACCTGCACCATATTATGATATCAGATTTAGGTCAATGATAGTTTAAAAAATCAAGTTGCAAGAACTAGTTATTTACAACGACATAAGAAAATATATAATTTAACACAAGTCGTTAATTATGCCAGAATTTTTTTTCAAAAATAAATTTGTGAAAAGGAATGTAATTCACCGACCTATTTCGTCCTGGCCAAAATAGGTAGGTATTAACATTATCAATTAATAATTCATCTACATAATGAAGGTTGGAAAACTACTGTAATATATAAGATTCCTAACAAATGTATGTTCAACAGCAGAGATGTGTTAGCTCGCGCTAACATATTCTGCACGCGTTTAAAGAAAATAAAAACTTTATATCAAATGAACATAAACTTTGCGCCTCTTGCCGATCTATCCTGATTTTGTGGTGAGTGGTGACATTGGAAAGTGAACCATTTTTTTCAGTACAATAAAATAAAAATTGCTTTGTTTTAATTCACATGAGTTTGTTTTTGGACACGACCAGTTTCGGGAGAAGCAGTACCTCCCATCTTCAGGTGTAAATAGAAACTAACACAGAATACAGAATTACGAAGTCGTGTCCAAAAATAAACTCATGTGAATTAAAACAAAGCAATTTTTATTTTGTTGTATTAAAATGAACTTTCAAGAAGTTACTGCTGAAAATCTAGATAACATTTTTTTCAGGACTGGTTGTCGCCTCATATTCATTGCAACTTAGACAGGACAATGTCTTTCGGGTCAGCCATTATAATATTGTTACGAACGTTAGAGTTCGTGGGGTTTTCTTGTGTGTATGTGTGTGTCCGCCTCTAGTATAATGATTATATAGATGATAGTAGACTGGTCTGATACAATCCACTATGAAATAATCTAGAACAAGCAAGAACGGTCCCTTTCGTACCTATGTAAACGAGCCGCAATGGTACAGAGGGCAGAGTTGGTTAAAACATTGTGCCATGAAGTCGATAAGCCAAGAGCTAGAAAATTTAACCAGTACATTACAGTGGCGAAGGGTTCCATACAACTCGATTCCCATCGGCTTTTCTTTTAAAATGAGGCAACAAAGTAGGTAAAATATATAGGCACAAAGTAAAAAAATACATTTAAAACCAAAGAAACAATACGTATTTTTTCCCCATTGAAACCATGCAGTCTACTTTATTATCATTTTTGCCTCATTTTAAAAGGAAAACCGATGGAAATCGAGGTATATGGCAGCTTTCGCCATTGACTACATTCTAAATCTAAGCTGCAAAGATATGTATCATTTGAGATTAAATGCATTCCCACAAGCAGACACGCATAATTTCGCGCTTACACATGCCGCATGTGGACCTACAATATAACAAACCCAATCTAAAATGAACATAAGCCCTGCAACTTATGCCGACCTTCCCTGAAGCAGGGGTGATACTGGCAAAGTTAACCATTTTCTACAGCATGGGTGGTCAGCCGCATATCAACCAATAAATTAAGGAACATTATACACATCTAATAATCAATAAAAATATCAAAACAATTACAAATCCCAAGTACTAATTAAAAACTACTAACTAAAAAAACCCTAGCCCTAGCCGGCAACATTACAGATCGACCGCCATTTCTTTCTGTCCTTACATACTTCTATCATTCCATCCAGAGTCATAACCTTCTTCATACAAGCTCTCATTTTATTATAACTTATCCTTCTATTATAAAAAAACTGCACTTCTGATTGTACATACATATACAATACACATCCATAGACAAGTTTGTGTTCTGCCAAATGAAAATGGCGACATAATACGGTGATATTTCTAGAATTTGAATAACAAAGCAGAATAATACAATGGCGTTTCCTCTCTCGTCTTGCATTAGGGCGGCGCTTTCTGCATCTGATATGGAAATATGATTTCATCCCGCTGCGGGGGGCCTCGATATTAAAATCTCCCCCCCCCCCCCCCCTCCTTTTCTATTATAATGCATTTATTTTCCAAATTAGGTGACAGAATAAAGGCATAGAAACGTCGCAGAAATTCTTCACCGTCGTGCAAATAACCAAATATGTATTGTTATGTAAATAGTACTTAGGTATAAACAAAATAGATAGGGTAGGTGCATAATATAGATTCTAGCTGTAGGATGAATTATTATTAAGTACCTACCTAGAGTAAGAAATATTATATCAGTAATAATTGTATTGGAAGCTTGTGGAATATCATAGACGTTTCCAGACGAATTTAAGCCTAGAAAATTTGATTGTAATAGCTGTAAAAGGCGTTAATCGCCTGCAAGTAGGGCAGTCTCCAAGTACTAGTAGCCGTTACAGGCCAAGACAGCAAAAGTGAACCATACATGTGAATTGTAAAATAAATTTTGAACAAAATAAATTACTTTAAAATAAGTCTCCGGCAGTTTTAATCAAGAAGACCAATATTTTAACCTAAAAAAACATTAGAACCCTAAAAACACTACATACTATAATCTATAATCTAAGTTGCAAGGATATATTCATTCAAAGCTCTCAGATGTATACCCACAAACAAACACGTGTAGTTCGCGCTGACAAATGCTGATTGTGTACTTACAAATAAAATCCAAACCTCAAATGAATATAAGCCCTGCAACTCTTGCCGACATTCCCTGAAACAGGGGTGACATTGGTAAAGTGAACCATTTTTTACAGTATGGGTGGTCAGCCTCATACCAACCTATAAGTCAAGGAATACGAGTAATAAATAACATTTAGTCAAAAAAAAATTATGCAAAAAAATGTAGCAAACTAATAATCTAACATTACAAATCATCATTGCAGATTACTACAGTATAGAAAATAGAAAAACACCCCTAGAGAGTGCTTTAGTTTTATTACATTATTTTCTATTTAACGCGATACAGTAGAATTTATGTGATTTTTTATACCACAGGTCTAATCTAATCTAAGTTGCACAGATATGTAACATTGGGGATTCACATTGTATTCATTTTCACAAGCAGACACGTATGAGTTTGCGCTACATGTTGCATGTGGACTTAAAATAAACAATATAAAAACACAAATCTCAAATGAACATACACCCTGCAAATCTTGCAGAACTTCCCTAGAACAGAGGTGACATTGGTAAAGTGAACCATTTTTTACAGTATGAGTTGTCAGCCTCATACCAACCTATAAATCAAGGAACACAAATAATAAATAACATTTAAGTATGTAAAAACAACAAAACCTTAAAAAGAAATCTATAATCTAGGTTGCAAGGATATATTCATTTAAAGTTCTCAAATGCATGCCCACAAACAAACACGTGTAGTTCGCGCTTACAAATGCTGAATGTGTACTTACAAATAAAATCCAAACCTCAAATGAACACAAGCCCTACAACCTTTGCCGACCCTCCCTGACACAGGGGTGACATTGGCGAGTATAATGAATATTATACGTCAGATGCTAATAATGTTAACATATCTTTGCAACTTAGAGTATAGATATTATATTCATGATGATTGCCGACCTTCGATACAAGAAAAACAAGAATCATTGTAAGGAAAAATTGATTTACCGCCCTACCTCGCTAACCATCTACTAACTCAATTTTAGGGGATGGAAAATCGATACAAATTAAATTAAGGAACCCTCAAACTGCGTAACGAGGGTGTTACATCTGTTTATATACCGAATAAAATAATATTTTGAATTATATTTTTTCACAAAAATCCCGATTTCTTAATTTATTAGACTAGGCATAAAATCCGTAGAAAAAAAATGACGTCTCCCGGCTGGGTTTCTACCTAAAAGGCAAACTTATATTTTGCTTACACTACCTTTACTACCTTCGCCCGAAGGTATGCCGTGATTTGCGACAAGTGCTATAAAATAGTCGGGGCTATAGCCGCGGGGGCCAAGAGGGCTGATCTTAATAAAACAGCGTTGGTTCGATCCCCGCTTGGGTCACTTGACTTTAACTTTGACCCTGGTTCAACATATGTTATTGGGTAATTATTATTTAATAATTCATTAATAATAAACAACAATGAATTATTAAATGATGATATTAATACCTGTTTCTGGCCAGGCAGAATGGGTTGACACCGGAGTATGCTCAAACCCTCCTCGTACCCGTCCTGTATGTATGTGTCAGAAGGACCCACAGCACATGGATGCTCATGCAAAGTTATATATTTTCTCAAGTGGCGAAAGGCCTTCCCGTGAAGTGAAAGTAACGGCACGACAAAACAAGAACCTCTAGGTCAGAGGCGTGCCCATGACTCTAAAAGTAAATGGTTCGATGTTACTGAAGCTAATAGCATACCTCGGGTGGCACTCCTTGTGGGATTGTTGCTAGATCACGAGTAGCGTGTGAATTGCATTCCTTTTCACAAATCTATTTTATTATAGAAAATAATATAGAAAAAATAATTTAAAAATCAGTTCATCTTCAGTAGCCGTGCAGAGAGTGTGTCTCCTGAAGACGTTAGCTACGTCTCTAGCGCAACGTCGTTAATAATGTAAGTTCTCTTTTAACGGTTCGTCTAATATCCAATTAATAAATTTTAATTGTGTAGTTATTCTTATTGTAAATATGTCAAACGGTCGTGATTCCAACCTAAACCTAACAATTATATTTTGTTATTAGTTCCTTGACTTAAATTGACATATACTTTAAAAATAAGTTCACTTTTGCTAATGTCTCTCCCATCCAATAAAAAAATTGGTTGCATATACGTAAACCAGCTGAAGTACATCACCTTTTCTGTTTAAATTCCATCATATTATAACCCACTTCCGAGAAATATTTAATCGAGGTCCGAGGAATTAAGCAATCAAATTTGATGTGTCAATCAAATATTGATTGGAGGTTGGTGCAAGAGGCGCTACGGAATTCATAGTAGGTACAAGTGGGTTCGTATTCCTCACAATGTGACAGTTGCGGATGAATAAAGAATGTGCCTTGAATCTTTAAGGGTAGAAACAACCCTTATGTTGTGAGTGATAGCATCTGTGGACTAGAAATTATTTTGACGAAAATATACATTATTATATCTGTTTCAATTTACTTACGAAGATGGTCCTTGGTAAGAAAGAGAACAAAGAACTTCACAGTTGCATTTCAATATGTACAAAAAAGCTCGGGCGAATGTAAAATGTTCACAGAAAGTTTGTACTATTGCGAATTATAATGGCTGCCAGTTGACGGATAACACGCGCTAAAAATATTGTCTATAATCAAATCTATAAATCTAAGTTGCAAAGATATATTAATATTTAAAGCTCATGTCGGTGTTATGGCCGCGGAGATCAAGTCAGGTTTTTTGGAACCGGATAACGTTATTTCGAATCCCGCGACGATAACTTTGACCCTGGTTCAACAGATGCCGTTGCATGCACACAAGCTTCTGCTTTCGCATGAAGACAACTGGCCAGGCAAAATAGGGTGGTGGATTGCATTCCTTTCCACAAATCTTTTTAAAAAAAGAAAAAAAATGCATGCCCACAAACAAACACGTGTAGTTCGCGCTTACAATGCTGAATGTGTACTTACAAATAAAATCCAAACCTCAAATGAACATAAAACCCACAACTTTTGTCATCACTGAATTGATGAATTTTAAAGGAAAAAGGCCTTATTTTAATACATGCGTTATAATTGGATGTCAAAACACAAAATGCATTTGAACAAAATGGCTTTGTTTCGTATGCCTTCGTAGTGACACACTGTCATAAAAGGCTCTATGTACATTTTGTCTTATTATTATTATTTATCGTTTGACAGGACTCAGACAAATCGCTGCGTCAGTTCTTGTTTACCGTATACTCCATTGAGAAAATTTTACATGAGCAATGTTTGCATGTGTACTGGACCAATGTGTCTTATGAAAACAAGAAATTTATTAAAAAAATATTTAAAAGAACTCTCACATTATCGAGTTTTACGGTTTTTCTTAGCTCAGATTGTGTAGAACTTGATTCATAAGACAACTGCATGAAAAAGTCATATTTGACAAGATTGGCGTATACGGTAAACAAGAACTGGGGGAGCGAAATGTGGGCTATAGTATGAATAAATGCAATAAGTTAGTTCCTGCTCCTCTACGTTATTACTTAATGCATCCGAACCTAAGTGCGAAAATCTGTATTGTAAACTTCAATAAAATTTAGGTGGCTCTATTTTAGAGTCCACGTCGGGACGCTAGGGCACTTTTGGGACTCCCAGAGGAGGAAATTTACTAGGGTATGAAGTCCAGGGGGTAGGAGGAAGGTGAAATGGGTGGTATGAAATCTCCATGGCAACCAGACCTAAAGCAGCAAACCATACGTCTCGACTTAACAGTAGAGTTTACCAAAAAATATATGCTTCGCCTCTGCTGATCGCTTTAGCTTCCATACAATTTCGGTACAGAATATACTTTAAATCTTACGCCTAGGGTGCAGACTGTGAAATAAGCGTGAGATTCGGATCTAGTACGAGTTTTAATATCGATTTTTAATCTGACTTGCTGCGTTTACGTTTCAATCTGATAGGAAGAAAATTATGTGTTGTTTCTACCGTAGTCATACAAAACATGTTTTAAAACGCAACTAAGCTACATAGATAGTGTGACTTCTTGCCTGCGTTTCCCCGAAGGGGTCGCATATTGCGTTTCGGGACCTATTTATTATTACAGGTAAGGGGGCCGGTCTCATATCAACCACTTTCAGTTGAAGTGGGGGTTTTCCGGCTCCAGCGGGGCTGGTTCTCATTTATTGTGTAGGCTGAGTAAACCTTTGAGATCGAACCCTTGCTTTCGGCATGGAATGCAAGCATTCTACCAATTGAGCTATCGAACTTTTTACGAGCTTGACCGTCGTCGCTACAAAGCGCCAATTCTCAAGCAAGACCCAGTTGTTGTAAGGTTGGATGGACCTTTCAGTGACCGGTCTTTGGTAAAGGTTTATTAAATTTTCAACTCAGCGAAGAGCACATTCGAAATGTAAATGGTATATTTTTTGTGCTCCGCCGGGATCCGAATCCACAACCTTCCATTTACGAGTCCGAAGTGTTCGCCACTACAGGTCCAAGTGTAACTATAGTAATATAGTGTAACTTCTTGCCTGCGTTTCCCCGAAGGGGTCACATGTGGCATTTTGGAACCTATGTAGCGGAATGGCGACAGAGTTACAGTTACAATCAAATATTGATTAGAGGTTGGTGCAACAGACACTTAGATAATCATCCTGTCGAATATCGAAATTCGGGGGAGGGGGGGTTCCTTAGAGTCATGCAATAGCCTCTGATCTGGAGGACTTTCTTTTCTTTGACACAAATAGAGTTACACTAGCTGTTTAACTTCATCGGGAAGGTCTTCAGCCACTTGAAAAAAAATTGTAATGTTGTTCACCGAGTGAAGCAACTCCGCATGAGTTGTATGAACTCAACTGATGGAAGTGGTGGGAGAGGGCCGAATTGTGGTCTCACTTTTTGTCGCGTTGGGAAATTAATTAAGTGAAAGGGTCATTTTTCACGTCAATTTTTATCGGATTTTATCCGCACGTGTAAAAATGTAATATTTTCATGATTGGATTTTCCTCGAGTAATTCAATTTTGTATGATGCAGCCGCCACTTTTCCAATATGGCGGTTCCAACTTTTAATACGTCTGAGAGCTTTCGTCCCTGTGATAAAAATGCATGTTTTTTTAACGGATCTATAATGTATAATCTAAGTTGCAAAGATATGAGGGCACATCATGTGAGAGAGCTAGAGGACCATGGAAAGTTCCGGAATGCACTGAAGACAAGCAAATTTCTGGCATCGTTTGCACCAGCGCCCTTGGAGTGACTACATCACGAAACGGCGCTATAAAGAAATCATCAACTCATCATCATCATCATCATCATCGTCATCATCATTAGAATCAAAAAGGCATGTGTCCTATAGACTATCTATGGGACCCGTGTCCTATAGATAAGTGTCCTATATAATAACCTAGAACAGGCAAGAATCGTCCCTTTTGCACCTATATAAACGAGCCGAAATGGTACAGAGGCCAGAGTGAAACGCTGAAGCTTAGTTTAAACGTAAAGGTGTATACTAAGGGTACAGGTGAACGTTTCCAGTGCTCCTCCCCTCGTGTGAAGGTCTCAGGTGTCCCATGGTATGTGACGTCATACGAGATCTACGTCATAAATCATTCCGAGGGAAAACAAACACCATGTTTGTACTTTACACCCGAGTATAAGTTATTGTGTAAAGTCCTCTTGGTGGGATTCTTTGATGGTAAACCAATTCTTTTTAAAAAGAAAATAATCCAACAATATTTCCAAATGAAAATGTAATTTGTTGTGTATGCTCCTTGACTTATAGGTTGGTATGAGGCTGACCACCCATACTGTAAAAAATGGTTCACTTTGCCAATGTCACCCATGTGTCAGGGAAGGTCGGCAAAAGTTGTAGGGATTATGTTCATTTGAGGTTTGGATTTTATTTGTAAGTACACATTCAGCATTTGTAAGCGCGAACTACACGTGTTTGTTTGTGGGCATACATCTGAGATAAGAGCTTTAAATGAATATATCCTTGCAATTAAGATTATAGATTATATATTATAGATAGATCAGCCGGTTTGTAGTCTAGTGGTTAACACTTCTGAAGGAAGGTTATGGGTTCGAATCCTGGCGGAGCACAAAAAATATACCATGTATATTTCCAAATATGCTCTTCGCTGGGTTGAAAAAATTCATAAAACCTTTATCAAAGACCGGTCACTAAAGGTCCATCCAGCCTTACAGCAACTGGGTCTTGCTTGAGTATTGGCGCTTTGTAGCGACGACCAAGCTCGTACACCTCTGCGGCACTACAACAAGTGTTATAGGCCCCTAAGAGTCTCTAGAATCTAGGGAGTCTCCCGCACAGGATTTCTTAAAAAAAAAACTTTAAGTTAGAGGTATTCTACGTCGCTACAAAGCGCCAATATTTACCCTGGTATGCGTTTGCCTCTACGCCGTGCACGCTCCTGGCGCCTACCTGTCTACGAGGGCCTTGTTAAAATGTTATGCATGCCTGGTTGGGGTGCGTCGCTTTAAAGCGCTTCGTCCTTTGTCCGCCAGAGGGGAAATGGCGCTTTGCACCCCTGGGGATCGAACCCACCACCTTCCGAGCGTCGGCCCAGCGGGGGAGCTTGCAAATCAAGGTATCCACGTATAAACTAGACTTCTGTAAGGTCAGGCGCGTGCATCGGGCTTTTTTTAAATACATTTGTGAATGAGGAATACAATTCACTGAACTGTTCTGCCAGGCCAGAAACAGATATAAATATCATCAATTAATTCTAATCTAATCTAAGCTGCAGTAGGTATATATCATTTAAGATTTATATTAAATGCATTCCCACAAGCAGACATGTATAATTTCGCGCTAACACATGCCGCATGTGGACCTACATTATAAAAACCCAATCTCAAATGAACATAAGCCCTGCAACTCTTGCCGTCTTTCCCTGAAACAGGGGTGACATTGGCAAAGTGAACCATTTTTTACAGTATGGGTGGTCAGCCGCATACCAACCTATAAGTCAAGGAATTACTAATTATTGATTATTTTACTGAACTATTAATTAATAATTACCCAATAACATTTGTTGAACCAGGGTCAAAGTTGTGGTCAAATGACCTAGGCGGAGATCGAACCAACGTTGTTCTATTCCAAATACGCTAGAAAGATCAGTCCACTTGACCCCCTCGGCCATAACACCGTTTTTTTTTCAGAAGAAATATTTTTGCGTCTGTTAATAAAACGTTTTATATTTAACTATGCAACGCAACTACATAAGCTCCGTTTTTAGTGCAACTTCTTACCTTTTTTCACCAGAAAAGGGGACCGCCTTTTGCTAAATATTTCACCTGTAGTGAGGGATTCCTAGCTCCCGCAGTTTTTTTTTTTTGTGAAGGCTGAGTAATCCTTTCCATTATTTTGATTTTGCTTAGAATAAACACTAAAACGGGTAAAAATATTACATTACAACTTTTGAAGGGGTCGAATGCTAGTCTTCTTGCGCGGATCGCAATCTTCGCTGATGAAGCCCATCGCAGACATAAGCGAAACGTCTGCAAACTCTACTCAGATAAACCACGGCAACAAATCCTGGAAAGCAAGTCTCCAGTGATAAACTGTTTTTTTTTTCCTAGTAACCCAGCCGTGTGACGTTACAATTTTTTTGTCTATAGAATTTGTGTCGAGACCATCCACAAACTGACGACGTGTATTTGACGAAAACACTATATCGAATTAATTAGTGACCCAAATCCTGTATTCTGATCTTTTTTAGGTCAGTGTGTCCCAGACAATTTGTAAGATGACCTTCCCAACCCTTTATCAAATTGTCTGTCCGAAAAAAGGTCCAGACAAATTGAATAATAGACACTTTTCCACTCAGACACTGTATTACTATTTCACATCCATTCACACCTCTACATTCTATTTTATATTTTTATTTTTATTAAACTGTCTATTCTTTTTATTTGTTAGGGTTTGGTGGTTCACACAGTGAAAGTCTATTGTATTTATTTAAATAAAATAGCACAGTTTAAATTCACTCACATTTTTATTTTTATTTGTAACTCAAATATTTTCATCGTAAAAAGACATCCTCAGAAGCAGTGAATCTTGCAACAAAAAAAAAAAAAAAAAATTGTTGTTGCAATTATAAAAATCAGATAATAAAAATGCAAATAAAAAAAACATTTTATTTTCGTTGCAAGAGTCACTGCTCCTGAGGATGCCTTGTCTATTCTTTATTTATTTTTTTGTTTAAAACCGTCCATTATCATTTGTTCTCAAACATTCTGTTTTTCATTTTTAGTGAATTTAGACGTTTGATGTCTCTGTTCAATGTCAATTAAATAGGCTACAATTGGTCGTAAATTGCGTGCGCTCGCATGATTGCTGGTCAGTCGAAATTTACACACATTACTCCTCTTCTCCAGAAGCTTCACTGGCTCCGTATACCGGAGCGCATCGAGTTCAAAGTGTGCACGATGGTCCACAAAGCTTTATTTGGAAAAACACCCAAATTTCTCGCTGATTTAATCAAACCAGTCACCCTCGGCAAAAAAAGCCTAACACTGCGCTCAGCTGAGACTGGAGCCAAATCAAGGATTGAAGAACCTGTAAGAAGAGTTAACACAGTGTTTGGAGAGCGTGCATTTGCAATTGCTGGCCCTCTGGCCTGGAACCACCTGCCACATCATGTGAGAGAGCTAGAGGACCATGGAAAGTTCCGGAATGCACTGAAGACAAGCGAATTTCTGGCATCGTTTGCACCAGCGCCCTTGGAGTGACTACATCACGAAACGGCGCTATAAAGAAATCATCAACTCATCATCATCATCATCGATAGCTCAGTCGGTAGCGCGTACGTTTTCTAAGCACAAAGTTTTGGGTTCTATAATCTATAATCTAAGTTGCAAGAATATATTCATTTAAAGCTCTCAGATGTATGCCCACAAACCAACACGTGTAGTTTGCGCTTACAAATGCTGAATGCGTACTTACAAATAAAATCCAAACCTCAAATGAACATAAGCCCCACAACTTTTGCCGACCTTCCCTGAATCAGGGGTGACATTGGCAAAGTGAACCATTTTTTACAGTATGGGTGGTCAGCCTCATACCAACCTATAAGTCAAGGAATATGAAAAAAATATGTTTTTAACTTGTAAATTTTCAAAATCAACTAAGTACATTACAACTACAAACTGTATAAACAAAAATTAATTATTTTATGTTAATGGATGGATAGTTTTATCCAATAAAATAATGTCAAACTGTATTTTTGATCTTATTTCTGTGTGAGTACTAAAGAAAAACGAAAAAATTCTGATAAGTACTTATATTGAGGGCGGATCCACGTTCTGACACTCGAGAGATTAATACATGGTGTTTATTTGTTTCAGCATCCATTATCAGAGAGGAGCGTCCAAGCAGCTTTATCACCAACACCTCCAGCTGAGACTCCCACGGACTCTCAGTCATATCCTGAAGAAGCAGGTGAACGGATAATACTGCTCTCTCCGTTTTGTGTATAAATCTGATTGTAACTGCCGAAACGGCAAATAATTTCTTATACCCTTTATAAGAATCGAAGCCTTGAAGGATTTTGTTTTGGATAAAATATATTTTGTGCTCCGCTGAAAATTGAACTCGTTACCTTTTGATTAATTAGTCTGAAGCGTTAACCCTTTAAGTATGAATGACATGCATAAATGACAGAAGACTTTGATTCAGTGTGGTTAGAAAAAATCAAAGTTTTAAGGTACATCCGCTATTTTTTATGTATAGGTAATAAGGATGTCCTTAACAAACAATAAATTATTTACACAGAAAATTCTTAAAACTTTTGGTTGTAGAATTCATTAAAATGTGACTGATGAGATTTAAAAAAGTAAAAGATCCATTTTTTGATTAACAATTTCATTTATTTTATATATATAGAACGATCCCTGAATAATACATAGTCACTACAAGAAGATCATTAGAAAAACATTTATTAATGTTTATTTATTATAATTTTAACAACAACGAAATAAAAAGGAACATAATTAATATTTAAAAACAAATTTGTGAAAAATAAACGATAAAAATTTCAATTTACATCAAAATTTTTAGTATTTTTTTATTTATTCAAAATTGATAAACCATGCGTAATGTGACTAGATAAACAATTTTTTTATTTAACTTTCAAAATTCTAATAATAATCTTCCCTAATATTTATTGCACACTTCTCCACGCCTTTCATTTTTTTTTTTTATTTAAGAATAATTTAAGAAAACCACTTTTAATTTACATCCATGTAGATATTTAAACATTAACAAAAGCATAAAAACATTTTTTAAAAAAAACAGATAATTGCATGGATTTTACACAAAATTTTGAAACAAAAATATCATAATTTTTTCGTTTCTTTGTTTACATTCATTTATTCTAGTTTTTTTTCTACATTTTACAATAATTATAATCTTACTGACATCTAGGTAACAAGTTTTTTTTTCTCAACGCAATTTCAACGATTACTTTTACAGATTTTAAATTTACCGGTGGATGTTTCAAACATTCAAAAACTTGCCATTTTTTACGGGTAGATTTTTTACCAAATTTAAATCACTCGAGAATTCCCATTTTACTGGTGAATCTTTTTACCATTTATTTCGGTTGTTTTTTTTGAACCAATCCAAAATTTACCATTTTCTGGAGGATCTTTTTACGGATCAAAAATATAATATTTTTTACCATCACCATTTAGCGTCTCAATATCATCTGTGTTTTGTTTACTTTTTAAACTCAAATATATCTTTTTCATTTTTTATCATTTAATATTTTACCCTTGATTTGTTTATTGGTAAATTGCTCCGCAAATTTTTACGATCCGTAACACCTATGTTCAAAAACAATGCTTTTGTTGGATTCAACATTTCTGAGGTTTAATTTTAACGCCAGGGTGTCTATTCCCATTTGACCCATAGACAATAATCTTCTAGAATTTACGAAAATATGTCAAAAAAGCCATAAACGGTATTCCACAAGGTCTCACCTCGATTCTTGTCATTAGAGAAGAATCATGAGCCATTTTGCCGGTGAGTTGCATCTCGAGCGCTCAAAATGTATGAAGATCTATGTTACGGAGGTTATGTTGCGAAGATTTTGAGAAGTATTTATTTTAAAAAGGTGAAATGTTATTCCTCCGTAAAATAACATATCATAATATTAAGAAGTACTTCAGTATCATATTTTTAATTTAGAATTCGTGGTTTTAAGGTGAAAAACTTGGTCGATTAAAACATTATAAGTACTTTTATTGCAATTCCAATGCAACGTTATTTTATACGATAATAATCTCAGAAAATTATAACACTGTCCAAAATATGTAAATAATAATATTATTTTAAATTCCCAGCTGACTTTTGCGAGAGCGAATAAAAATATATGATTTAGAGTGAGACAGCATGATCAAAAACAACGTTGCCAAATCGTTTTGATAGAATCGTATTAGACAGAAACACTTGCATTGCAGAATACGAGGCGGCCATTTTTTGTGAATCTTGATTTCTGGGACTCGAGATTTTTGTGAGAAATGGGAATAGCAGCCCAGAACGTCAATGAAGAAGACCAGTTTGAAAAAAATGCGAGGATCTGTAATGTTTTTAACGTCCACCTTTGATTTTTGTTAAAATTCTAGCCATATATGATTGCAAACTGTAAATTTAAATATGTCTGATGTTCACACAATTACTGGTCGATTTTATATTGCATTTTATGTGTGAATTTCCTAAATTTTATATATTTTAAATATTTTGTTACGAGAACTATAGATAACTTCTTTTACAAGTATATAAATAGTTACAATATATTTTACGTATGCTAGATAACAAAAAAAATATATTAAAAAAACAGTAAGATGTTTTTTTTACAAAAAAATATAATTCAACATTAATAACCACGGTAACAATATTCTTTTAGCACGAAAATGTAAACTTTAAAATAATATTTAAAGTATGAATATTTTTTTGCTTTTAAAATTTAAGCAAATTTTTAAATTAGCTTCTATAAAGAAAATAAATACTTTTATTTTATATGTATATTTACTAAATAATAAACGTTATTTTTCACAACATTATTTGTTATTTGTAAAGTACAATATTAAAATACATTTTCTACCAAAAGTATTTTAAAATGATAAATAAAATACAATTGCAACACTTTGACAACCTATGCTTGTTCTGCAAAAGAGCAATTTTAAAAAGCAAATTAAAAATTTATTTACAGGCATTATTGAAATATTTACACAACAAATTTAATAAAAATAAATACCACAAACTTTTTTAACGAAACGAAATATTTTTATTTTATTTTATTA
This sequence comes from Agapetus fuscipes, assembly GCA_951799405.1. NCBI lineage: Eukaryota > Metazoa > Arthropoda > Insecta > Trichoptera > Glossosomatidae > Agapetus > Agapetus fuscipes. The sequence goes on along the minus strand of OX637363.1, from coordinate 11,096,528 downwards.
AACATTAAAATATTTTCATTTGGGTAGCTCAACTTTTATGCAATATTTTGTCAAAAAAATATTCAACTTTATACTGTTGACTAGCTTATGTCGACTAGCTTATGTCGACTAGCTTGTGTTGACTAGCTTATGTCGACTAGCTTGTGTTGAGTAGCTTGTGTTGACTAGCTTATGTCGACTAGCTTGTGTTGACTAGCTTATGTCGACTAGCTTGTGTTGAGTAGCCTGTGTTGACTAGCTTATGTCGACTAGCTTGTGTTGAGTAGCCTGTGTTGACTAGCTTATGTCGACTAGCTTGTGTTGACTAGCTTATGTCGACTAGCTTGTGTTGAGTAGCCTGTGTTGACTAGCTTATGGCGACTAGCTTGTGTTGACTAGCTTATGTCGACTAGCCTGTGTTGACTAGAAAAGCGTTTTATTTTAAACATTTAATCAACTTTATAAGCACTACTCACTATTTTCAGTATTTGTTAAAAATATTCGTATTTACAATAAATGGTTACTTTGTTTCTACACAAATAATTTTACTTAATTTATTCTTGAACAAGATTTAATATAGAACAGGAAACATGTTGTTTTTAAAGTTAAATTTATGTACAGATCTATTAATACAACAATTTGGTTAATAAAATAAAAATCATGAATGAACCAGCCCGAAATGCAAGAGATCTACTTTCCGGATTCTGTTGTCGTGGTCGGCAGGAGCTGAAGGTTCTGGACGTTTCGCCTATGTCTACCATTCTGCGTGAAGGTGCAGTTATGAAAATGATATTGATTGAACATAGTTTAATTTTTCATAAAACATAGTTTCAACAACAGCATCTTCATCAGTTCAAGTTCACGCTAAAGAAGCTCATCGTAGACATAAGCGAAACGTCCGGAAGTTCCATCTCCTACAGACCACTCCTACAGATCCCAGAAAGCAACTTTGGCATCCCTGTTAACATGAAACTCCTATCCAACCCGGAAAATTTTAAATCTTTAATCTATATATAATTCTTGCTAGTACATAATATAAACATTTGAGGTTCACGCTCCGTGAGCATACACAAGCACAGATACGTGTATTTAAGCGCTTACACATGCTGCAGGTGTTCTTTCAAAATTAATATAGAACCTCTAATTAATATAAACCATGCAACTCTAGCCGCCTTTCATTCATCGATCAAGTAAATATTTCTTCAATATCGAAATTAAATTATCTTTTAAAGTCTTAATTCTGAAATGACAAAAAGATGACTAAATAAGTAGAACAAGTAAAAATGATAATTATATTTTGTAGGGTTTGTGTATTCACACAGTGAAAATTAATTTTATTTAAAATAAAATCATATTTTCCTAAAACGTAGTTTTAATTTAACAATAATATCTAATTATCTTTAAACTCTTGATAATGACCTGAGTATTGAAGGTCGAAAGTACTTGAGGTAGAAAATATTATTGTGAAAATAAAACTACGTTTAAGAAAAAAAAAAAAAAAAATAATTAAAAAAAAACGTTTTGTTTTGAATTTCTCATGGAGGAAATGAATTAACAAAAGTAAAACAAACAAAAAAATATGCTTGTATATTCTTTCAGACAAGATTAATAAAACTCATTTTATTTTATACACATTCTAAATTATAAATAATAAGCATTAAGAAGAACGAAGCATTCCATGATACATTATTTAATCTTTTTTTTTACATTAAACACTTAATTATTCTCTTTCATTCTATACAATTTAAATTCATTCATTCATTCTTTATTTGATATTAGTATTATTATCTAGGAATACAATATTTTACAGGAATATACATTTTTAATAACTATCATTTTTTTACACATACAAAGGTATTCAAACTTTCCAATTTTAATTTTTTGTGATAAAAGCTGATATATTAGAAAGTTTCAAGCGTAAAGGGCTCCGCACAAATTTCATAGAAAAAAATAGTGACGTAGCACGGCTGGAATACTATGGTAAAGGCTTACTGATATTTTGTTAATAGTCACAAAGGACCCTAACTCCAGAGACCTGTGAGGCTTGGCGCCAAGAATAAACTAATTTTAAACATCTGTTCAGAGCCTATTTAACTTTTGCAAGTTAGAGTATTCAGTAAAAATATTAATCAAAGGCAAAAGTAACTTTATTATTTAAAAAATCAAATAGAAATGAATAAAATTTCCAATAGTATGTTTGTACAGAAATGTAAAATTTGGAAACTTGAAAAACATACAAAAAAATAAAAACTATTTTCTGAAAAACGGTTAAAGAAAAATTCTAGATGAATTAATTATTTTGTGACTTTTTTTTACTGTTATTACTTACTATGTATATACAGGCATGTTTTTAAGATAAATATTTTTAATGAAAAAAATTTTTTTTCTTATATTTTACAAGACTGGTTCAACCAGTGGCGGTCGAAGCGTTAGGGCATTTGTGCATTCCATATCTTTATTTACATACTTAAAAATTTACATTTTTTCTTTAACTATGGCACGCCTAATTCAGGGCTTCTTATTTGTAAAAAATATATATATTTGAAAAGGAGGTTTTAATTTTGAAAATTATTTAAATTAATCAGAATTAGTCGAAAAATTAGCAAAAACTGACTGTTCTGAAGCAATGTTATTACTTACCTGATTTTTTTTATTTTTTTTCATCTGAATTTCATTTCTGCGCTTTATAAATCAATTTCAATTGACATTCGCAAATAATTGACAGTTTTAATTACTTGTTTTCTTCATTTTATCAGATATTGACTCTTTTAATCCCAAATGTAATGTAATATACATATATTTTTTTAAATTGTAAAATCAATGATTCGTGTATGTTTTAAAATGGACGCCGTATTTTTTCTGCAACTCATGTAAATATAAGATTTTAATTAATGCATTAATAAATAAATGTTTTTTACAACTAGATTTCATATACTATCACTCATTTAAAAAATATTTTCATTTTTTTTTTTGATATGGCAATGATAATACAACCTTCAAATGAATGTCGCGATTTTTGCATGTCAAATAATTTGCAAACTATATGGAAGAATCTTTAAAAAAAAACACTTACTTTACTTGATCTTAAAACTATTTTTGATAATATTAATCTCGTGATTAAGAGTAAAAACTCGTCAATTGAGATGTCTCGTTAAACCTATGATATGTTTGTGATATTTAGTCGGTCTCATTATTATTGCTAGGGATATAATATATATATATTCTATAAAATTAGTTGATACAATACAACATCATGTATTTGAGTACTATATTAAATTTAGCGTACATCCATAAAGACACAAAAATATTACATGCAATATTCTTTAAAGTAATTACATATTTTTTTCATGATATAATTTAATGCATAATTCAAAGAAGTCACTTGTTTAGTTTACGATAATTTAATAATACATTTAATTCATAATATGTTATATTTTATCAGAGGGGGGTCTGCCCGCACCTTGATTTCCTTAAAAGTTAAATAATTGAATGGTGGGAGATATATATTTGCATTAAAAGACACTAACTTGCTATGAACGTCCACCTTTGCCGCTCTAACCAAAAATGAGATTTTTTCCGCTTTACGGTATGAGTGATATGGGGATGTTTGGGTGGTTCATGTAACCCCATGGCTCATGTGACCCCGCTCTGCCCTACCTCGGTTAAGAAAAAAATCATCTAAATTATGTACTCGAAGTAACTAGAAATCATAATCACAAAGTTCCTTGCCAAAGTATTTTGCCAATGTCACCCCTGTTTCAGGGAAGGTCGGCAAAAGTTGTGGGGCTTATGTTCATTTGAGGTTTGGATTTTATTTGTAAGTACGCATTCAGCATTTGTAAGCGCGAACTACACGTGATGGTTTGTGGGCATGCATCTGAGAGCTTTAAATGAATATATCCTTGCAACTTAGATTATAGATTATAGATTATACCTACTCGAAGCTTTGGAGCGTTCGAGAAAGGCCCAGCAAATTGACTTCTAGCGATTTCTACACGTGACTTGCGGCAGTCAGTTGATATACATCGCTCTGATTGTGAACAAGAAAGACAGTGTAAGTGAACCATCTGTGAAATAAATGTGAGTTGATTAAGAATTGTAAGTGTTAAATATAAATTGTTAAAATAAATTTAAGTGTAAAATAAATATCCATGAAAGAAGACCAGTTTTGTTATTTAAAAAAAATTTGAACCCTAAAAACACAACAATACATACACACATTCATTCACATTTTTATATTTCACATTTTTTAACGTTTCGGGGCAAAGGTTAACGTCACAGGCTATTTTACGTGTCTTTAAGCTTTTTATTGCTCTCTGATAAATATACTTGCAAATTTCTTTGCAAACCATATATTTACATAATTTAGGTAAAATATACTTTTTGATATATGCACTGGTGATTAAAATGAATTCGCTAATATTGCCTATCAGTATATAATAATTGATAATTGCAGCTAAAATAAGGCTTTAACCATTAATATGTGTTTTAATTTATGTTTTTACATTTTTATACTTATCTCAAAAAATGGCATACAATATAATGCTGGATTTGTTTGTAGTTTAAATATATTCAAAGCTTCTTGAAAATTAGTATCAGATATGTGTGCGTAGTAGATATGCTGAATTAATAACTAAAATTATATTATTTTATTTTCGTACATAATTGAAAAAAATTATGCCAAAAAAAAACTTACTTTGTATCCCTTAAAGGCGCAAGAAATTAAAAAAGATTTTATCGCAGAGTGAAATAAATTTACATAACAAATCTTATTTTACATCATCTTTTTTTTTGCTTAAAAGAAATTGAAGATGATGGTTAAACGCCTTTTATTTTAGGACAAGTAAAATAAAGGCAAATAAATGATAAATTAAATTTTTACTTTACTTTATTAAAATTAATCTGAATTCGATAATTTGAGGATATTATTTTAATTGCACGGTCATATTTAAAACAAATAAATCACTGATAAAAAAATCCTTCATCATATCGAAATAGGCTTTATGTTTAAAATTGATATTCTATGTTAAAACTTATCCACTACATTTATGTTAATATGATATGATACGATATATAATTGCTCGAATTTAATTGATCAAATTTACACAGGCTTCATTAAAAATTAAATTAAAAATGAATAAAAGCGTTTTTTAAATAAAATACCGGTACAGGAAGATTATTTACCGTGAATTCGAATTAAAATTTAAGAAGTTAAAATATTTTCAAACTTTGTATTTATCTTTGTAGTGAATAAAGACATTTCTTTTTGTAAGTAACAATTTTAACTGCAGCTTTTTTCTAGTACAAGAACTTTTAATAAATGAATACTACAGATGCAAATATTTAAGAGCCGTACATAAATTTAGTAGACAGAAGAAGGCAGCCTTTTTGTTTGACAGTACTCGTTGACGGTTGCCAGGGAGCTGATTATAACGAGACTTCCAAAGATAAAATTAATTTAGCAAATGGCATGCCAAAGGGCTCTGACGCTCCGCCTATTTATTTATATCGATTAATGGAGATAGAAAATAAAATATTGTTAATACGTTATGCTTTTTAAACAAGGTTATATTTAAATTTGATAATAAGTAATTTGATATTTAAATTAATAATAAAATATTTAAAATCCACATTGAATTTTGAAAAATAAACATTAATTTGTTACAATACGTTCTTACATAATTAGGATTCTTACATCTAATCTTAAATTTCTACTTTCGAATCAAAAGATTCTTGATATGTATGTTTACCTTGGTTGCAACTCCGTATCACAAAAACAGCGTAAGTTGGATCCTTATAAACCTAGGAATAGTTTATAAATTGGAAAGTTGAATGGTTGATTTAAATCAGGCACGACCATATTAAGCATGATCAAAGTGATCATACTGGGAAAAAGAAAAAAAGGTATTTGAGAAGGTTCGAAATATTTATCAGAATTTTCTATACCTAAATACAACAGAGTAGCCTTTCATGCAGTTCACTTGACCCCTTCCTCTCTGTTTTTTTTATCTTTATTTTAGCGTACTTAAGCTGTTGTTAACCGTGTGTGAGCATTTTATTTATTATTCTGCCCTTACTGCTGTCAACAAGGTTATAGTGCCCAATAGAGCAAACACATCAAACTTTGCAGACAGAAGCTTTGCGGTGGCCGGGCCGGTGGCCTGGAACAATTTACCCATCGGTGTTCGCGCGAACCAGCCTACCACCACCTTCAGAAAGGAACTGAAGACACTACTTTTCTCGAGAAGCCATGGCGCCCTTGAGATGGTCCTGGACCTTTAAATGGCGCCACAGGAAAGAAATCATCCATCATCATCATCATCATCATTAAATTCAAGTAGATTTTTGGTGGATTATTTGCCATGTGATATTACCAATCTAAACTCTACACATCGTTTTCAATCGTTTTTTTTTTGTAGTTAGTACCTTTTTTTAATCAACCATTAAATTTTATCCACGAAGACGCATAATCTAAGCAACAGTATTTTCTTTGCATTAGTTCTAAATAATTTATACACAGAACAACATATGTTGAAAGGCTATGAGTACTAAAATTATGCGTTTAAATATTTTGACAAATACACAATTTTACATTTTTTCATTCATACACTAAATAGTTAATTCATCAAAAGAAAAAAGAACGGTAAACAACTGCTTTCAAGATTATTTTTTAAATATCTTCACCAACTTTTTAAAATCATGAACTGTTTGTTAAAATAAAGATCAATTCTAAATATTTCAAATTATTTTTAAATTTTAATCATTTCCAAATTGTAAAAAAACGGAAACATAAGTTTTTTTATTTTCCGAAAAATTTTGTACATTTAGTTATGAACCCAAAATGATGAGTTGATACATACATACATAAAAGTACCTTATAAAGTTGGATATGAATTTATTGGAATTTCTTTGAAAGATATCAAATATCCAATTAATTTATTTCGAAATAATTATTTAAATTTGCAATCCATTTACTGATGGGTTCATATTTTAAGAGTTCATACTTTTCTTTGCAAAATATTTTTCTCTTACCAAAGTTCACATCGACTTATAAATGGCGTAAAATTTAAGAACGATTATTTTTATTATAATGTTATAAATTTTACTTGCTGGCCCGAGGCCAAAAAGAAAGTCTTGTTTATAATAGTTAAAAAATCTTATCCTCTGTACACTTTTTCAAATATTTTAAGAAAGAATCGTGTATTTTATCTTTGTATCCTTGATATTCAGAAACATGCTCGATACATCACGAAAAATACACCAAACTGATATCGATAAATATATTTGTTCCAATCAAATACACACTTCATTCTGTTTTACTCCAAAGTACGTTGTCAATAGTTTGAAAGCAGTTGTTTAGTTGAAAGAATGTTGAAAAGTACAAAATAAAATATTCACATGTATTAGAATATGTTGAAAAACTTGACTAAAATCCTTGTCTGAAAGGATTTCTATCACTAGATGCTGGCGGCTGTTGTTGCTGCTGTTGTTGGGCCGCTCTAAATGGGTTGCTATCCCCCCCAGGTTGTTGAGGAAGTTGCCGCTGGCTTTGAGGAGAAGCAGTTGGTCTCTGAGGAGGTTGCTGGTTCTGGTAGCTCTGCTGTTGATAGCCTCCTTGCTCTGTATAACCAGGTTGAAAGCTTTGCTGCGGTTGCTGATAGCTCTGACCCTGATATTGCTGACCTTGTTGATAAGAACCCTCGGATTGGTTCTGATGGCTCCCATATTGGTTTTGATAACCATTTGGCTCCATGGAATCAACGCTTGTTTCCTGTACTCCACCTTGAATATTCGAATACTCCAAATGATTTTTAAAGTCGTTTGTCACTGGTCTCTGCTCTTGAAGACTGTAAGTTTGGTATTCTTTGTCTGGTGGATCGCTCATTAGAATATTGGCTTCACTTTGGAATGGTTTGAAGTCGTAGATGTGTTTCAAGTAAACCAATACGGGAGCGTAGAGAAGGTTGGAAAACGCTATGCCGAAATTGAGAGCTGTGAAGCCGATAGTTTCGACAACGTTGCCAGCAATGATTGGTCCGATAGCGTAGGCAAAGGAGTATGATATGTCTGCTATGGCGTAAATGCTTCCATAGACTGAGACGTACCTCACGTCCACTAAATATCCTAATGTGGGCAATAGAGCTGTGTCGATGAGAGCGATTCCAAAACAAATTCCACAAATTGGAATCATCAATGCTGTGTAAGAAGTACAAAATGGTATGATGAAGCAACACAGTCCCTCTAATGTCAATCCTAATGCAGCCATGAGCCACTGATGCTGTGGATACTTTCTGGCCATTTTGACGGTGATGATGACACCAAACACGTGAGGAAAGAACGCTGGAAGCCAAATCATTCCTATCTTCCAGTTGTCATGAGTCAAATTGTCCTCCATCCAAAGTGAAATGGTTGGTTCAAGGAAAGCTAGTGCCACATTCGACATCATCAAGGCACCGGCGCACACTGCAATGTAAGGATCCATCAACAATCTCCATATTGGAATAGATGGGGGATGATCCGCTTTTGCATCTTTAATCTGTTGTTTTATAGGTTTCATGACTAATAAAAGCATAAAACCATCCAAAAGAGATACAGCTGCCAGAATTAAAAACGGCACTTCTTTTCCAGCGAATTGATAAAGAGCTCCTCCAAAAGGTGGTGCTACTAGACATCCAAAACTGATGAACGCCAAAGCAATACCCAAAGCCCTCGATCTTTCGTTTTCTTCTGTGAATCTGTCTGCAATCATAGCCAAACCTGCTGTGTCAGCAAAAGCTGATCCAACTCCTTGTAAGCTTCTTGCGAAAAACAGCATACTGTAACTCCTTCCACACGCAAAAACTGCAGTCGACAAGAACATGATTATAAGGCCTATCATCATTGGTATATCGTAACCAATTTTATCAATCAATGCCCCAGAAAACGGGTTCACCATCAGTTGGACAATGGCTTTTGAAGCAAACAGAACTCCTGTTGCTGAATCCTGTCCATCGTGGGAATGGGGTGTTCTTTTCGTTGGTATCACTGTTTTGTTGCCAACCTTTATTGCTGGAAGGTATTCGATTATGTCACTCATGTCACCCCATGCTCCAATGTATCTTAAATAATCTGGAATGATTGGAACAATCACCATATACAGCATGTTGTCCAGGAGGAGCGCGATGGAGACGATTACTAAAATTAAACTTCTTTGTGACTTTGGTTCTTGTAGTTTCTCCCATAGCACTTCCCTCACCTCTTTAACTTCGAGGTTGACAATGGGAATTGTAGAGCTGTCTATTTTCTGCCAAATATTTTGCGGTGGGTTCTCCATCTTGATTTATTTTATTTACTTATTTCTATATGATTAATTGAAATCTGATTTCACTGTTGGATTGTTTTTCTTTTGTAGTTTTTCCACATCAAACATATTTTAAAACTGTCACTTTTCAGGTTCATTTTGTTTGGGAATGTTTTGTGTGTGTGTGATGCGAATCACCGACTCGCAACAGCTGAGTTTTTGTATGTAGATTGCTTCTTTTGCTGTATTTTTTCACTGAGTTTGTATGGAGACAGTGAATGCAAACATCGGAGACGAGTGCGGCGCCAAGACTTCACTCTGCGACAGGACGGGGAGACCTGACAACAGACAAAAACAAACAATTTATTAGAAACCATTCAATTTAAAAAAACTTTTTTTTTCAATTCCCAATATGGACTGTCATCTCATTAATAATTTTTTTTTTAAATTTTGATCGTTTAATGGAATGGTTTCGAGTTGACAGCCCTTTCGAAAAGGGCTTTAAAATTTACTTTTTAATTTTCAATTTACTCACTTTTTAATTGCTTTAAGGCCTATTTGTTTTTGTCTATACGTCTATTTTTACATTTTTTTTTACAAAAATCGGGGAATTTTGAGGTTATGAAGCGCACTCGTCTGCCGATGTCTTGCTAGAACATCTGTCAACATAAATTCACATTTATGTATATATGTAATTTCATCAAAAAGTAGTGAAAAGTAACTTTTAAAATTAATAACTAATTATTATTAAAAATATTTATTCTTAATTGGTACCCTAAAATATGCATGAATTGAAGTTAAAGATTTTTTTAATTGTTCTTAAAATTATAATTTTTTGTCGAGTGCAACACTGCCTTGCAGTGGCGTACTTATTTGTTTTTTTTTTTTTTTAATTAATAACGCATTAAAATTTACACTTCTGAGAAAATCCTTGACGTTTGTTTTTTCATATGGCAATCCATAGATACAGATTGGCAAGAGTGTTGCCATAACCAATTTATAAGAGTTTTTTTTTAAAATGAAATCATAAAGGAATCGTTTTCAATTTTCAGGTTGGTGCTATGCCGGTTGGCCTATTTTATCTGTGGTTGCCAATGTCTGAAATTCCAACTTAAGTCTAATCTAATCTAATCTAATCTAAGTTGCAAAGATATGTTACATTGGGGAATCAGATTATATGCATTCTCACAAGCAGACACATACAAGTTTGCGCTTGCACATGCCGCATGTGAACCTACAACATAAAAATCAAATCTCAAATGGACATACACCCTGCAACTCTTGCCGTCCTTCCCTGAGACAGGGGTGACATTGGCAAAGTGAACCATTTTTACAGCATGGGTGGTCAGCCGCATACCAACCTATAAGTCAAGGAAGGGATCTAGATTTTTTTCAAAAGTGAGATAAAGTGACTCTGCGATCAGTAGTTTCGGCTGAAATATATATCCATACCGACGGACGGACGGACAGGTTCGACAAATAGGGGTTTTTGTATGTCCTGGTGCAGGACAAATCATTTCCATCAAAAACTCACTTCTTTAAATTTTCATTCATACTTGTCTTGTCTTGTATCCTGCCGCCATTCCTCTAGGGGTGGCCGGTACCTCCACACAAGTGCCTCCACTTGACTCTGTCCTTCCATACTTCTTTCATCTCATCTAGTTTCATCACTCTTTCATGCACGCTCTTCTCTTGTTTCCACTCTGTAAATTCCATTAATTCGCAATCTCACTTATCTGATCAATCCATTCTTTCCTAGGTCTTCCCCTTCCACGCTTACCTATTACATTCCCTTTACACACTTTTTTTGTCAGTCGGTCTTCATTCATCCTTTCAATATACGAGACTTAACAATGTACCCTTAGTACGAGTTGCAAAACTTGAGAAAAGTAAAGTTTACGGAAAATATTAAAGCGTGATTTCTCCCAAAATCGACCGTTTTTGTTTCTTGCACTTTGAAGTCTTAGCAAAAGAGTTACAGTGATGAAGAAAATCAAGTTCAAACAAACAAAAACGGCAGATTTTGGGGGAAATCACTCTTTAATAATTGCCGTAAACTTTACATTACTCAAGTTTTGCAACTCGTACTAAGGGTACAGTTCCTGCGGACTGCTATGAAGTAAAAATAATCAACGCATATCAAAGTTAATGCATAAGACTATATAATAATGTTTTTTTACGGAAAACCTTGTATATATTCAGAGTCAACTACTTCTTTATTTAAATCGTGACCCCTTTAATGCTAATCTTTTCCTTGGTTTGAATACCGGCAGACCATTTCTAATTCAAACTATCAAGGACATTTTTTTTTCACGTATCTACACAGCAAATAAAAATATACCACAGTCTGTCTTGGTCTGCACACGACTTTAAAACATAAATTCGACTGTTCCACAGAAGAAGGAAGTAGCTCCGAAATTGAAGTTTTTGACTTTTTTCCATTTCTGAAGGTAACAAATCATTATCATCATTCCAAGATGACAGCCGTGTCTCTATCTCTTTTAAATTCGTTAATAAATTAATGTAAAAAATAGTTTAGGCATTGTTCTCCATGGAATAAATAACATTCAATTGGCGCTCCTACAAAACTATCTTTTTTGACTTAGTGCCGTCTTCCTTGGAGCAGTCGATATGAGGCTGATCAATTTGATCACTTTTGCCAACGTCATCTCTGTTTGAGGGAAAAGTAACGACAGTTTACGTTTCTTAAAGCTTTGAAATTCTTTTTCAATCCAAAAACAGCATGTGTAAACACAAATATTAAGACGTGTCTCTGTCTACTTGTGAACGTGCTTGAAATATGAATCCTTAATGTCAGTATATATTTCTGTACCTTAGAGCATAAACAACGCAAGTCCACTTTTTTGCGTTTTTGAGTTAATGATGCAGAAATTATTATAATCAGCTGTTCTATAAGTCGTAAAAATATTGGAGTCCTCGGACTCATAGTTACTGAGATATCAAGTGTAATAAATATGGGATGCACATAAAAGTGCGAGCATAAACCACGGAAGTTCCACATACGTTGTTCACATTACTTCACATAAAATAAATATCGATAAAAGAAGATAAACAGTTTTTACAGATCAAAAATATCTCGTCTAGTTTAGAAGTTATGATGGTTTAAAAAAGTGCACATTTTCACTAAAACTCGTCTCCTGCACATTTTACTAAATGTGACTACCGTTGTTTATGCTCTAAGGTACAGATTTGTAACTCAGGTAATATTCAAAGATACATATAAACTAGAATGGGAACTCGAATAAAGTATTTTTTGATCGATAGTCCAAAGCATTAACCAGTAGATATATAATTTTGATTTACTTAAAAATCTGGGATGAAACACTCCTCCGTTCATCGGATGCCGTTTTATAGTTTTAACTGTTTTAATTTCAATGGATTGGCTTTGTATACAATGAAAATTATTTGTACAAGTAATTGAAATCTTGTTAGGGGCGTACCTTATTATTTTAGTGGGGGGGGGCTCGGTTCAATTCAGTGAATAAAAGGGGGGGGGGGGCAGGCCCGGGTTTCGACAAATGTGAGCCCTGACATTGAGAAACCAGGGGCTCTACAATTAATAAAATAAATATTTCTACAAATATCGTGTACTGATACCAAGTTAAATTCTGTCCAAAATATGCCACAATCTAATCTAATGTAACTTGCAAAGATATGTAACATTGGGGATTCACAATTATATGCATTCCCACAAGCAGACACGTACAAGTTCGCGCTTGCACATCCCGCATGTGAACCTACAACATAAAAACCCAAATCTCAAATGCACATACACTCTGCAACTCTTGCCGTCCTTCCCTGAAACAGGGGTGACATTGGCATAGTGAACCATTTTCTACAGCATGGGTGGTCAGCCGCATTCCAACCTATAAGTCAAGGTATCTGTGTTTCCATCCCAATTTAACCTTGCCCTTTCAAATCCAATATCAATCGCCATTTCCTTTCAGTGTCTCAAAACAAAGCAACGCAACACACACCACAGCACTGCGCAGCTAACGGCCCTGCAACCGGATAAGGTCGTCGGTGTTATGGCCGAGGGCGCCAAGTGGGCTGATCATTCTAGCGTGCTTGGAATAGAGTAACGTTGGTTCGATCCCCGCCTGGGTCATTTGACCATAACTTTGACCCTGGTTTAACAGATGTTATTGGATAATTATTAATTAATAATTCATTAAAAAATAAACAATAATGAATTATTAATTGATGATATTAATACCTAATTCTGGCCAGGCAGAATAGGTTGGTGAATTGCATTCCTCTTCACAAATCTATTTGTTTATAAAAAATAAATAAGGAAAACTGCCACATCACCAACACCTCTGCGGCACTATAACAAGTGTCATAGATTCCTAGAGTCTCTTGAATCTAGGGATTCTCCCGCACAGCAACGCAACTGAGCTACACATATAGTGTAACTTCATAATAATAATAATAATATTAGGATGATTTATTTGGTGAACGCTGTTTTTGTGTGTATCACACCTCAAGAGCTCTCTGCGAGCTTGGTCGTCGCTGTAGAAAGCGCCAATTCTCAAGCAAGACCCAGTTGTTGTAAGGTTGGATGGACCTTTCAGTGACCGGTCTTTGGTAAAGATTTATGAATTTTTCAACTCAGCGAAGAGCACATTCGAAATATGAATGATATATTTTGTGTGCTCCGCCGGGATCCGAATCCACAACCTTCCATTTACGAGTCCGAAGTGTTGCCACTACGGACTACGGACCGGTCCAAGATGCCGACGACACGCGGTGTACCTGAGCGGTCACCCATCCAAGTACTGTCATGCCTGCGTTATCCCCGAAGGGGTCGCATGTGGTGCTTCGGGGCCTATTTATTTTTACAGCTAAGGGGGCCGGCCTCACACCAACCACTTTTAGTTGAAGTGGGAGTTTCCCAGCTCCCGGGAGGGGGCTGGTTCTCATTTCTTGTCAAGGCTGAGTGAACCTTTGAGATCGAACCCTTGCTCTCGGCATGGAATGCAAGCATTCTACCAATTGAGCTATCGACCTTTTTACGAGCTTGATCGTCGTCGCTACAAAGCGCCAATTCTCAAGCAAGACCCAATTGCTGTAAGGCTGGATGCGGACCTTTATTACACTTTACAGGCTTCCTAAAAAAATCATCATAATTCTATTCAGTAAGACTACAATTTTTGGGGCCCCCTTTCTAGTTGAGGCCCCGAAGCGATCGATACAGGAGCTTAAATTCGGACTTGGCGGAGGTTCGTTGCAAAAAAAAAGCCTCTCACAAAAGCTGGAGGGCCCTTGTCACAGCGAGCCTTGTCAAATGCTTTTGTTGTGTGGTGGAGGGGACCTTAGACAATGGGGCGACAAACAATGGCCCGGCAAATCCAGGACATGCAGTGACAAAACGCTGCAGGGTCTGGAGTATATGGGAAACCCAGTGGAAATGATCAACGCGACAAGTGGATAGTGTGTCGTTTTGTCAATGGTCTTGAGCTGAATGAATGCGTGATTGTATTGTTTTTGTACGTTTGTTTATTTACTTGATGATGATGATGAGTTATTATTGAAGAGGCATGCAATTCACCAACCTATTCTGCGTGGCCAGAAACAGGTATTAAGATAATAATTCATTATTGTTTATTTTAATGTATAAAATATAATTTGTTGTGTATGTTTCTTGACTTATAGGTTGGTATGCGGCTGACCACCCATGCTGTAAAAATGGTTCACTTTGCCAATGTCACCCCTGTCTCAGGGAAGGACGGCAAGAGTTGCAGGGTGTATGTCCATTTGAGATTTGGTTTTTATGTTGTAGGTTCACATGAGGCATGTGCAAGCGCGAACTTGTACGTGTCTGGTTGTGAAAAT